>VZTY01027430.1:249999-301680 GCA_013400935.1 Turnix velox | reverse complement strand
TAAATAATTTTAATTTTTTTTTTAATCTTTCAGCTGTAAAATTCAATTTAAGATTTTGTAACTTCATTTGTAGCTCCAGTTTAGGATCTTGCATGTCACTCATTCTGTATACCAATTGTTGATTTAAATGTGGGTATTTAAATTTTTCAAGTAAGTACTTTCATTAGGAATTTTGGGGAGTCTTCTGTTTTTTGAAGTATTTGTTCCTGTAAAACTCACTGTGAATCCTGCACGAATAGTTCTGAAGTTGAAAAGACAAATAGTCTCCCATTTGACCTGTTCTTACTGTTGTTCCTCTAGATTTGGACTCAGCAGGATCGTCAGTGCATCCTCGATAACTTGGCACAGTTATTACTAGATAAAGAATGTACTCTATTGGTTGGCCGACAAGTTCGGCCAATCTTGTTGGATTTATTGGAAAGAAATGCAGAAGCCATTAAAGCTGGTGGTCAAATCAACCATGATCGGCATGAAAGGCTGTGTGTTGCAATGAGCAAGCTGGTTGCTGACCATCCTGATGTTTTGCCGTGAGTACTATGTCTTTTTGTATTGTGTTTGAACATAACATTACAGGAGGCATTGAAGGCCAGGCTTGATGAGGTTCTGAGCAACCTGATCTAGTGTAAGATGGCCCTACTAACTGCAGGGTAGTTGGATTAGATGGCCTTTGATGGTCCCTTCCAACTTAATGCAATTGATTCTGTAACTTAGGGAGTATTTGCTTGTACAGTGGTGATGAGAGGTGGTATTGCAGTTTGAATTGTCTCCCATGATAACAAATGTTTTGAATTGCAATAATGATTTAGGAAACACGACTTAAATGCAGCTTATTTAAGTTAAATTCTCTTGGAAGTACTAACATGATTTTCATCTTATTCATCAAAAGAAAAGCTAAACAGCCAGCATGAAAATTGCTCACAATCAAAATCTCTGCACGTAAGAGTAGAGTTGTACAACAATAGAATATAAAATTACGTAAGTACGAATCAGTATTACTTTTTTAGTAAACGAGCAATCAAAGAGATTTTACCAAAGGCATTGATGTTCCCCCTTGATAATAATGATTTCTAAATAAGGTGAATCATCTGTTATCAGCTGAATGCTGAAGAGGTTGTTTTTCTCAGTTGTGGACTAAGTTAAATATAGACCTTTGTTCTCAGTATACAGTCAATTACTGTTTTGGGACCTCTGCCTTGATGTTTTCATTAGTGAGTATTTTCTTTTCCTATGGCTTAGATGTCTGTTTTCCATCTCTTTTTATTCTCAAGATTTGCTTTAAGATATTTCAAGGATACATCACCAGTTTTCCAGAGGCTTTTCCTGGAGAGCTCAGATTCGAACACAGTTCGGTATGGGCGCAGACGAATGAAGTTACGGGACCTCATGGAGGCAGCTTATAGATTTTTACAAAAGGAGCAATCGGTTTTCCGTGAATTATGGGACTGGAGTGTGTGTATTCCACTTTTAAGGAGTCATGATACCTTAGTCCGTTGGTAAGCTAAAGCCTCCAGATCTTCTCTGTTCTGAAGAGGTATCTGTATCTCGAATTGTATTAAACAATGTTCATATGCAAGTATGAAAAGATCTTCAAATTCCAGAAAAATCTATACCAATGGCAGCTGTACCTGTAATTGTTATCTAATCTTTTGATGGCTGTAGGGGATTTATCACAGACTGAAACTTATGCTAGCTCCTAGTTCTGATGAAAGCTATGGTCTTGAGAATCTTTTCAAATAATTTTAGTTACTCAAGTTGAATTCATGAGAGATGGTGAATTTATGGCTTCATTTCTGCTGTAAGCCTGTTAGATGCTTTCTAGTGTGTTATCCTAGGATATCATCTAGTCTCACTCCAACTTACAGCAATGTGTTGTATTGTTCTGCGCTGATACACTGATAATGAGCTGGGCTTTTTCTACTACTTGTTTATAGACTTCTCAGTCACTGTAAACCTTGGCCTTTTTAAGCTGTGCTTCCTAACCAGCCTTGTTGCAGATTTTGTGTATAATTTTGTGTCAGTTGTTTTACATTAGGTGTCTACCTGCAGGGGGCTTCAACCTAACCTTGAGATAAGGTATATAATTTAAGAAGGGTAGGTTTAAGTGTGGTATCAAATCATGTCAGCTATTTATGCAGCTCTTCAGGATGACATACACCTACATAGGCTTAGAAAAAAGAATTAGAATTCCTTATTAATTGACTGCGATTGATTTACCCTGGTATTCTCTAGTAATCTTAAGTAAGTGGATGACCTGGCTTTAGTTTGGTCCTGAACCATCCGTTTTCAGGCAGATCTTCCCCACCCCCAACCACCCAAGCTCATTGAAAGCTTTGTTATGGTAAGGCAAAAACAGTGTTATAAAAAGTGAAAAGTGTTTTTATATTAGTGTCCTTTTGTTGCTAGACAGCTTTTTGTAGTAAAGATGAGTTGTGAGTTGTTGGCTTCTCTTGATGCTGGTTATTCAGGTCATTGTTTTAGAGATATTTTTAAAAGAGCATGAAATAGAGAGCAGTTTTGAAAGGGAAATACTAGGTGGAGAAGAAAAAATCGAAGAAAAGCTGATTTTTATTGTCTTATATTTTCCTTCATTTCACACAGTGCTCTTCTTTACTCTTAATTTATAGAGAAAGTTCTAGCACTGTATTCAGTTATTCAAAGAAAAGTTAGCTAGCTGGTGCATATATGATAAAGTATGCTACAATAGAAGCGCTTTTCTTAGTTCTGAGCGCTTTCTTTGGTCTTAAAGGATGCTAAGCATAGCATTATCATAATTTCTGTGAAGCTAATTTTTCTGCGTGCTTTTCCTAACTTGATGTTTTGGTTTGCAATTGGTAGTTTTCAAACTAAATTTCTTAAGACTATGATTTGACATGTTTTGTTCTAAATCAAATTTTTAGGTATACTTCAAACTGTCTTGCTCTGGTTACATGCATGAATGACGAGCATAAATTATCTTTTCTGAAAAAGATATTCAGTCCTGAGGAGCTGATACATTTCAGACTAAAGTAAGAAACTTTAAAATCTTGAAAATATTGGGTTTGTTTATGGCTTGCAGCTGAGTTAATAAATGTGGATTTAATTCACAGGCTGCTAGAAGAGTCTCAGCTGCAGAATGTGGAGCAAGCCCTGGTTTTGACCAATCTGGACTCCTCATTTTGTAAAAAGGAGAAAGAACTCCAGTATACACAAGGACATATTGTATCGGGCGACCTCTCTGCAAATGTAGTAGCTGTATGTGGTATTCTGTTGCCTAAAATACAGCTTGTTTCTGAAGAGCTGGTATGTAAGCTGTTAATCTTTACCTACTGAAAGTTATTTTAAATTTTTTTTTTCTAAGAATCCCTAGATGTGGTCAACTGACTTTATTTCCTGCTTGAACAGTTCTGAAATACTGAAGGGTTTGGGTTTCTTGGTGTGTGCTGTAAGCTAGAGTTGTGTAATACAGACACTGCATAGAAGCTCTGGAGTGGAACGAAGCAATGAAGATGTAATAACGTCGTTCACTTTATCTTCATGTGTCAGTTCTTATGAACATACTACAAAAGGATATTCAGGCTTTTATAATATTTCTGGTACAAATTAGAGTGATATTACATAGCTGAGAAAAGCCAGAATCTGGTACATTTGCTTCTGCCTGCATGAGCTATTTGTATGTGCTATACAGGCATCTTACAAACAGCTTTTCTTCAGACAGGTAAACAAGGTTTCTGCTTACTCTTCTAGAAGGTAGAAAATGGGTAGAGGAAGTGAGCAAGAATTTACTTTCATTTCAGTGAGGTGTAGTGCAGAGTATAGTGTCTTTATGGCCCATCAAAGTCCACAGAAAGCATAAACATTTTTGAGCAAATAGCATTTAACCTTTATTTTTCTTAAGATGGTTTTCATCTTGAACTGTTCATGTTTTTCTCGTGACTGTACTTAGTATTCTTGACTGTTTTTATCATGTTGGTGCAGTTTTATTTCTTAGCTAAGTATTTAACTTTTCAACACTCATGTGAGAATGGCGCTCTTCATTCATCCAGATTTTCTTCAGTAGAGGAAGCAAGGAAAGAGGGACTTCCTCCCAAATTCTCCCTCTTCCCTCAACTCCTGTAGTTGAGTTTGCTATTTTTTAAAGGGATTGAAGGTGTGGTTTGAAATTCAGTACAATTTCCCCTGCTGCAATTATGCTTAAGGAAGTTCTTACTCCCATGCCAATGTCACTGTTGCTGCAGCTGTGCTGGCACTAAGCCATGCTATGAGCTGGATGGCTGAAAAGGCAGGTTGCAGACAACTTCCCAAAATGCATACTATTATTTTTTTAATTTGCCACAGTTATTTCACTGATCTGGTACACAGTGTAGTTTCAGTTATGCTGGAAGGCTTCTAGTTACAGCTGAGGAGATGTGGTGAAGAAGTAGGACCATATTGTGAGGGGAAGAAAGTACTGTTTTAAGAACTAGCATTATTAGCAGAGAAGTACATGAAACTATATCCAAAGATCATACTTAAACAAAAGCCTGTTATTTTGGTGCAGTATGTACTATGATTTCTTTTCACTGCATCTTTTGGCAGGAAATCAGTAATTTTTTTCCCCATATACTGATACATTAAGTGACTGTAGGAAAATAAATTAATTGCCATTCTGTAAATTATATTAATCGCATTTTGAATGAAATGAAAATGCTACTGAATTTACCTTTTTTTTTTTTTTTCTTTTTTTTCCTCCTCTAATGCACTGAATTTAATAATTTTACACTTTGGCCCATGCAGAAAGTAGTAAATACAACAGTTAGTAATCATATTTGCATAATCTGAATCTAACTGCTGTTTGATTTGTCCTGTGATTCAGATCCATTCTGATGACTTAATTTCTTCTCTATTCCAATTTCTGTTTGATTGACATGTGTTATGATTGAATAGTTACGATGTCTCTACTGACACTCCCTTTGGGAACAAATTGTACATATGCTTTATTAAGTGTTTCACCTATAAAAGATTTTTTATTAAATCTATTTTAATAACTGTCATAAAATACAGCTTTAGAATCCTTTACTTTATTTGATAAGTGTTGACAGATCTGCAGACCAAAATTTTCTAGTTGTCAAACACACTTTCCTAATTGTTCTATGTTGTACAACCTGTAAAAAAAATTGTAGTAGCTTAAATTTTCTGTTTGAACAGGAAAATTACAGAAGACAGTTTGTTTTGGTTGAATCTACCTTCATGAATCTTCAAAACCTTGCCATTGCTGTAGCATATCAACGTCCTGTTTTGTTAGAAGGACCAATAGGATGTGGCAAAACTTCTTTAATTGAATATTTAGCAGCTGTTACCGGAAGAGCAAAGCCACCTCATATTTTGAAAGTCCAGCTTGGAGATCAAACTGACAGTAAGGTAACTGATGAGGTTGTTTTATTGTTGGGTGATCAGATGCAATTTTTACTTAAACCATGAACTTCATAAAATAATGTTTATCTTTCCACAACTCCCAACTCTGTAGAATTGGTCTGATTATTGATTAGAAGTAAACATGGTGAAAGACAACAGTTAAACTTCAGTATTTTTTAAATTCTGTGCGTAATTCTGCTGAATGTATTTCATTCAACTTACATTTCATCACTCATGTTTTTTCAGGATTTTTATATGCGTAAGAGCCTGGCTGATTTTTAATTTTTTACAAGTAAAAGATTTTTTTATTTGTAGTAGTGAAAGAAATTATTCTAAAGTGACTGAAGCTGATGCCGAAGGCTGTATGGATACTTGAACTTCATTTTAAGTGAGCCAGTTATTTTAACCTGATCCCAGCTTCTTGTGGTAAAGGTGTGATGAAGTAAAATTCTATGATGCTGAGGACACGTAAACTTACATAATTGTGATCTACCTATAGAGATAAAGTCAGATGTGAATATAATTTCACATTCTTCTGGTTTTGTACATACACCTTTTGCACTTGAATTGTTTTTTGTGGTTTTTGTATCAATTTCTATTTAGTTTTCCAGTGTGGTTAGTATCTTCTGAAGTGTTAGCATACATAAGCATGTTTCCTTGTGTGAAACAGCTGGTTTCACCTTCTTAACCATTGTCCACAATAGAATCTTTTCATATGCATGAGTAAGACCACTGCATTTTAAAAAAGTGATGAAGTTCAAGGTACAAAATATATAGTAGTGAAGCCATATACTTTATTTAAAGAATGTTTATATATTGAAGTAACATGAAGAAGCAACACCTCAAGTTTTGTAATTTCAAATAACATATGTTGTATTATTGATTCTTTGTTAATTATGATGGCATAGCTCTGTACATTCACTTCAGTAACTTGTTTCATTTTAGTGACTATGTTTCATTTAGATTATCATAGACATTGAGGGATTAATCTTATTTATTTTCTTAATTAAAAAAATTAATGCTTAACACAGATTACCAGATGGATTCTTTAGTAATGTGGTTTCTTGTATATCAACTTTGATAATTTTAAAGTTTTTACCCTGAGATTTTTAGGGTATGTAATGAACAGGTCTCTAATCTATTGATTGTTTCCGTCACAGACGCTGCTTGGTATGTATCGTTGTACAGATGTCCCAGGGGAGTTTGTATGGCAGCCTGGAACATTGACACAAGCTGTTACCAAAGGTCATTGGATACTTCTGGAGGACATTGATTATGCTCCTCTGGATGTGGTATGTAAATTCAAGTTTGCTGTAAGGTACTGGTCTTGAGGCCTGCACTAGCACCATAAGTTCTTCAGCAGCAGCATGCTGCTGTTTTTTTTTTTTAATAGGGGTTAGAAAGGATTAACCTCTCTGACTTTGTTCACATATTAGCCCACTGCATTAGTTTTTGTCATTGTTATAGACTATTAATGACACTGCCACTAATGTCAAATTTCCCTCTGAAGATTTAAACTGACAGTGATGATGAGCCATGTGTCTTTTAAATAATGTTTTAATATTTTAAAACAAATGTGAGCCCAAGAACTGCAGGACATCATGACTGTATTCTAATGATGCTGTTAGTAAGATATTTTGGTTTTAGTGTTTGTTGTGTATCTTCTGGGGTTTTTTTTGTTTGTTTGCTTGCACATTTGACTTGAATATTACAAATTCGTTGTTATGTTGAGCTGCTTAGATCTCCTGTCTTGAGCTCTAGAATGAGTGGTTGGATTGTCATCTCCCTTTTGGAGTAATGGCTGCTGAAAGCATATATTCTGCAACTAAAATGTTGCAGAGGTATTTTGGTGCCAGGCATTCTGCAGATAGTTTTCCTTCGTATCTATTCTGTAAAGCATCCTTTGTGAGGCTGAATAACCTGACAGTTTGTTTACAAAGTTCTAGGATTTTGAAATATAGGGAATTTCTAAGAAACGCTGCTTGTATATACCAGACAGTTTTTTCACTGCCAAAGGGTCATGCGCTTACACTCAGCTCTTAGCTCGTTGCACTCATCATAAGTATACCCTGAGTACTATTGTGCATTCATCTTTCCCTTTCTTCAGGTACTCCCTGCAGGTGTCTTCCCCCCTTTCTCTGTGTCAAAGTCTCCATCCTTGCCTCCCTCTGTGCTAAGGGATCATTGTGGTTCTATCTCCCTTTTTCACTCCTGCCACTGTTACCATCCTTCTGCATGCAGGATTAGATTATTTAAAGAGATACCAAATTCTCATGGGGGCAGCAGAGTATACAGTGAAAAATATTGATGTTTGAGAATGACATCTTTGAGATACAGTTCATCTTTGTTCAGGCAGATAAAAAAAATAAGGCATCTGATGCTAAAATGTCTAATAATTCATTTGATAATTCAAAGTAAATCACTTTTACTTGGGCTTGCAGTGTAAAGACAGTCATTTCCATTCTCTTATCATTAAATCTGGGTACAAAAGAAAGAAGATAAGTGAATGTTACACTTATGACTTCCACTGCTAATTAAAATTGCAGAGAACTCAAGCATGACTTGGAAGTGAAAACTGTGGGAACTGGCAGTGTGGTGTTCCCTGGAAGTGCTGTAGCATGTGAAGTGTGAAACTACTGTGGATGGGTGTGCTGTCTGTTACAATTTCACAAAAAAAAATTTTCACACTTTCTTTTCTCCAGATCTCTGTGCTGATTCCTCTTTTGGAAAAAAAAGAGTTGCTGATTCCTGGTCGTGGAGACTGTTTAAAAGTAGCATCAGGATTCCAGTTTTTTGCAACCAGGAGGTAGGCTTGTAAAGTTAAATTAGAGCATGAACGTCATATTTTTAAGCCAAAGAGAGAAAGTGCAAGGTCGGGTATTTCAGTGATTTCCAGTTAACAAGTGGTAGAAGACTGAAGTCGTTAAAGGATTTTTTTTGCTTTAGAGCAGCATTCTGTTACTACTGAGTGTATCCACTCTTTATAAGGACAGGCGACTTCAACAAGGCTGAAGGAATGAAACTTGCCAGGGGAACCCAACAAAACCAATTCTTCACCAAAACAAAATGCCACTGAAAGATTACTGTCTGAAAAGAAGATCAATGATTGATACCACAAGATATCTTTCTAGTTTAACAACACCTGTGTAAAATCTTGGTTAGATTTGCTGATCTCAGGGTAGTTAGGAGTCTTAACTACCAGATGATTAATGTTAGGAGGTTTGGTTTTTTTAATTCCTCCTCTATGAGTCGCATACATGTGTTCCCTAGAAGCTGTGTTTGATGAATAATTTAACTGAACCCTGCATCTATAGTGAGGTAAAGACATTTTATTTTGGAATCACCAGAAAGCACTGAAAATGTTGAATTCTTCAGCAAGATGCAATATGCTGTATTTCCTCATATTTTGATTTAGGATATTCAGTTGTGGTGGAGGTTGGTACAGACAGCAAAGTAGCCATGCTGCTCTTTTGGACAAATATTGGACCAAAATACGTCTGGATAATATGAACAAAGAAGAACTCAAGGAGGTATTGTGTTGTACTTTTGTGGCGTGTGAATAATTTTTTCAGTTAAGGGTAAGAAATGTTTTTTGGTAATGAATTCAATGCTTATTTTGATCTGCACTTTCCAGAATACACCCTTATCATTTCATGTTTATCCTGCCAATTTTGAAGTAAATGGGCAGTTTGTCAGGAAATGTTGAAATGAATTGGACAAAGATTCCTGGAACTTATCATGGCAAACATGGTTCTACTTTGAATAGGTCTGAGAATTAAATTACTTCATGTTGTAGCTCACAGAGATGTAAAAACAGAGAAAAAGAAAAGAAAAATAAAGAAAATACTGGCATGCTCTAGTCCTGAGTTAAAAGTAGTTGGTCAGTATTCAGGTACAAATAACTCTGTTTGCTTTGTGTATGCATATGTATATATACCTAAATCAAAAACTGTAAGATTCTGTAACAGAAGAGATGATGACAGAAAATGCCAACTTGCTTGCCTTGAAAATAGACTCGTATCCTTCTGGTTAATCTTCAAAGTTTGGTAGAATAGTACCAGTGTTCCTGTCCTGTATCCATGACAAGCTTATTTTGGGAAGCAGTAACTTTGATTGACAGGCTTTAGTGGAGAGAACAAACCTGAAAGGAAATTTAAACTTTTAATGTGTCTTTGTCAGAACAGCAAATAGGTAACTTGAATAGTCAAAAAAATTAAAATAGTTAAAAGGACAGGAGATAAGCATTTTTTATATCAATTGTAAAGTTGTATGGTGTGAAGTTGAATGTACCTCTTGTTCTTCCTGTTGGTATTTATGCAAAGGTCTTAAATGAATTGAAGTAGAGTTGAGTTGGCAAAATTTGTCATTTAAATTGTTACAACACAAGTTACAATGACCTGTTTTCTTCAGACAAGAGATTCCAAGTAAATGTATCTGTGCAGCTTGCTGGCTTGGGTATGTATTGAAACATATCCTATTAAAATCTGGGGGCTGGTTGTTTCCTTCTGATGCTAAAGGTTATTTTTGTGCTTGAGTTTTTTAGGTTTGGTTTTTTTCCCTTCTTTTTTCAGATTCTTAAAACCAGATACCCCAACCTTTCTCTTGTAACCGATCATTTGCTAGACATTTACATTCACCTTATGGGTGACAAGTGTCAGGCATCAGAAAACAGTGCTTCTGACTCCAGACAGATACCAGAAGATTCATTAGAACCAAGACTGGAAAATAAGAAACCAAATCTGGAAGGACGAGAGCTATCTCTAAGGTTGTCTTTTCTTACTTGTTTATTAGAAGGAAATTTAGTTAGGAGGCTACTGAGGTAAACGTGGTTACCTTTGTTATTTTTCTGAATCTTTTTAATATAGTGCTAGTTAAACTGAAATTTCATAAAAACTGAAATATCTATTTTTCATTATAAAATATTGATTAATATATCTAAAAAAAATCCTGATCTGTTTTTTTGGGGGAGGGGAAGTGTAGGTTTTGTTGTGTATTTATTTGTTGCTGAGTTGATATCAATCTCAATTTCTCAATTTCAATAAAAAATACTATTTCTTGTTAAGAACTGTTGACTAAAATGTATAATATTCTTGAAATAGCCAGTAGACAATGTTTTAAGCAATCGTGTACGTTTGCTTATCTAGGTGATTTTGTATAGACTCACAGCTTTCTAACTAAGAGATGACTCTGAATAATCAGATCTGTAGTGGAATTTAAAAATTTTTTAGGATTAAATGCAGCTTGATGTTAATTTCTTTGTTTTGTGCCAAATGTCAATTCTGCTCATGGAATTTCTATGACTAGTAGTGCTTTGTGAATTAGTCGGTAAATATTAGGTGTGGGTAGTACATATTTTTGTGAAGAATGAAAAAAAAACCCACTGATTTTAAAATGGCAATTGTTTTGCTAGAATTAGAAGTTTTAATTTTCTTGCCCTTTCAAAGATTTTGTTGCTGATAAGGAATCACTCTTAAGAAAAAATAAGGATTTTTTTTCTTTTTGCTTTCTAGATAAGAAAATTTTCTGCTTTTCACTTTTCCAGTCTTATGGTTTAATAGAGTATGAATTATTTAAGTAGTGTATCTGAAAGCAATATTGTTGGTCTTTATGTGCTTAAATTAAAGTTTAAATTAGTATTCTTTAGTATGTGTCCTCCTGTGTACACCAACTAAATGTGCAATTGCTGGAAGACAACATAATGACCTAAGCTGAACATAAAATGAAGTGTTGTGCATTTTGTCTTGACTTTACCAAGTCTTTTTTGTTTCTCTTTTTAGAGACTTACTGAATTGGTGCAGCAGAATTGCTTACAAATTTGACAGCAATTCTTCAAACACAGCAGTGAATATTTTTCAGGAGGTGCGGTAAGACTTGATACAGAAATTACTTAGCAAGAATCTAGTATTGTCTCACAAATCTTAAAATCGTCTATTTGGGAGCAAGAGATGGAAATTTATGTTCAGTTTTATCTGCAGCAGTTAGAATGTTTGCAATTTGTTGATTTAGGCTTTCCTTACTACTTGAAAACTTGTTTACAGTCATACTGAAACAAGTTTTCAAGTAGTGCTGAAAGCCAAGTCATACTGTCATACAAGCAGCAGGTTTTATCATCATTTCAACTTGTATGAGTTGTATGAGTGAGACAAGTATAAAAATAATTCCTTTTTCTTGTAGTGTGAGGCTTCTTTCTTACATTCCTATGCATTAAATCGCATTCCAACATTGAAAATTTTCAAGTGTGCATCAGTCAGGTAGGCTTATATCAAGGGATCTTAAAAAAACTACTTCCTTCTTTATTTTTACCTTCTGTGATGGGGCATTGAAAAATTCTTACTTTCAGTAGAAACCTGTTACACTGCAGAGTTTAGAAGTTCTTTCTCTAACATTTTGAACTCCATTGTTTTAGTCTATCTGTGAACAGTAAAATAATTCTACATAGCATAGATGGTAAACTAAGAAAGATGCTGCTTGTTAGCTCATATCACACAAAATCGGTTTTGAAGAAGCTGATTTATTTTCCCCTTGGCAGGCATTGGACTGTTTCACAGGTATGTTGTCCAACCAAGGAAGCAGACAGAAAATGGCACAAATTATTGGCAGTAGATTAAATATTTCCAAGAAAAAGGTATGTTGAGCTGTAGTGAGTATAATATTTATTGGTAATATTCTATAAGTTGCAGTCTCCCTAGTGATTAATTTGTGTTCTGCTTTTTTTTTTTAAAGTCAGGTCCATTGGTCCCAAACACTTTTTTTTCCCCCACCCTCTGTACTATCCTGGGTTTTATGTCTTTCTCCTTTTATTTTCAACTGCATTTTTTTCCCCCTGAAAGTTCCAGTGAACCTGTTTCAGAATAGATTGCAAATGGCCTCATCGTGCAAAAGAAGGGTCACACAGCTGGAACATCACTGTTGCCTAAGCACATAATACTGCTAGATGCCCAGAATAGTAAAGAATGTGGTTTTTTCTTTGGTAGTTGCAGTGAATTTAATCACTTAAAATCAGTATCAGTGAGAAATACCATCTTCCTTACTACTTGTTCTGTAATAATTGGTTCCAGAACTGAATACCACTCTGGAGGATAGTAACTCTATATATTAACAGTGCAAGATAGAAAGTGGCTGAGTTAAACTAACCCATTACTTTTTCAGCTGTTGTAGACAATAGTTACTTGGCAGCTGGCAGTTGATTTTCTGTTTGCCTTTCTTTTGCATTATTTCAATACAGGAAGAATACCCATGTTCACCCAGTGATTCACCAATTATTTGTTTTGGAGTGAGGCAGTTTTTTTGGTTTTTAAATTGTTAGTTATGATAATTGTTCCCATGTTCAAGTTCAGCTACAGTGGAAGTAGATGAACTAGAGATACAGTGGCATAGACCCATTACCTGACTATTAAATGGAAAGGTGTTTGCACAGATAGTAAAACTTCTGATGTCCTTCAATATTTCAGATGACGAGTATATAAAACCTGAAAAATACAGAATCTTACATTGAAAAATTACCTTGCTACTAAGTATTACTTGTAGCAGACCAGGGATGTTCTTAGTCTGATATTGTAGACAACATTAGTATTGGAAATGTCCAGAGGAGGGCCACAAAGATGGTCAAAGGGCTGGAGCAACTGCCCTATGAAGACAGGCTGAAGGAGTTGGGGTTGTTCAGCCTGGAGAAAAGAAGGCTCAGGGGGGACCTCATAGTAACTTCTCAGTACCTGAGGGGGTCCTACAGAAAGGCAGGGGAAGGGCTTTTCAATATGATATTGGATGGGAGGACTAGAAACAATGGATGTAAATTGGAAGGGGGTAGATTTAGACTAGACATAAGAAAGAAATTCTTTACAATGAGGGTGGTGGAGCACTGGAACAGGTTGCCCAGAGAGGTTGTGGATGCCCCCTCTCTGGAGGTGTTCAAGACCAGGCTGGACAGGGCACTGAGCAGCCTGATCTAGTGGGAGGTGTCCTGCCTATGGCAGGGGGGTTGGAACTTGATGATCTTTAAGGTCCCTTCCAACCCAAACTATTCTATGATTCTATGCTTTCTTCACAGGTGGAATTCTTTTGTGAACTCTATAAACCAGAAATTCTAATACGGGAACAAGAAGTATCTGTTGGAAGAGTGCATCTTGTGAAGAAACAAGCCCAGGCCGTCATGGTACAAAGGTAGAATATCTTGTAGTTTCCGTGAGAATTGAAATATTTCCTTTAAGAATAGGATAGATTGCAAGTCACAGAATTAAAAAAAACCCAGGTTGGATGGTAGAACTCTAATGATAGGAACAAGACAAGCTCTTTTCATGTGACCTGTGCTTTTCCTTGTATGTCTTTATCTGCATCAGTTTTGGCAGCCAAAGCATGGAGCTTTTCAGCTTCTATTGAACTAGCATTTTTTCAAAGCAATGCGAATCCACAGCTGGCTGTTATGTTGTAAAGAGAGTGTTTTATAATAGTTGATACTAAATTGAGCCACTTTGCAAAAAAACCCCAAAATGTTAAAATTGAAATAAGCTTCTGATAAATCTTGGATTTGAGATGCTTCTGTTTTTTTTCAGAGCAAAGCAAACTTTTGCTGCCACACGGCCTTCTTCAGTATTGATTGAACAGCTTGCAGTTTGTGTTGATAAAGGAGAGCCAGTGCTTTTGGTTGGTGAAACAGGAACTGGCAAAACCTCAACCGTTCAGTACCTTGCTCATATTACAGGTAAGTAAAGTACAAGGACTGTAACGTAATGAAAATTATTTTAAAAAAACAGCAAAGAAGAAAGCCCCAGAAGTTGATGGTGCTTTGTATTTCTGTTTTAAGGACACCGTTTGAGGGTTATCAACATGAACCAGCAAAGTGACACGGCAGATCTTTTAGGAGGGTGAGTTAGTGAGTACTGTTTACTCTGTTCTGCATAACAAATTGGCAGTGTCAGAGCTTCTAATGCAGGTGTAATTGTATCATTAAACAATATTCTTAGACAGTAACATATTTCATAGTGGCATAAATGTTTTAAGAGACTAGTTTAGATGCAAAAACCTCCTCCATTCTGAAGAACAGAGATAGATTCAATTAATTCTGTGCACGTTTGTGTGTGATGAAGTAATTTAAAAGCACAACCCAATGATTACTTAAAGATGGTTAAGTTGCTCAATATCACTGGACATACTGATTGCCTCATAAGATGTGTTTAAATCTGTGCAATTTTGCTTTGCTCATTACTTGAGTGAAAAACAGTAACAGGTTTTGTTAGTTTGCTGATGCTAGTTCCCGTATCACAAAGAAATAAGTTCTTTTCTGCTTCTCTTCAGTTACAAACCTGTGGATAACAAGCTGATCTGGCTACCTCTCCGAGAGACTTTTGAGGAACTCTTCTCTCAGACTTTTTCTAGAAAGAAAAATCAGACATTTTTGGGACACATTCAGACCTGCTACAGACAGAAACGTTGGCATGATCTGCTAAAACTAATGCAGCATATTCATAAATCTGCTATTAATAAGGAGGCAAAAGAAAATGGTGAGGATTCAGATTGATGGTTTATTAACAATAAACCATTGCAGAAAGTAGATAAAGAGTGAATTCTTTTTTTCTTGATTTTGGGTTTTGTGGTGGGTTAATTTTGTCTATGACTATTTTTCATCCCTCCGTTACTTTGTTCTGGTTTTGAAAAACACAATCTCTGTCTACTAGATGACACTCAAAATACTGTTTCAGTAGGTTTTTTTTTTCTTTCATCACTGTTGTTAGCTTCGTCTGATAGAGTGAAAGTTTATGTGCCTGATCTATGATGCCCCTGACAACTCCACTCAGGGCTTCCTGGTTTGCCGTGTTGATAAACAGCCCTAGTTTTTTTGTGACTGTCTTCCATGTGAATACATTCATACTTCCTTTTAGTCCTGAAATGTCATTAGAACTCACTGATACATCCTATTTTTAAACCAAAACAAAACAGAACAACAAAAACCTCAAAACAAAAGTAGTAACTCTTATGGTAGTAATGACTTCAAAAAACTTGCCATGAGCTGGCTGGTAACTTTGGTTTTACTATCAGTGGTGCTAACTTGCCTAGTTGTTTTGCCTCCCAGTTTTTCATGTTTTAAACTTCACAACCCATTTGGGGCAGACATATAATTAATCTGTAACTTTCATTCAGTAGGAGTCAAGTAATTTTAAGGATGAACCATGTGTCCCTTCTTAATAATGAACCTTGTGCCCCATTTAACACCCTGCAGGTGTTAAAATAAATGCCCACAAATGTAAACAAAGATGAGGTTTTAAAGACCACTTCTAGAAAGTGTTGGACAAGCTGAAATGTGTAACTTGCAAAGGCAGCAAAGTCATGATGCTGCAAAGATCCCAGGCTGTGACTTTAAACGAATAACTGGAAAAAGTGCAGTAGTCAATAAAATTGTAACTGATGAGCAGCAGTGTTTTTACTGGTATGGTATTGTATATTGTCAACCTCTTCTGTCACAAGGTTTGTAAATTTGGATGTATTTTTCTACAGATGTCTTTTTGTATCTCTGGAAATTAAAGAGTGTTCTCAGTCATACTGGAACCAAGTACAAAGCAGCACAACTTAATATTTTTTAAATTAATGAGATGTTATCTGTAGGACTTTATTGTTTTCCTTGTTCAGCCAAGCTTAGTCTCTTATTTCTATGCTTGGAACAGCTTGCTTGAAATACTGTTGTTAAATATTTTAATGCTATTATTCTGATGGTAAAAACTTAAATTTATCTTCCTTATAGGCTCACTACTGAAGGAAAAGTGGGAGGCATTTGGTCTGAAGTTGAATCATGCTCATCAACAGATGAAAATGACTGAAAATTCTCTTCTCTTTGCATTTGTTGAGGTATTAGGAGATTTGAATTTTGAAGTTAGGAAGAATAAGGAATATTTAAAAGACTTTATAACCAGTATTACATAAATAACTTGTTAAGAATCTTTCTGTGAAGTAAAACTTGTTCCATTCTAACTCTGGAACAAAGTGTGCTGCTGCAAGGAGGTGGTGATTAAATGGGGATGTGAAAGAATGGTTGGTGGCAATGCATTAATTCAGGCTGTGTAATGGGAATTGGGTCTGGTAAGATAAAAGAATATCAGCAGTATGTCATGTCATCTTTTCAAGTGTATGACATTGGAAAACGCATTGGCAGTAGGGCATGCTCCTGCTTGAGGATTCCTCTGAAGGATTTAATATTAAGAATCTATGCAGTTTATCTAGATTTGATAATTTTTAATGTTTCAAACCCCATGGTATGATATTCTGACATAGTTTATGTATGTTTGTTCCTTGTCACCTGGTTCTCTTTCTTAAAAAAAATGCCCAGTAAGTAGTTGGAGAAACTTTGACTTAAGTAGTTTTAGATAATAATTTGTAATTCCCTCAGGAACATATAATCACTTCTGTCCTTGCATTTCTTTAGATTAACTGCCTTTATTCTGGTTGTGGTGTTCAGTGAGTTTTATGCACCACCATGATAAGTACCACTGACATGCAGCATTGTACAAATAAGAGCTTAATAGTGTTATATCTGAGACAATTTAAATGGTAACTGATAATGGTGATAACTACCTCATGTCTGTTACTTGCAAAATAGTTGCTTTTATTGAGGGAGTGCAGCGAACCCATCATTGCTGTAAAAGGTCTCGAGTTGCCATTTGTCTAATTGGCTTGTAAATTGCAAGAAAGTATTTCTGTTATACAGATGATTCAATTGTTATATCACTGATGTCGACAAGATTAACAAGTTTGTCTTCATTTTAGGGTACTCTGGCACAAGCAGTTAAAAAAGGAGAGTGGATTTTATTGGACGAGATTAATTTGGCTGCAGCAGAGACTTTAGAATGCCTGAGTGGTTTATTGGAAGGATCCTCTGGGTCACTAGTATTACTAGACAGAGGAGACACAGGTACTGTTTTCTTGCTTGCTTATGCTGTATCTTGCTATCCTGTTAGTTAAATTCCCTATATGGCTCTAGCTAAGTTGAGAACATTTACTATTAAAAGGAACATGTAAAGAGTAGAATAATCTGTCCTCTCTACGCTTCACACTTGCATGCAAGAAGTGTGAGTTTTAAGTCACTATGTCTCCAGAGATTTCAGCATGCAGGCATTGTAACTTTTGTCTCTTTGAATTCTGCAAATAATGGGTCTTGCAAGCATTGCTGTCTCTAAGGACTATTCAGGGGGTGTTATTATTTTGTTTCTGAATTAACTTTGAATTGACTTGATGGCAAAGGACATGGAACATTCTCCAGTCAGAAATGGAGAACGCCTTTCATTTTTCTGAGTCCTTGTGGATTGACCCCAGCCAGCAGATGAGCACCGGTACTGCTACTTAATCACTCATCTACTCCATCCCCAGAAGCATGGAAGAGAGTTTAGGAAGAACAAAAGCCAGAAAACTCACGCAAAACAAGTCATGTGAAAATGATCACTCACAGCTCCCACAAGTGCACTGAAGTCCAGCCACTATCTAAGCAGCAGCCATTTTGAAAGACTCTTCTTCCTTTATTTGTCAGGTTTTTTATTGCTGAGAATGATGTTATGTAGTAGGAAATATCTTGCCAGTTCGGTTCAGCTGTCCCAGCAGTGTCCCATCACAGCTTTTTGCTCACCCCAAGCTGAGTTACTGGGAGAGGGAAGGCAGCACAAGAAAAAAGAAGCAACCTTTATGCTGTGCCACCACCTTTATGCTGTGCCACACAATTCAGAAGCAGCCAAAACACTAATGCGTTGTCAGCAGCACTACAGAGGCTGCTGTGAAGGAAGACAGATCCAGTACACATCTAAATATAAAAAATACAATTGATGAATGTTTTCCGGAGCTACAGGTAGAGACAAATGTTGTATGAGTTTCTTGGGCTAGGTTTTCTTCCTGGGTGAGTGAAGCACTGGTCATTGTTCTAAAAGAGACAAAAGGAGCTCCAAGTTTATGGCCTATATATTTCTTGGAATGTTTTGTGTTGTTAAAACATCCTGCTGTATACAAGTAAGTCAGGGCTTCGGTTGCCTATGGCCATTTTAAATTAAGCGGGGTTATTCTCAGAAAGCTTTTCTTCCCGACATTTTAAGAAACTGCTTAAAAGGATAAGAGAAACTACCTTAGATGAAATATACCTCATTTAACATGGGAACTATCCTGGGTTTAGCATTAACTTTATGCCTCTTATATCTGTTTTCCCTTAGAGCCTCTTGTCCGTCACCCTGATTTTCGCTTGTTTGCATGCATGAATCCAGCTACAGATGTTGGAAAGAGAAATCTTCCTCTGGGCATAAGAAACAGGTAGGAAATAATGATTCTGTGACAAAACACCTTTTTCAGAGTTTAACTAGTTTCATGAGTGACCTAATGCAAAATGTCTTATCATTCAGCCTGAGGATGTAATTCTGTACTTGAATTTCCTGTCAGATATGCTTGTTCATGCTTCCTGTGGGTATGAACAAGCAGTCTAGCAATAGTATAGAATGTTGTTACTGAGAGCGGAATGATTATTCTTTACAATTAAGCTGTTGATGCCTGGCAATGCTACTACAGCAGTTTGTGTTCCTGGTGGGTATAATAACAGCAAGTGCTTACTGTCTGTTTAGCAGCCTTTCTCTTGATGACTCAAAAGTGTTGATGATCCTTGCAAAAAGCTGTGTATCCAGCCTTGTTCACTCAGGAGGAAGGTGGTTTGCATGGGTGGAACAGATGTATAATGTTTAAAGTATTTAATGTGTGATCCTCAAACATCTAAGCTGAGGCCAGGAATTTGGAGTACTGACAAATCTGTTCTTCTGAACTCCCTGTTCCTGAATGCAAAGATCTTCCGCTTGTATTTAATGTGGTTTCCCTCATGAATGACAAAGGTCATGTTTATCATCCCTTACCAGGTTAAAAAATGGTGTGCAAAACTAGAGATTCACTTACTACATATAACTAGTCATTTGTAATTACTGCTAGCAAAGTAAGATTTTATTGGTGTTAGATTTCATGGCTTGATAGTGAAAGAAAAAAAAGTGAGGGGACTTCAGGTTGTTAATTTTGAATGAACTTATATTGCATTTGTCAGAAACATCCATCCCTCTGAAGTTAGTGTTGACCAGTTTTTTTGGGTTTGCCTTTGTGTGTCCTGAGCCATTACTTGCAGTTGTAATGTGTGATATGTAAGGGCTGCAGACTCATATTCAACTCCTCCTGCAAATACATTGGACTAACAGTAAGAAAATATGTTCATTAGCTGAAGTTGCCAGTGTGAAACACTGTACTTAAGGATACTCAGAACTTCACCAAGTATGTGTTTTTGCTGTTTTTTTTTTTTTCACTAATTGGGTTTTCTCATTATGTTATTGCTGAGATGTATATTTGTAAAAGCAGAAGCAACCTGGATATGCTGTCACAATTAGGATGAGCGATATCTCATAGGTGTCAACTTTTTAAAAGGGGGATCATTAGAGGGTCTGCTTTGAAAAGTGCTCCTGCTGTGTCAGTGCTCCAGTGCTTGAAGTGTAATGGTTGGATATCTCTTGCAAATAATTTAAAATTTCTATTTTGAAAAATAGTGTCCCAAAATTAATTTTCATCCTGCTGGTTAAATTAATTCAGATAAATTCCTTAAAAATTAGATATTGCTAATACTTTCTATGTTCTTGACCAAGTATGGTTGTTGACAAGTCAGTGTTAATGCTGCTTAAAATTTTTTAGATCTTGCATACCATAAGAATCATATATAACATGATTTTCTAAGTATTATGGATTTATTTGATTCTTACAGGTTTACTGAACTTTATGTTGAAGAACTAAGGAATGAAGGAGACTTGCAAGTTCTTATCATGGATTATCTGAGAGGCTTGAATGTGAACAAAAGTACAGTACAAGGAATTGTGAAGTAAGTCAGTTGTAATCCCTTTAGATCCTTGTCACAAAAGGCAGGTATGTAAGTATAGTTTGTGGTTAGACTAGATTGGGAAATGCTGTGGTAGTCCTCATACAGCAATTTGCATAGCCTTAGGGAGGACTAGAGCATAGACAGCCATCATCTTAATTCTGAAGGTTTTTGTACTTGTAGGGAAGAGATTTACTTCTTATTCAGATTTAATTTTTTTTCTGATGATACCAGTTAAAAAGAATGTTTTTTGCATTCCTCTTTTCCATCTGAGAGACTAAAATGGTTGATTTCTGTTAATCATACCTGTAAGTCTTGTGTTTTTATCAAGTTGCCTTTCTTTCCCCTACTTTAAGGTGTACTATCTCACTGCATTAACCTGTAAAACTGTTACATGTTTAAAATACTTATAGTCATTGTCTATACACTAAAGCTCTCAAAAGTAGGATTTAAAAATATTCTGTTGCTGTCCTTCACTGACTGTACAAATGGCAGAGTGTAGCATGACTTCTCTAACCTGGAGCTTTTAGAAAAAGTGACAGTTGGGGATAAGCTTTGGGTTTAATTCCTTAAAGCAGTGCTATGTAACAGCACTATGTAACTGATGTGGTTTCACTCTTTATTTTTGCAGGTTTTATTTATCTGTGAGAAAGGAAGCGGAAGCAAAGCTGGTGGATGGAACTGGCCACAGACCTCACTATAGTCTCCGTACACTTTGCAGGGCATTGAGATTTGCAGCATCTAATCCATGTAGCAGCATACAGCGCTCATTGTATGAGGTGATTACCTATGTTGGGATTTACCTATGTTGGGATTACCTATGTTGACATAAGGAAGAAATTCTTTACAGTGAGGGTGGTGAAGCACTGGAACAGGTTGCCCAGGGAGGTTGTGGATGCCCCATCTCTGGAGGTGTTCAAGACTAGGCTGGACAGGGCACTGGGCAGCCTGGTCTAGTGGGAGGTGTCCCTGCCTATGGCAGGGGGGTTGGAACTTGATGATCTTTAAGGTCCCTTCCAACCCAAACTATTCTATGATTCTATGATTTGTTTCAGTATGTGTTTAATGCAAAGACTCTTTGGGTAAATAATAATCCTCTCTGCTGAACTTAACAGAAGTGATGTTTTTATCTTTATGGGGTTTTTTTTAATTTTGTCACTGAAAATAATTCTTCTTAGGGCTTCTGTTTGAGTTTCTTGACACAACTTGACAGAGGATCTCACCCAATAGTTCAGAAGCTAATTTGTCAACATATAATCTCTGGGAACATCAAAAGCCTTCTCAAGCAGGTAGGTAACTAGTCTTGTTTAATACTCAGAGCAGATTTTATTGAGTTGCCTTCTCTGTCTTTTTCCTCCATGTTTCCTTCACACCATCCTGCTTTTCATCTTACAAACATAAAAACTGAAAAAAAAAATGCTGTGCCTTTGTATTGTTGTACTTCTGATTGAAATAGTTGTATGTTAGCTAGCTTATTTGTCAATTTGAAAAAATATGGAAATCCAAATCATTACAGCATTGTGAAGTATGAGCAGCTTAATACAGAAACTCTAACTGTAAAGCTTTCACAGCCTTTTTGAGAGCTTTCATAGGCATTTTATTTTTGGATTCTGAATGCTGAACATATGGATGCGAAGCAAACATCTGTGCTTTTTCTCTAATGGGAAAGGAAGAGTTTCACTAGTGCTGGGAGCCCAGCATGTGTTTCTGTGAGGGAATGAGCAGGTGGGATAGGGAAGTCTGTTTGAAGAGAGAAGTATTGGTTTCAGAATAAAACTCTTTATATAAGAAGATACATATGAATATAAAAAGATAAAAGTCAACGTCCTGCTGGGAAGTGTACTTTACAATTCAGTATTAAAACTCTTGAGACATTGTTATCTTCATGGCACTGGCAAAGGTTCCTGCTTCATGACCTTGAAGTAATTTGGTCAGGCTTTTGCCTTAATTTGAATTCTGTAGCAAAGGGCCAGTACTTGCTGCAGTAACGGTCAGGGATTATTATGAAATGACTTCTTGCAAAATATATTGTAGTGTTTTAAATGTAGTTGTCTTCATTAGGAAAGTGAAACCCATTTGTGTAATCTGTTACTTCTGTTATGTATCCTTAGCAAATACCAAAACCCCAGGGAGGGAGTTATATACTAATAGAAGGATATTGGATTTCAGCTGGGGATAAAGAACCTACTGTGGATGAGACTTATGTGTTAACCCCTTCAGTTAAGCTTAATCTGAAGGACATTGCTCGAGTTGTCTCTGCAGGGTAAGTCTGATGCAACTTTTCCATTAGAAAAAAATGTAGAAAGATGTTTATTTGGGCCTCCAGTGGTACCTGTCTAGCTTTTATTGTTGACAATAGTAATGCTCATTTTCCTTCTACTTTACTGTTAACTTTTTATAATATATAGTGACTAATATTTATTGTCTCCTTATGTCATCTTACCTCAAGCCATACATAGTTTTATTTAAATGGTGATCTAGAAATCTGTATTTCACACTGCCATGTAAAGCTTCATGGAGATCAGTTAGTACTTGGAAGTAAAGTTACTTATCTTCCTCTCTTAGTGGATACACCAAGTAAGTTAAATAGTAATATCTTGGTAATGGAGTTTGATCATGTAGATCTTTGAAAATTTAAAACGAAGCTGATGGAAGTAAGGAAAGCATGTCTTCTGCTTAAACTGCTCTGTTTTGGTTATCCCTTGTAGAACTCATCCAGTACTGATTCAAGGAGATACCTCTGTTGGTAAAACCAGTTTAGTTCGCTGGTTGGCTGCAGCTACTGGGAATCATTGTGTAAGGATTAACAATCATGAGCATACTGACATCCAGGAATATATTGGCTGTTACACATCAGATGCCTCTGGGAAGTTGGTATTTAAGGAAGGTGAGAGGTCGCATTGTATTTACTGTGAATTCCAGTTTCATTTCACTGTGTTTTTTTCCTTCTTCTGTGCTAAAATTCTCTGTTTTGATGACAGGGGAAATGACCTGCCATAAAATTAATAGTTCCATACTAATCACAGTCACGTGTGTAATTTCAGCGAATTCTTAAGTCTTCAGATTTGTCTCATCATATTTGTCCTGATGGACATAAGAAAAGAATTAAGTATTTTAAATAATTCCGTTTTTTTCTGTCTCTGAATTAGCATTTATACTGAGTGAAAGCTTGTTGCTATAAGTATTTAAATGCATGCTTCTGTTAGATTTGGTTTGTTTAGATTTTTAACTACAGCTTTTTCTCTGCCCTCCAAGGCATTCTCATTGATGCAATGAGAAAGGGTTACTGGATTGTTCTTGATGAACTGAATTTGGCTCCTACTGATGTTCTGGAGGCTCTCAACCGTTTGTTGGATGATAACAGAGAGCTCTTTATTACTGAGACCCAAGAAGTTGTAAAGGCTCACCCTCGCTTCATGCTGTTTGCTACACAGAATCCTCCAGGACTCTATGGTGGCAGGAAGGTATGTATAACCTTCTCCTTTTAGTACGTATGACTCAGGGAATGAATCTCTCTTATACATAAAAGTATGATTTGAAGACTTTCTGATGTATAGCACGGAATTAACCTGAAATTGTTGGGAAGTAGAGATGAGGTGTTGGTAGAGCTGAGTTCTGTTTAGATCAGTTGCTTATTTTGCATATTAAGCAGTTGAGATTTAAGTGCTGTACTGAGCTGTAGTTCTCAGCTTTTCTTGCTCAAAAGAAGAGATTTGGCTTAAACTTTTGATGTCCATTTTGAGCTGAGTTTGACTCGGGTCATAATAGTAACTGGTATAGTTACTAGTATGGTATGTGAGCCAAACATTGTTCGTAACACTGGGATGTCCTCGTTGTTGCTGAGCAGTGCATGAAAAGTGACGAAACCTTTTCTGCTTCTCACATTACTCCACCAGTGGGTGTGCTGGAGCTGCACAAGAAACTGGGAGGGGACACAACTGTGAGGGCCGACCAAAGAGACACCCCAAAGCGCATGTTGTCTTGTTCAGCACTAAAAACATAGGAGAGAAGAAGGAAGTGTGGATGTTCAATGTTGGCTTCCCCAGATAACCAATGTGTATGATAAAACCCTAATTTGCTGGCAAAGGCATTAACACCCACCTGCTGGTGGAAAGTAGTGGCTGAATTCCTAATTCTGCTTTTGTTTATCTGTATAGTTTTTGCTTTACCTATTGAACTGTCTTTGTTTCAGCCAACAGGTTTCTTGCTTTTATACTCCCCTGCACCATTCCATGAGTGACTCTTTGTTGGTTAGCTGCCTGTTGTAGTTAAAACAATGCATTTTAAAACTCTTAACCTCCTCCAGGCTGTCTCTTGTATTTTCTTTCAATGTTTATTTTAATGCTCTGACACTATCTGTATTTCGTTGCATATGTAGGGTAAGATCTATATAACACAACAAATATCAAAGGAAAAAGTTCAAGTGATAATATGTTCTCGTATTTAAGGTTTTATCCAGAGCCTTCAGGAATCGTTTTGTGGAACTGCATTTTGATGAACTGCCAAGTGCTGAACTGGAAACCATCCTCTACAAACGATGCAGTTTGCCACCCTCCTACTGCAGCAAGCTTGTCAAAGTCATGTTAGACCTGCAAGTATGAGAGACTTTCTTCTTTTTGTAGAAGGCATGCAGACATATAGATACATAAGTAATAGAAATTCCTTTCCAGGGGGAGGTGTTGCTAACTGGCAGATACTTAAAAGCCCCTCCAGTAGTTGATGGAACACATCCCACTGAAATACTTAGCTCAGTGGCTAAGACAGAGAATGGATAATGTCAGATTTGAGAGAAAGCTGGCAGCAAAAAAGTTAATAACCAAAGGCCTTGGGATTTTGTGGAATAATCCCTTGCTCTGAATCCAAACTATAGGGTTGAATTTGTAGCTCTCTTTGTGTCATGCTAAACTTATTATTTTGAAGCAATAACTTTGTATGTGTTCTGACACTCCTGTGTTTTACAGACATTTAGCAGTTAGTATGTAGGTAAAACTATCATGTGTTTAAAAGCAATTACAATAGTGCAAACCAGAGCATACTTCATTGTGCTAATATGTGTTTTGGTGTAGAACCTAATCTTTTTGCCTGGATTTTGTTTTACTGTAGGTACCTTTTTTCCGTGTAGTATTTTTTTTTTATAATTATTATCTTGTTCCTGGTAACTATCAAGTACCTCCACAAAGATAATTTGAGTTTTAGAGCTGTGACTGTAACAGATTTTTTTTTTTCATTTAAAATACAAGTTTTTGAATAAGTGTCACATCAAAGAGCTCTGGTTAGCTTTGATTTAAGTATATAAACTGGCTTGTGAAAAAATGGCTCATGTTTTGTTCTTGTGACAGTCTTACCGCAGAGGTTCAACTGTGTTTGCTGGGAAGCATGGGTTCATTACCCTGCGGGATCTGTTTCGTTGGGCTGAAAGGTACAGATTGGCAGAACAACTGGAGAAGGAGTATGACTGGCTTCAACATTTAGCAAATGATGGTGAGACCTGCTACCTCAGCTTTTTCAAGTGTCTATAGAATTGCTTTCAAACCCTAGTTCGAAATTCTTGTTGCTGATTGTCTTGGTAGTTAATAACTTTTCCTCTGTTTTATAGGTTTTATGCTTCTGGCAGGCAGAGTAAGGAAACAGGAGGAAGTGGATGTTATTCAGAGTGTTCTTGAAAAACACTTCAAGAAAAAGCTATATCCTGAGTCCCTCTTCTCAGACGAAAGTGTCAAAAAGCTACTGGGTGAGTTTCCTAGAAGGACCACACTGGGAGTTCTCTAGATGAGAATGAAGCTGATGGGTTTCCTTGTGTTGTGCAGATAAATCTTCCAAACGGATGTCAGTGATGAACAGAGATTTTAACCATATTGTCTGGACTCGAGGGATGAGGAGACTTGCCATTTTGGTGGGAAGAGCCTTGGAGTTTGGTGAACCAGTCCTGCTGGTGGGAGAAACTGGGTAACCTTGCTTTTTATGATGTAGTTCTTTTGTAGCGCTGCAACAGCTGCTAAGTCAGACACAACATTATTGTGTGAACTTCAGTGCTGCCTTGACCTGGGACATTTAAGCCTCTACTGTGGCAGACATCCAACTGCTGCTTTTCAGTGTTCCCTCTTGAGGGGGGAAGCAGTTGCATCTCTAACAGCACAAATCTTTAATGGGATTATCCACATTAAGTGTAAATGCGTAGAAATTATATGGGAAGTAGTAAAAAGTTAATTAACATCCCCACCTTTTACAGTAAGAGTGCTGTGTAGAGTCTTGCTGTGCCTCTCTGGAGAGGCTGCTTTTGGGAATTGTGACATTTTCCATATGAGAGCACATTCACTTTACTTGCTTTAAGAGTTTGAATGTATATTGTAATGTATTGTTCTTTCTGGGCTATTGCTGTGCGCAGGAAGATGCAGACAATCAATATGATTGATAATAAGCAAGCTTCGATTTATTGGGGTTTTCACACACTTATATACAATCCACTCATTAGTAAACACACTAGGCAATATCTTACTGGTTGGCAAGTAAAAGGTACATTTGCTCATCCTGTCCCTTCTGCAATTACTGCTGTTTCTAACTGTGGCACCTTGTTATTGTAACACAGCTGGATTCAAGGACATGTTATCTTTGCCTTTCCCATGAGAACCTTAGTTAAATCAGCATAGCTCCTTCATGTCTACTTTGTCACGTAGCCTTTCTCCCACAGGCTTTAAATTAGAAGAGTAAATTTTTGTGGGAGAAAAATGGAAGGAAAAGGAGAAGTAAACTAATTTAGGTAATACATAAAAACTCTAGGTACTTGGTGGTTTATTCCCTCAGGATTAAGCCTGGTCGAAGTATGTTTGATCTCCAGTTCAGTAAAATGTCAAGTTAGTTGAATACCTACCTGCAGAAGCAGGCTGAAATAAATTTGACTTTGAACCTGCAGAAGTCCCACAGATGTCTGAAACTTCAAGGCTTTTTGTGAAAATCAGCAACAATTGTTTTGCCAAAAATTACTTCTATTTGCACACACTTCTGTGGAGAAAAGGAGCAGAAGGAAATGTGCATGTTGGGCCTTTACCTCATAAATCTTCAGTGTAAGTGAATTCTGTCCTAAGTGTGCTGACCTAAATGATTATTTATTTATATCTTTCAATTGAATTTTGTTGCAGGTGTGGTAAAACTACCATTTGTCAGATATTTGCAGCATTAACAAATCAGAAGCTGTTCTCAGTAAATTGCCACTTGCACATGGAGACTTCAGACTTCCTGGGAGGACTGCGACCAGTCAGACAGAGGTCTAAAGACCAGGTTCGTCTCATATCAATAATAGTTTGGATAGCGTGACCAAAATTAGCAATTGTTAATGACTTTCCACTTCCTTTTCTGTTCCTCAGGAGGAATCTGATGGTTCTAGACTCTTTGAGTGGTGTGATGGACCTCTTGTTCTCGCCATTAAAGAGGAGGGCTTTTTTCTCCTTGATGAGATTTCTTTAGCTGATGATTCTGTACTGGAGCGACTTAACAGGTATGTCTCAAATGTGATAGCTTTATACTTTTTATATAGTATACTCAGTGTGTCTGTTAGTTATGCAAACATGACCAGAGATTAGATTCTTTTAGGCACATTTATTTCCTGGGCTATGTGAGCTTTTCTCCTAATTGTGTAATTCTCACTGAAAAAGGACAAGTGACCCTGATAATGTTTGCCTTCTTCATATTTTGACTTCTGTGCCAGTTTGCTTTGTTTTTCTAATTGTCATCTGTCTGCCAGAGGTGGCAGACGCGTGGCAATAGCCAGAGGTGCAGGTTTTAATGACAGGAATACTTAAGCAATTTTTGCTGTTCTGAAATTTTAGTCACAAAGAGATACTAGTAGAAGACAAGGTCAAACTGCCTTGTCTTGCCTGGAAAAATCAAAGGTATTTTGACTTAAAAGCAGATATGTAGATGTTTGTTTCAGATTTGAAGGTAAACTTGCTATGTTGATTTTGAATGCTGTGTTTTGTGCCATTACTTTCCATTTGACTTTATGGTGCTGGTACATACTGATCTTCATTTAAATTGCTGTGTTTGTTTCATGGACTAACATCAGATGATGGAAGGATTCACTTCATTCAAGAGGTCATGTCCTTGGATAAAGAAATTAAGAACATAAACCCTAATTCAGCTGAAATAGTTTAAACAGCATCTAAAGACAGTTTGCAGCATGAGTCAAGTTGGAAAATAGAAACAAAACTAAAATCTCCAATTTATCATTTGCAATGTTAATATTTTCAACCTGTTTGCGAACTCTTTAAAATGGTGCATCTTGCTAAATCCCAGAAACGAGATCTAGTTGTTTCTATCTTGTGTGTGTGAGTAGAAAATAATAAAATAGAAATTTCACTTAATTATTTGCTTGCAGCAGTATCCCCATTTTAGTCTTTTCCGTTGCCAAGTATATTGATAACAACCAGCTGCTATTTTTTCTACCATATCCTACGCCTCTCTGTTGCAAACTGGGATTTATTTTCATTGTGTCATTATAGCTATCAGTCTTTCAAGAGTTCAGTTAACATCTTTATTCTGGCAGTGATACTTGTTTAGAAAAACACTGCTTAGTGTAAGTGAAGTACAGCTAATGAAGTAAAGAATACACACAGCAAACCACAAAACCCCAGTAGAATACTTCTCAGATGTCACCTTGAAGATGGGTTTGTTGTGCAGACTTATCAAGCACTGATGAACATAAATTTTTCCATTGCTTTTCTAAAAAGAACTGAGATATAAATTTTATTATGTAAAGTTTTTGACAGATCATTTTAACTGAACCATATCAACAAGGATGGGTAGAGTTTCTTTCTGAACTAAATGAAAAAATGTTCTTAATTGGGTAGGATGAATAAATTTTAATACAAGTTCTGTGGCATAAAAAGGTTTAATCAGACTGATTTATGTAATTTTCATTTTTAAGCGACCTTTTGAAATGTGAAATTAGATTTAAAATAAACTTTTTCTTTTTTTTTTACCTCTAGTGTCCTTGAAGCTGAAAAGACATTGGTACTTGCTGAAAAAGGTGGTCAAGATGATGAGGAGAATGAGGTGGAACTACTAGTTGCAGGAAAAAAATTCCGTATCCTTGCTACCATGAACCCAGGAGGGGACTTCGGGAAGAAAGAGGTAAATGTTCAGAGTAACTAGAAGTGCAATGTTCGTCTTCTGGTCATATAGACTGGTTAAGTATGGTTAAGTTAAGATGCAAAGCAAAAATGCTGCATTCCAGTTGTGGCATTCAGTGCTTCCTAGTAGGCACCTGCCTCATCACTTTATAGGAGGATTAGGTTGTATCTGCTTTTCATCACTTCTCTGTATGGTGATTTTGACAGTAGAAGTCAAAGAAGACGTCAGACCTCTAAATACTTTAGGTAGGTCCAGAGGATGTCTACAAGGATGATCAAGGGGCTGGGGCACCTATCCTTTGAGGACATGCTTGAGAGAGTTTGGGCTGTTCAGCCTGGAGAAAAGAAGGCTCTGGGCAGACCTGATAATGGCTTAACAATACCTGAAGGGGCTACAGGAAAACTGGGGAGGGACTGTTTGTCAGAGCATGTAGTGATAGGAACAGGGGAGGTTTAGATTAGATGTTAGAAAGAAGTTTTTCGCTATAAGGGCATTGAAACACTGGGACAGGTTGCCCAGAGAGGTGGTGGAGGCCCCACCCCTGGAGGCAATCAAGGCCTGGCTTAATGAGGCCATGAGTAACCTGCTCTAGTGCGGGATGTCCCTGCTCACTGCAGAGGATAGATAGTCTTTGAAGGTCTCTTCCAGCTCTGTGATTCCATGATGCTATGATATATAGCATACTTCAAGTACAGGATATGTGGCTTGTGAAGCAAGTAAATCCAGCTCTCACGTGAACCTGGAGTAGTGTGAAACTGCATAATAAATTATTCTACCTAATACTGTTGAGAAAATGACAGAAGTTATCTTGTCATACTTGGTGAATATAAACATCACTCCAGAAGACTTTTCTCATTAAAGGAAAAAAATCCATTTCTGAACTGCCTTTAAGTAGCTTGAAACAAGTTAAAAATCCCAAAGTTTTAAGAAATGTTAGGAGCTAGAACTAAAAACCTAAAATCCTATAGCCTCTTTTGCTCAAGAGAAGATGAGTAAATTGTTTAAAGTGGTTTCTATGGTACTGAACAACTCCTTGTAAATCTGTGTGTTTAAAGGGGATTTATTTCTGCATTGAGTTTGTGCTAATGATTTTTGCATGACTAATTCAGACAGAGGAAGAGAGGAAATTGCAGAAAGAAATTGTTTTTGAAGACAAATTTCCACGTAGTAGTTTGCTTCTGTAAGCAAAGAGAGACTCCATTCCATTGTTTGATACATATCCTGGAATGAAAAGTAATGTAGTCTTGGTCCTTGCAAACCAGCTTACTTTCTGTATTCTTTTGAACTTACTCATTTATCAACCATTTCCTGCATTGATGCTACTACTAGAAATCTTTGAAGTCCATATTCTTTCGAAGATTTTATTACAAACTGGCTTTGTTAAAATTGGAAGGGAAGATCTAGCTTGTTCACTTCATTGGTTGCAAGTACAGTGACTTGCGAGGCTGTGAGAAATTGAAATGTAAAGTGAATGGCTCTATTTCTTCCTCTTCCTGTTTGCAGCTTTCTCCTGCATTGCGCAACCGATTTACAGAAATATGGTGTCCACAAAGCAATGGCCGTGATGATCTGATACAGATTGTAAAACACAATCTTCATTCAGGATTGTCTCTGGGTGGAATGAACAGTCAAGGTGGGTATTTCCCTGTGGGTTGGAATTCAAGTGTTGTTAAGAAAAAATTGAGTTTGGAGGCTGCTAAGCATTCCTCTGAATTTATACCACTGGTTTCCCTTTTTCTTGTAAGTATGGCTCTGAGGACTCTTATGAAATATTTTGGATTTTGTTCTTCCTTTATTGTCTGTGTTATATTGCTAGCCAGGAGTAAGATCAAGGGTGCTTTATTTCTCCACCATGCAAGTAGCTGAATGATCCTCGGCCCTTCAGTACCCAGTATAAGTTAGTTCCAGTGTAAGGTGTTGAGAGAACTGGCAATTCAGTTTCTGCTCCCAGCTTCACTACTACTGTACATCACGTGTTTCTGACTTGTAACAGAAATTTAAAAGTATTTGTAACAACAGCACAAGCATGGACTTAATTTTCAGTTACCCTGCCTGTTAGGGTATAGAGAACCCTTGTTGCTTGTACAATTACAGCTGTAACTACTTTAATGGTGTTTGTTATACAACTATGCAGTAGATGGGATCAATACAATTATTTGATGTCTACATTGCTTTTCACTCTTCAGGGGCAGACATAGCAGAGCTCATGATGGACTTTGTTGAATGGCTGACTAATCAAGAATTTGGTCGCCAGTGTATTCTCAGTGTGCGAGACATCTTGTCATGGGTTAATTTTATGAATGTCATGGTAAAGAATGACGACTCAAATTCTGCTAAGGAGCACAGCCTTCTTTACATTTCTCCTATAATGTCCTTCATCCATGCTGCCTGCTTGGTATACATTGATGGAATAGGATCAGGTAAGTCTTCAGCACTCATTTGCTAGCAAAATATATGAAGGTATGTATTTGTATTGCTGTATTTGAGTAGAATGCAAATTACATGTTTTGGGCAGCATAGAACTCTTCAGGGAGAAAATGTCACTTAACAATAACTTGTACTTCATATGTGTTTGAGCTGATGCAGGCAGGATTCGGGAACACAAAACTGCAAATGAAAGGCATAGATCAAGTTTGATCTCGACACCTCTCAGACTGGGAATGTGCTGCACCACCAGGGTAGAGGCATGCAGGCATTGCAGAGCAAGAGAGAATCCTTGTTAGCAAGAGTCTATATTGGTGACAGTGTCCTCCTTAGTGAGAGAATGAGAGCTTACAGACTCCCTGTTCTTGCCAGTATTTCAAGGGTTCAAGCAGGTCTGGTTGTCTCACTGAGCTTTGACCATCTTCAACAGCAGGGCAGGATTCTTGGGTGGCTAGATAAGGTGTCCTGGAGTCCATTGCAGACTCCAGTTATCTCAGTGCAGATGTTCTATTTGCAAACATGCAAGATTGAACAACAATTAAGTTGATATATGCATTTCCCAGTACCACATGTGTGAATCGCAATATACCTTTTGTGCTTTCAGTAGCAAGAGTTTGAATAGTACTGCAAACTTAAATAAATTAGAGAAGTAATAGTAATATTATAAAGGATAGCATACAAATTAAGAAAACTCATATGTTTTCTGAGTCTTCTGAGCCTCTGTGGTTCTAAATTACAGGACCACTTATTATTTCACTCCACACATCAGCATCTTTCTGTCCTAGCTTGTTTCCTATATGTAGAATACAATAAAACTTTGCATGCTTGGTCACTGGCCTAGCTGATAAATAGGAGATACAAAAGTGGTGAAAAAGTGAAAAGCCAACAGAAATGCAGGGAATTATGGCAAGGGGTCAGGATGTCAGAGATGGTATAAGAAAGGGTTTGGAATTTAGGTTTCCTTAATTCTGTTGCTCAAAGGACAACCTGCTTATGGTAAATAATACTGGAAGCATTGGCAAGCACAAGCACTAACTTGAATTATAAACATGAAACAGCAATTTAGTACAAAAATTATATTTGTTAAGGAGCTGAGTTTCTTAGTTATAAAATGAACATGCCTAGTTGTGTTTGTAAATAAAGACTTCTCTAATTCTAGGTACAACATCCTGCTTGGCTGATACAGCTTCATTTGCTCGTGAAAAATGCCTGACATTCTTATGTGAGAAAATTAGTCAATTCCTTGAGCTGACTGACTATCAGAAGAATGAACTGAAGATTTATGATAGATCAAAGGAGAAGGAGTTTGTGTGGATGGACAACTTTATGGGAATCCACCCCTTTTTTATTCCAACAGGCAAGAGATTTTGTGGGAGCAAGTTAACCTTTATTCTGTGGTTTTCATTTCTCAGTATTTGTTATTCACTAAATCCAAGGAAATCCGTAGAAAAATAATTTATAGTTCTCAAGCCTCAGAAAAATACCTTTTTGGCCACCCAGTGTGTTGATTGCAACTTAATCACATTTGTTAAGACAATGTATCTGTTAACCAGTTTCTTTGACTTCTTAAAGTTACTGATCAATGCCCTAATTCTGGTAGGCTTTTTGGTGTAACAATTCATATTTACTTTCAAGTTGTAACTTTCTGTGACTTTGCAGGGTCAGAATGTCTGCTAACTTCCACTAACTAAAGCTACGGCTTGTCCTGAGCCTTGTGCAAAGTCTGGGAAGCAGAAGGTACAATGGGTACAATGCTAAGCAGAATGGAGACTTAATGCCCTGTTTTGTTTTAGGTCCCATTCTTCAGAGAAACAGCATTGCAGATTATGCTCTAAATGCCGGGACTACAGCAATGAACGCACAAAGACTGCTAAGAGCTCTACAGCTTAACAAACCTATTTTGTTGGAGGGGTCACCAGGTGTGGGCAAGACCAGTCTAGTTGCTGCCCTGGCAAAAGCCTCGGGAAACTGTCTTGTTCGAATCAACCTATCTGAGCAAACGGTAGAATAAGTATTACCTTTGTCACTTAGTGGTTTACTGCAGGGAGGCGATTTTTGCTTAATTTTATAAAATCTAGTTCTTTTTAACTTTGTTACTGAATCAGAAATGTAATTTTTTACTTCTTGGTCTCAAGATAGAACTAGCAGGGAAGAGGAACCACAAAGAGCAGTGAGTGAATGCTGGTTCTTCTTTTCAAGTAAAAACATAGGTGATCTTTCAAGTAAAAACATAGGTGATCTTTTCAAGTAAAAATATGGATGATCTTTGTCTACTGTGTTTTTCTTGTCTTCTGCAAAGTTACTTAAGTACAGCTGTAAGGCTTTTTAGATATTTTTGTTGCAATGTTTTTTTGTTTATTTAAATAGAGTAGCTGGTCACTATTGTCATAAAGAAGCTTTTAGCATCTTACAGTTACTGAGATTTAATACCTACATTTTAGCTCTATTTAAGGGAGAGGGGGGAAATGTGAGTTAAAGTTCAGTAAAGGTTGTTCAGAAATGTGAAGTTTTGTAATTTTATTTCTTTTCATCTCTCCATTCTGAATTCCCAAAGGATGTGACAGACTTGTTTGGAACAGACTTGCCAGTTGAAGGTGGGAAAGGAGGAGAATTTGCCTGGCGTGATGGACCTCTACTAGCAGCATTAAAGGCTGGACACTGGATTGTATTAGATGAGGTAAATTGAGAGGCCCAAATAAAATTAAATGCTCCAGAAGAGCAACAGTGATTTGGCTTGTAGGATTAATACCTTTGAGGGTTAATAACTGAAAGAAATTTTGCTTAATTTTAGTTATGTTCATCTAGTGCCCTATTGAAAGTGATTGTTCCATTCGAGAAAATAAATCTCTCACTTGACTCCATCTGCTCTTTGGCTTTCGGCTCTCTATAGAGTGAGTGTAAAAGACTCTATGACTAGATCTCTTTTAGACTAGACAACAAGGATTGAATCTCAGTCTAAATTACTGCAGAAAACTGATAGATGTGATTTGCATTTGGAAGTTTTTTGGAAAAAAGTGTCAACCTGAGTTTTGGTACATGTGTTCTGATATGGATATAATTTCATGGAAATAGGAAGTGTTTTTGCTGGGACTATGACACTGTAATGAGTTCTGATTTGAGATGAGGAAGAGCTCCATTTTGCAAGTATTAACTATCCTGCAGTTGCAGATTTGTTCATGGACCAATTAGCAAATGCTTTTGAGCGTATGTGTGCATAGAGCTTGCTTCCTGACAAGTTTTATAATTATTGTGGAGTAAGTAATCTTAAATTCTGTAACTGTTTGTGTTCCATTTTCCTGTTGTGAAGAATATCATTCCAAACAACCACAATATTTAATTCTTTAGCTGTTTGTATGCTTTTTCCCTGTTGTGTAGGTTCTCACTGTGAGCAATCATGATACTTCAATAATCAAGACCACCTTCTTTTAAAAACCAAAAAGCATTCAAAACACTCTGGATGCCACAAATGGAGGAACATAAGTCCAGAATAAACATCCTGAACATCCAGATTTTACAATGAAGGATTGCTTTGTTATCATGGTGGAAGCACAGTACAAATAGCAAATGCACATAAGGAAAACTAGTTACATGTACTGTTAATTATAGTTACATATAACTCCAGTGTAATAACAGACTGTCTGGAGGTAATAACATATAACTGTGCTTGAACAGCCAGGACTCTGTATTTTACCTTCTGTATTTGCCAGACTGTTAAACTAGAGACTATACTAAAATGTTTTATGGGTCATTAATGTTGTGTTCTTATTTTTTTCCTCAGTTGAATCTGGCTTCTCAATCTGTATTAGAGGGGCTAAATGCATGCTTTGACCACAGAGCAGAGATTTATGTTCCAGAACTGGGAATGAATTTTCATGTACAACCTGAGAAGACTAAGATTTTTGGATGCCAGAATCCTTACAGACAAGGAGGTGGAAGAAAGGGTCTGCCCAAATCCTTTCTTAATAGATTTACACAGGCAAGCTTATTTATTTGGTTTAAACTATACCATTACACTGTTTTGTAGTTTTCTGACTTTAAACACTCAGCATGCTCTTTGTGCTGTAGGTGTATGTTGATCCACTGTCAGCTGAAGATATGGAGTTTATTGGGAATACACTGTTTCCAGCTATTAATAAAAGTATTATTGCTAAAATGGTTGCTTTCAATAACAAGGTAAGTGTGTATTTTTTTTAATGTAGAAGTAGGCAGAATGCAGTAAAATTTTAAAAATTATGTCTAATATTACATTTCCAAGTGTTTATATAGAGAAGTCCATGGGTGTATGTGCAAAAGAAAAACAGCTCTAAATGATACCCAAATTCTTTTACCATTGCAATCAGTTGTTGGGTTGATAACTGAAGTGGTGCTATTACTCACAGAAGATTTTTATGTATTTATTAAGGGCTGTGTTTTACAAAAGGTGGAAATAATTATGATTTGGTAGCTTGGTGAAGTGAGTTGAGAAAATATCTTTCCATGCATATTGATTTTTCTTGAAATACAAACAAAACTAGTTCTATCTTATCTTAACAGGAACTGTAACTTTTATTTCTGTTTCTGGTTTGAATTTTTAATCTGTTTTTTATTTTGTGGTGTTGATAGTGAAAGCAGCATCTTCTGTTTACAGTAGCATAAGCTTTTAAGGGTAAGTAGCATTTTTCTGGGACACTGAGAGACCAGTCCATGGCAAAGGATTTGGAGATACTTGTATTTAAAATTGTACTAATATAAAAGGTTTTCAACAAGCATTAATTACAAGGCATCAACTTACTAGCTATTTTGTGACTTGGAATCTACTGTTTTGCACAAAGTGAAGGGTATAAAATTCTCAGAATTCTATTTGTGGTCATGCTTCTGAAGTTGTGTTTAATCTCCATGTTATGAAGCAGAAAAAGGTACCTAAGTGAAAGTAGTATTCTTTAGTCTTACATAAAATCTTTTGTGTCAGCAACTTACCGATTATTCTTTTATAGAGTGCAAGAGGAAATAGGAAAATTGAGGCGTGTGTTAGAGAATTACTAGAGGAGAGTCAAACAGAATAAAGTTCTAGTTCTTGAAATCTTCAGAAAAGTGAATACAGCTTGCTTTTTCTGTTGTCCTCTGTCTTATAAATGATGCCAAAGGCAGTGGTTCTGTTGAGTTGTTTTTTCTAAATATTAGAAGACCAGCACATGGGTGGAATAAAAGACTTTAATTCTTATTATTTTATTTCATATTTCTGCTTTTTCCAGATTGACAAAGAAGTAATGGCTGAAAAAATGTGGGGACAGAAAGGAGGTCCTTGGGAGTTCAACTTACGTGATCTTTTCCGCTGGTGCCAGCTTATGCTTGTTGACCAGTCGCCGGGATGTTATGATCCAGGCCAGCATGTATTTTTGGTATATGGAGAAAGAATGAGAACCAGGGAAGACAAAGAAAGGGTGAGCTGTGTTCTCCTTTGCTCTTCAGATTGTCAGGAAGTATTTCAAGAAATCTAAGTATAAATTTTAAGATATTTTACTCTAAAGCCCTTCTGAAGTTGCTCTGAACAGCTCACACTCACTTTAAACCCTTGTGCTTTGAATGAAGCAACACTTGTATTAAACTATTAGCTATTTCACAGTCATATGGCTATGAAGCTCAGAGGAAACACTTTAGATCTTTAGAACAATGGAAAACTTTAGACTGATAAGTTTCTCTTTTGCTCTTGTGACCATTTTAGGTTGTATCTGTATTTAGAGACATTTTTGGAAAGGAGGCTGATGTGTATACAGGAACCAGGGAGTTTCACATCACTCCATATAATGTACAGGTAAGCGGTTGACAAGAGGCTTTGTGAGTGAAAAGAGAAGGATAAAACTTGCACAGCTGATCTCGCATTTTCCTCTTTGGTTACTCACCCCTGTCTCTCATCCCTCGCAGATCGGTTATTCAGTCCTTTCTCGTGGCAACTACACTCCTCGTCCTGGCAGAAGTCTCTCACTTCTGCATCATTCTCTGCAGTCCCTCGAGTCTATAATGAAATGTGTGCACATGAGTTGGATGGTCATCCTGGTGGGCCCAGCAGCTGTTGGCAAAACCAGTCTTGTTGAGCTGCTGGCCCATCTGACTGGCCACCGACTTAAAATCATGGCAATGAACAGTGCAATGGATACAACTGAGCTCCTTGGTGGATTTGAGCAGGTAATATACTGTTTTGATGATATGGCAATATTTCTCCTTCCTACATAAGAGTTACCAGACCACAAATCTTAGTATTTAAGCATCAAGTGGAGACTTGGGTGCCACAGTCTTCTGGATGAACTAACTCCTTTAATGGTCTATTTACAGGTTGATATTAATAGGCCATGGCAGGGCCTCTTGGAAAAAGTGGAGAATGCTGTTAGCACGCTAATAAGGGACAGTCTTCTCCTGACAGAAATCTGTGCAGATGATGCTGAACTTGTGCTGCGGGCTTGGAGCAATTTCATCCTGAATTACAAACCCAAATCTCTGGGGGAAGGAGGCAGAAGTGTTACAGCTGAATTAGTGAGCAAACTGGAAGGAGTACTTGTACTTATCCAGCGACTGAACAACAAGATAAATTCTTACTCAAAAGCAGGTATGCATGGTGGGCCATTTGAAGCAAAACTCTGTGTTCCCCTGAAGAAAATAAAATCATAAATCTATAGTGAAGCCTTGAGATAACATGAGGGTGTTCTGTGGTTGATTTTTTTTTTTTTTTTGGTAGTCAGTACTTCATACTACTTATGTAACAGATAAGCTTCTGAAGAAGTTACATTGATGGTTGTTCTTCAGCTTTTTTTTTTTTTCTGTGTAGTTACACCTGGTAGCAATCAGTACTAATTTGTCCTGTACTGGACTAGTCAACATATGGTGTGATACAGCTCTTAATCATTTATTTCTAAGAAAGGAAATTTGGATACTCTATTGTTGTATTTGTTCTCTGCATTTATCAGCTGAGCTTTACAAATGTCAGCAGAATGTGTATGAACTGTGTTGAGGCTTTTTAAAAATCTTTATGTAAAATGCACCATTAATGTGCATCAAACTTCATCTAGTCTGGGAGAAAAGGATGAAGAAAAGAGTCAGTCTAGTTTCTGTTTCTTTGTGCTTGCAAACACTGTGTGTCCTCATGAATTTTGCCCACAAGAGGCTACTTAAATAGCTACTTAAATGTTTCTCTAAAAAGTAACAAGTATATATATTTACGAAAAAGACAACCACTATTTTGCTTAAATGGAATAGCAACTGTGCCAGTAATGTAAGTATTAATTTAAGATATCCTTCCTCTCAGACTTTGCTCACCTGGTAGAAGAATTCCGGAGTTTCAAGCTGCAGCAGGCCCAGGTTGCAGACCGTAACAGCCATGGCACTTTTGAGTGGGTGGACGGGATGTTGGTTCAAGCCCTGCAATCTGGAGACTGGCTGTTGATGGACAATGTTAACTTCTGCAAGTAAGAGGTTTTAGTGCCTTTGTTTCACTGAGTAAATTTCATGCCCCCCAGTTTACTTTGCCTTTGGTGATAATACATAGAAGTAGTAACTTAAATTTTCTGGTAGAATGTTTTCTTTCCTCCAACTGCTTGACTGTTGATAATTTTCCTGCTATCTTTTAGTGTAACCAGCTGTTTGGCTTTTTGCTTAAGACTAGCTGATTTCCAAGCAAAAAGGAATCAACGTATCATCTCTTTATAACCATGTAAATTTCTTCTATTTGTAGCCCTTCTGTGTTGGACCGCTTGAATGCTTTACTTGAGCCAGGAGGTGTTCTCACCATGAGCGAGAGAGGAGTGATAGATGGCACAGTTCCTACAATAACTCCTCATCCAAACTTCAGGTGCTTTGCTTTTCTGCTTTTATTTTTTCTCCTTTTCCTACTGAATAGCAGTTTTTGAAACAACGAACAGCTGAGAATGCTGTTCAGTGATAAGCCTTCTAAGCTGTTTTTCATACACTTGACTTTATAACCCTGTGGCAGCATGGCCTATTACACTGGAAAATTCGTAGCAGTATACCTCTGCTTTGATTCTCCATTTCTAATTTGACATTTAAGTACTTCCCTGTCTCACTGTAATGGAATTGAGGATATTATGTTACAGTGTTTTGATTTGTTGAAGATATGTTTGTAACAAAAGCTGGTGTATGGGCAAAATTCTATTCTCATCTTTTTCCATTGCATCCATAAACTTGAATTTCCTGCAGTTACAGAACTTGAAAAAATCCAACCCACAAACAGACCCTGAAAAAGACCCCACAAACCTCAGACAGTCTGCATTCTTTCAGACCTGGAGTGTTTTCTGGGAGTAGATGGGAGGAAAACATAGAGTAATCCATATAATTTCTGACTTTCAAATTCAGAGAAAGAATATTGTACTAATATGCTCTGGTTCCTCTGAATTTGAAACAAGATCTTTTCAGAATCCTGTTCTTGCTGAATTGTATCTCAGAAATAATTTTTTCCCTCTTGCTTTTAAGGGATGCCTATTTATAGTATGGACTACTTGGGCATTGAATGCTTGAGTTTTTTAATAGCCCAGATTTATCTGAAGTCTTTGCCTAGACTTCAAGAAATTTTCTTTATAGCTCAGAAGTGTAGTCTGACTTTTTTTGTAAGAAGGCAAATGATAAAGTGGACAAAACTCAGGTATAAATGAGTTAACAATTTTGCAGTATATCTGTGCTACTTTCAAAGTATAATTTTTCATACATTAAAATTCAGTAAATGTATCTTTCTGGATATCATTGTCACCACTTTTATGAGGATGAATGAAAGAGCAGATTTGGTGGTTCCAGAGTGTTAGTTTGAAGTCCTGAGTTACATCTGTAGAATGCAAGTTGAACTACATGTTTATTTTAGGTGCCTTACAACTGAACTATTCGTTTTTTAATATCCAACAGGCTCTTCCTTTCCATGGATCCTGTTCATGGGGAAATATCCAGAGCCATGCGTAATCGTGGGATTGAAATCTACGTACCTGGGGAGAACGATGGAACTGTGTTGGACAACCTAGATTTGAAGTTACTCCTGCATGGTTTGGGTTTAGTGGGAGATAGCGTTTGTGAGGCCCTTATGGCTGTGCATTCAGAAACCAAGGCAGCAGTAGCAGGTAATGTCTGTTCAGTATTTGTTAGCACCTAGGGCTCACCACATATATTTGGATTAGCTATTAATATTAAGGCTTGGTTGTTTCATTGTGTTATGTTCTAAGTAAAGATATGTAAGTATAATAGTAACATTGTTTTGGGCTGTTTGTGTTCTCAGGAAGTTGGTCCAAATCATAAAAAGATGGTAAATGGAGTAGTTTGTAAGGAAATATCAGACACTGACAAGTGTCAGTTGTCTGTTCATATGAGGAGGTCAATATGATCCAAATGAAAAGCAGCAAAATATAGGGTTTGCGTTCATTTGTGTCCATTCAGATTGTTCTGTGGAGCAAGAGGATACTGAGTTTTATTCATTGTAGGTGTCTGACACTGATAGCATTATCTTGATATGCTGGTCATGTCTATAGTCTTGTCATATTTTCTTATTAACATTGAGAAGAACACACCCTGTTTTCAGCATCCAGTAGGATTAATGTGTTTTGGATCTTCCTCAGGGTCAAAAGTGGTGTGGTCTTGAGAGGGTTAAAGGGCTGACAATTACTAAGTCTTCATATCACCCTAAATACTTTGTGTCTTTCAGGTTCTGTGTCATCTTTGTCACCTTTGCTTCAGGCTGCTGTGTTAATTGTGCAGCAGGTACAAAGAGGCGTTGGATTGGCAAAGTCTTTCTACAAAGCCTGTTGGGATGTTTACGTGCGCTCGCAACAACTGCAAATTAATCAAAAGGTAAAAGCCCTGTGTTTGAAAGCTTTATTACATCATCTAGAAATGTGAAAAAATATCATTTAATTAAGTTAGTGTTTGAGATCTTGTTTCTAAATGCCTGAGCAAGGCATTTATGAAGATAGTGCCCTTAGAGAGATGAATCAAACAATTTTAAACCTCCTCCCAGACTTATGTCAGGTGATGAAGAGGTGGGGTTAAATGGCATTGGGACATTTTTTGCATCTTTCTGATTCTCAGCCTTTTTCTACTCCAGTGTAAGCAGTATAGTTCTGCATGTAACAGTCTGACAGATTAGTTGAAGCCCCAGAAGATGGGATTATTTTGTTACTGAACAGTGATGCATGTTGTATTTCAACTCTCATCTTTCTTCTCATGATGTGTTTTATCAGCACACTGCTGGAGACAGAGGTCAGATGAGAGAGAGCTGCATAAAGATTGTCAGTCAGGAATGTGTTTGTTGAGACAGTCCTATGTGGATAAATGTGGCTTTTTGGACAGTTGTTAGATACTAGCCCACTCTTTTCCCTGGCTCCCTCAGGCTGTAATATTCCCTTTCTACTCAGATTTATTTGCTCCCTGAGATATCCAGCTGAGACTTTGGGATATTGATAATGATTGATCACTGTCATCTGGAGACAGCAATATCTGCTTCCTATTTTAAACTGTGCAGAATGTTGTTTCACTTAGAAATGTTTCGTAATTTTTGTCGTGTGTGTTATATAGTGTTTGTAACACAGTTAATTTATAATTATTTCAAAATAAGCACATATAATTAAAGAGTTTCCTGAGCTATTATACTTGAATATGTATTTGAGTACAATTCTGAATGACTTCTTGGTTGTTTGTTGTAGCTTGTGTTAGAATTGGTTACAAAGCATACTTCATCTCTGGCTTCTCCTGAAACTTGGGGTGACTCCTTACTAGCAATGGGACTGTGGCCAGACTCCTTGCCTACAGGTCTGTTTGCAGCTGAAGACTCACTTCTTTCGACAGTCCAGGGTGATGCACAAGTCCTAATGTATTGTCTGAATAGACTAAACCTTAAAAACTGCAGGTAGGCAAGAAACCTTTTTGTCTACTAAACAAGTGGAGAAGCAAGATATGTGTGAAATGCTGGTGGATTGTTTCCTGCAAAACTTTGTCTTGAGCTGTTTATGTGGGCGGATACTGTGGTAGTTGCACTCCGTAACCGAGATTACTCTTGCCTTTCTATTCAGCTTCTACAAATACAAGTTTAACTATTTACTGGTTTATTCTTCAGTCCAAATTACTTAATTCTATTCAGTCTTTGATAAGTACAATTGACCTGTTTTGAGTTGAGTTGGAATTAGGCATTTAGCAGAAAATGTGAATGCAAACACTGGATTTACCAAGGTAATAAGTGCCCCAAAATCCCTTGGTTCACTTCCTTTTGAGCTTTGAAAAAAATTGAGTATTTATTTAGTTTTAAATATAATTATGATCCTCTGCATTTTCTGCTTTCCTGTAAACAATTATTGATCAGTTACTTTAGATCCAGTGGCTTCAGGTGAAAAAACAAATTTCCTCCTTCAAACAGCTGTTTGAAAGAAGTCTCGTGTGCAGGGCCATACCCAAGAACTCTATTAATGATTTCTTGAGCAATATAGTTATTTTTAACCACACTGGACCGAAACCTTCCTGCCTGCTTTGCTTAGTGGCCAGCTGTACTGTGGTTTGCTTCCAGTGAAACAAACTGTAGAAGTTAGTTCTAAGATACAATATTGAAATTGCAGCACCTTAGCAACGTAATGGGTTTGTTTATCAAGGATAATTCTCCTTTGTCTTTTCTAACTTACCTTTGCATAACACTCTGCGCAAACTAATTGCAGTTTCTTGGTGAAATGCACTGCATGGTATTTTGTCAGTAGTGAGTTCCTAATAGTGCATGATCCCAAGTGATTTGAAGTTAGAAACTGGCTTTAAAGCTGAATAAATTAAAAAATGAGAGATGTCTTTCTTGCCTTATTGCCACTTTCTCTCTTGAAAATGACTGCATGCTGAGTACCTTAATTTGCAAAATATATTCTTTCCTGGTACTGGCAGATCAATGCCTTTGATTGCTGCACTTCACTTCTTTATGTTTCAGGACACTGCCACTGACTCTGCAAGATCTTCAAAAAATTATGCAGTCCACTAATCCCGAGAGTCTCAAATTCAGTGCTGTTGAGATAGGTGCAAACTGGATGGATGAAATAGAAATTCTCCAGGCTGCTGTGAAATTGTTTATAGAAAAGGCAACCAATCAAGATTGGACATTGAGAGTTAGATGGCTCAACTCTTTAGCTAAAAACCTGCCACAGGTGCTTGGTATGTAATTATTTAACTTTCTCTTTTGCCTAAGGGCTGGTTTATTATCTCCTCATGCTGGCTCTCCTTATGCTGGCTTTATTTGTATTTAATCCTATGTCTGTTACACCTATATTTTCTCCCTTTCACCTACAGATCCAGTGCGGATTCAGTTGGAAGCAGGTGCTGTAGCCCTTGGTAGTTTCTATGCCAGTCCCCTTTCATCTGGAGTTAGTAACATGATCAAGCTGCTACAACCAACTATGACAGGTATTTCTGGAAAAAAAAAATTGCTGTAAGACACTTGTACTTGCCTACTTTGTTTTTTGAACACGCTACATTCCTTCATAGGAAGTACGTGTAACAAAACAAAAACTAAGTTCTAACTATGTGTTTCTTTAGTTGCTAAAGAAGTTACAAAGCCATTCTTGCTGTTTGGAACTGCAAATATGACAATTTCATGATTCATCCTTTCAAACTAGGTGTGAGTGACTTGGGTATGAAGCCTGACTGTGTATCTGTGACCAAGATGTATTTCTACAGCTCAGAGTTAAATCATGCTCTCAAGAGTGATGCATGTATCAACTGCCTTTCTTACTGGGTTAGGCATCCTGTTTTTCACCCTGCATTTGTTGTACTGGCCCATCTGAAGACTATGCTGAGGCCTATAATTTTTCCTTAGTGTTTTACAGGGAGGTCAGGTGCATGGTTTCCTTTCCAAACTTGTTAGCTGCATGAGAGCTACATACAGTTACACTGCTCCCTTTATGGATGGTCCCAGGTATCTTGCCTGGACTGTGAGGGAAAAGGAAGCTGGATTTGAATTTCCAGGCTGTCTTTTTGGATACTGTGAACAGTAGTTAATTTACTTTCATTGATGTATTTTACATAACCCATGAAGGACTTAGTTCTTTTCTGTTTGGATATCTCAAGTGAGGGAGCTTAGGACTCTGCCTTCCTCTTAGGCATCTTTCTTTCTTTCCCTAACGTTCTCATGTAGGGAATGGGGTAAAGGAAAGTCTTCTACTGAATAGTGTTTCCACTGCTGTCCTGTCTTGTTATCTGCTTTCCCAGATGAACATGTGATGCCTTTGGACCCAAGATGGAATATGCAACTTCTGGATATCATTAGAAATTCGGTGAACTTTGATACAGAGATGGAACACACTGATCAGCTTCTAATCCTTTTGAAGTCTGTAGCAAATCGGTGGGTTACAAAAAAAGCTTGTGAAGATTGCCCGTGACTATAATCACTGCTGCATGAACACATGTGGTGTCTGCCAAGCATGTCTTTAGGTTTTAATATATGTGATCTAAGGTACTAATCATAGTTTTTGTAATGGTATTTCAGTTCTTTGCTTCTGTGTTATGTGGGTGCAGACTAAAAGAAATCACTTAATACAAGGAGCAGAGCTTTGAGCATTCCATAAAGGCTGGAGTACTTCAAAGACAAACCAAAACTGTGGGATGAAGTATAAAAGAGGCAGAAGCAGCAGTGTAAAATCTTTGACATAAATAGTTGCATTTGTGATTTGGACTGCTTTTCCTAATAACAGCAAAAACCCACAAATTTTGCAGTTACAGTAGAAGGAAGCAGCTGCTCACAAATCCTACAGGTGGTGGTGCTGCATCTGCTTAGCAGCTCATCGTTTTTTTCCTTCCTGCTTCTGCAGGAACCACATTCAAGCAGTTAATTATGCTGTACTTGCTCCTTGTTTCATAATACAGTCAAATATCAAATACCCTTTGTAGTTCACCCTTCTCATAAGGCAGAGGCTTAAGAATGGTTCTCGATTTTTAACTTCATTTTTACTTCAGGGCAGTATTATTTCTTGATCGAGAAAAAAGAAGCTACACTGAGAAGAATTTGATGACCAGCAGGAAGCCTAGAAATAGTGTTTTAAGAATGTCTTTAGATTTCCGCAAAGGTAGGTTGAGTTTTTCACTGTTCCTTTCAGTTCTGTGGTCAGTTTGAAATAAGATTAAGTTGCACTAGTATGAAATGTGTACTTAGAACATAGTGTATCCTGAATGTCAGTGAAAGACTGTGCGAACATAAAGCATTCAGATAAGTACTAGTATGATAGGTAGCACATTATTCTTACATTAGATATACTTTATACTACAGCATTTATGTCCATCCTCTACGTGGTAGAGAGTGCACATCGTTTCTCTCTTAATTATTTGCGCTTTAGGAAGATGGTGGAGAAAAACTGGAATTGCAGTATGTCTTTAGCTTGTGAGAATAGCCAAGTTCTTCAGTTGTGCTTCTGTTCTAATCCTCTTTCTATTTTTTCATGTAATAAGGATGTTTATTCCTAATGCAAAGTAGTGATGTTAGGATATTGCATAGAAGCAATTGATCTTTTCTTCATTCTGAATTATTTGTTATATTAAGCGCATGCAGTAATATAGAATTATGTAGATAGTATAGGAATATTTTTTTGTTACTTTGATTCTTATATTTTTCCCCTTAAATCACAGAGGATCTAGTAGTCAGAGCTGTTGATCCTTGTTATGTTGTGTAGTTGGAATATTCAATCTCTGACTTTCTTTCCCTTTTCAAACTCAGATCCAGGAAGTTACACCTGCCTTCCACATGGAGTCGTGGTCAACCTTACTGCTTTCTTCGAACTTTGGGATGCATTTACGTTTCACTGGGTGAAGTCTACTCAGGTGGCACTAAGTGATGACGACATGTATGATGTAAGTGGACTTTTCGTAGTATGGTTATGAAGCTATGCAAACTAGACAGTACACAGAACACTGTTTTTAGTTTCAAGGACTGAAATGAACTGTTTTTATTGGTAATCAAAATAGACCTGATATGAGCCAAATATCGTGTCAATTTCAATGGCTTCGTCTTCTCATAGTGTGGGATGTTAATTTTTTCAGCCTGCAGGTACACAGGATGGGAGTTTTTTCATCTGTACATACACACCTGGGACCTTGGTGTCCGTTGTGCCATATAAGTGCCTGTTATTCCCCACTAATCAATCAGTGTGCACATCCATCTCAGACAAGCACAATGCAACCTGAGCTTCTGCCTCTCCCTTATCAGACCATGAAAGATTGTTTTGCTGAAATCTGACAATGACATTGTAGAATTGGTGCAGGGATTTCTTGGTTTTGACTTGTCTAGTTTAAAGCAAAGCACCATGGTATTTTTACAAAACAATTTGAGTGCTAGCTGTGTGTTAGGAAGGATAAAACTTTGCATGATTTTAAATTAAATGGAAGTGACTATAGCTTTACGTTTCCTTTTGCTTGAGGTACAAAGTATTCTGTAGTATGTAGGGCTCAGCAGTGGGGAAATTGTAACCTTTCTGCTTTCTTTTTAGATTTTATACTCCTTATTGTGGCGTGACCGGTTCTGGGCAGTCTCTGACTCCGTTACAGTGGATTCACCAGGGTTATCACTTCTGTCTCTGCACTGGCACTGGATTATGAAGCATCTAATTGACAGAATTCCTCAGATGCTTATTGGATCAGACCAGAATAAGTGAGTGGCTTTGATTTGTGTTTCAGTTGAATGTTTGCATAATCTATCTTCTTTTTAGTATTATAGCTAATTAACATTGTGCCGTTCCAATTGTGATGCAGGTATTACATAGCTGTTCATTTTAAATATTCACACTTCTGAGCACTGGGCTACTTCTTGCCCAAACCGTCACTGAGAATTTTTACTTATTTTCTGTACTTTGCAGTGTGTTACCCCTTCATTGGAAGGTTAAGAGAAGAGATTTTTCCTTTTGATCCTTTCCTTTACTTTTTTTCCTATTTTCTCAAATTCTGAGTTAACTGTATGGGATTTTTTTGTTTGTTTTAATCCTCAAGGGTTTCCAAGGAAATTCAGTCTGTTTCACAGCAGATTCAGAGCTGCTTGGCCAATCCTGCTGGCATTTCTGCCAATATGAAGATATTACAGAAGTCTCTAGGAAGACCTCTTCCCTTTAAGGTATTGATACTCAGCTTGAAAGATTTTTGTTTCCAGTGATTTCCAGATTTGCTTTAGAAGATCCATAGCACTTGCTTTCCAGGCCAGCAAAAATACATTCCTTCTGGGCTTGTTAGATTGATACAAAAAAGCTATTTCAGCATATGTTCATGTACATATTCTTTTTGTGAACTATATCAATTACCCAGATACCTTTTCTGCACGTAATGATGTTTTGTATAAATGGATGGTTTTTAATATTGGGTGAGAAGCAAAAAAAATACTGCTGCTTTCTCTTTTCTGAAGACTTGCAAGTAACAACATGCCACATGCTTTTTTGTGAATGTACGTTTATAAAGAATACAACATGTACTTCCTTTCCTACAGCATAGAATGGGACTGCCTTATGACTTAACACAAGACTAGGCCTCTTAAATCTGACGGTGTTTTCTTAAGTTATTTCACCAATTGGTTTCATTCAATAAAAAAATACTTACAGTAGAATTTTCCAAAGAATAGGTTTCTCAAGTTTTAGTTTCTGCCAATTAGTAATTATTCCTGTTTTTTATGGTTTTATTTCTCAAAGATAGCCCACTATTAAAAATCTCCTCAGTTCCTTTGTGGAGACTTAAAGTAAAATTCAGTGCTTGCTTAGAATTTTGAAAGGGTTATTTAGGTATCCAAATGTATTTAAGTTGCGGGTGTAAAATCCCAGTTTCTTTTCAGTGACAGTCGCTTCTGGAGTTTTTTCTTAAATTTTGTATTATATTTGCCCTTAGTTTAGATAAAGTTACCATGTTGAGGTATTGTTTGTCTGCATAATCTGTGTAGTTTCTTCATGATGGGGAATAAAAAAAGCTTAGCAAGGAGGAATTATGGCCAACTACTTCAGTTTCTGTCTTCCTGATGTATTGACTAGGGTGACAAAAGCATTATGGTTAAGTTGCTGCGGGTTGGTTTGTGTATACTTGTACTTCAGTCCCTTGCATGTGAATTTGAATTTGTAGTTCTGACTGTAGTCAGATCTTATTGTTTATGTTATTAGTGCTGCTGAAACATGTTGCTTTTTGTTCTGGTGTCCTCCTTGTGTTTCCAGGATAAACTGGGCGTGGAATGTTTTTCTCAGTTAAAAGTTCTCAGCAAACCACTTAACGTGTTGGATCTGAGATTTGTCTTTGGTGAAAGCAGATGGCAAGAAAAATTGTACTGTCTGAAAATCGCTGCCACTGGATGGAAGATGAAGAAAGCATTGCTGCAAGCTGATGGCCTGATAATTAGAGCTAACCATTTAGAAGACGTTAACCTGGGTAAAATAACACTTTTAAAGAGCCTAACAGGTTGATTTCTGCCTGCTTCATTCTTTCTGTGTACAAACAGAAAGGATGTGATTTGTTCACTGGCAAGAAACACAGTACATGCATTTATATACCTCTTTTGCTCTGTGAAACAGGTCAATTAAAAATGTTTTTGAAAGCTGCTCATTCACAACTGAGAGCGGAGGGAGTTGTATGTAGTTACTCAGAAGAAAGGTTTACTGAAGATACTGTCTCAAACCAGCTAGACCCTGCCTTGTTAAACCAGTTGTGCAGTCGGGTTCAGCTGTGGCCTGCGATGGAATACCTAGGCATGCTCTGGCAGTACAAACTGACAGCAGACTACGTGGCCAGAGCTTGTAAAAGAAGGTAAGAAGGTCTTATGAGATTGAGAACCCCTAGCTGAAAGCAGTAACTTCAGTACTTTACATCTGTATGTAAATCTGTGTTTACATGCTGTGTTATTGTGTGTGTATATGTGATCCACACATGCTTATATATATTTATGCATAAAAATGCATTTGAACACCTTGTCTGAGTGCACAATTGCACTTGGGTAACTATAAAAGTTCTCAGCAAGTGGAGCAGTTTAGAATTACAATAAGAAGGTAGTTTTCTTATTTTCTAACTTCATTGATGCAAATGTGGAAATGCCTATGTCCAGGACCCTTGGAGTAAATGCATTAGACTCAGGAAATGTCTTTATTAATGACAGAGTGGAGTAGGGGTGGAGAAAAACTAAAATCTGTTATGTACATGGTACATAGGATATTCCTTTTGAAATACATAGTGTTTACTTTTTAATGAAATAGATGAGTCCTTCATATTAGGCATTAACATGAAGATGTTTGTCGCTGTAATGCTGAGGGCCACTGCAGAAAAGCTGAATGAGACCTGCCCATTTGCTTGCTTCCTCTTGTGTAAGCTACACGCATAGAATCAGAGTTTAAGTTCACATTATTAGTTTAAGAACTGTTGCTGTTTTAAGAGGCCAAGTGAATTTTTTTATTGTTCTCCCATTCCTTAAAAGAGAGCTCTTCATTTATAGATTTCCACAAAAGTTATTTCTGCAGTGAGACACCTAGAATCACTGATCCACTCTTGAATTCAGCAAAGTTCTGATTTTCACAATTACTATAAAGCTGAAAGACAGTTTGTCTCCAAATGTTTTGCTGAACATGTAGATTATAGCAACAGAAGGATCCACTTCTTCCACATTTTGATGCATTTGGATTTTGCCAACTTTGAAGGATGTACCTGTTTTGAGTATTTTCTTCTACATTATTAAAATGCTATCATTTTAACCTTCTAGGAAGCCTTTGCTATTGAGACTTTGCCTGGCATTCTCAGTTCATTTTAATGTACATATTATTTCGTGTGCCTTGCTTAAGATCACTTATATTGTATTTCATTTGCCTATTACAGGGAGAACTGCAGTCAAGAACTAAGCATATATGCAGATCTAGTTCAGTTAATAGCTTTTTCCCTGAAGGTGACACCAACTGCATCTCACCAGTTATCTGGACTATGGCACTTACTACATCTTAATGAGGTAAGAGTAAGTTTCAGTTTAATTAGTCTTGCAGAAGTATTTAACAGGCTCTTCAAAATAAGCGTATCTCTCTAAGATTTTTGATGTGCAGCCTTTCTACCTGTGCCTGGAAGTAATTGCTCCTTCTTCTAATAAGAAACATTGTTGACTGTGAGGCTGCAAAAAACATAACTAAAGCACAGCACTTTAGTTATATACACATAAATAAAATACAGCTAAGTCTTAAACAACGTAGTTCTATATGATCTAGTTCAACACTATCATTCCATTCATCCATCTGTGGATGAGTGGGGGCTGGGAGAATGAGGTGTACTGCCCACCTCAGGCTCAAGATCATCTGAGAAAACTGAAGGTACACAAATCCATAGGACCTGGATGGAAGGGATGCCATTCAGAGTGGGACCTGGACAGGTTTGAGAGGTAGGCCAGCAGTGTGTGCTTAGAGTCCCGGTCTGCATCAGAAGAGCCATAGCCAGCAGGTCAAGAGCTGATTCTGTCCCTCTACTCTGCTGGTGTGAGACCCCACCTGCAGTACTGTGCTCATCTCTGCAGCTCCCAGCGTAAGAAGGACATGCACCTTTTGGAACCAGTCCAGAGGAGGACCCTTAAGATGATCAGAGAGTAAGAGCACTAAGCTGAAAGAATTGGGGTTGTTCAGCCCAGAGAAGAGATGGCTTTGAGAAGACCTTGTAGCAGCCTTCCACGACCTAGAGTGAGCCTACAGGAAAGATGGGAAGGGACTAACTGGTCTGACCAATTTGGTGGCCTTCTATGACAGAGTCACATCATCGGTGGACAAAGGAAGGGCAACTGACATCATATACCTGGACTTGTGCAAGGCATTTGACACTGTCCTACATGACATCCTGGTCACCAAACTGGAAAAGAATGGGTTTGACGGATGGACCACTCGCCGGATAAGGAGCTGGTTGAATGGTCGCACTCAAAGAGTTGCAGTCAATGGCTCATTGTCCAAGTGGAAACC
>VZTY01027430.1:104854-249515 GCA_013400935.1 Turnix velox | reverse complement strand
GAGAAGGCTCAGGGGGCACCTTGCAGTAACTTACCAGTACCTGAGGGGGTCCTACAGAAAGGCAGGGGAAGGACTTCTTAATAAGATATCAGATGGGAGGACTAGAAGCAATAGATGTAAATTGGAAGGGGGTAGATTTAGACTTGATATAGGAAAGAAATTCTTTACAGTGAGGGTGGTGAAACACTGGAACAGGTTGCCCAGAGAGGTTGTGGACACCCCCTCTCTGGAGGTGTTCAAGACCAGGCTGGACGTGGCACTGAGCAGCCTGATCTAATGGGAGGTGTCCCTGCCTTTGGCAGGGGATTTGGAACTCGATGATCTTTAAGGTCCCTTCCAACCCAAACTATTCTACGATTCTAAGTGACTGTTATGAGGGAGTGCAGCAACTGAAAGAGGGGTAATGGTTTTAAAATTAAAGAGGGGAGGTTTAGGTTCACTATCAGGAAGCTCTTTCCAGTGAAGGTAGTGAGACACTTAAACAGGTTTCCCAGGGAAGCTGTGTATGCCTCATCCCTAGTAGCATTCGAGGCCAGGCTGGATGGGGATTTGAGTAACCTGGCCTAGTGAAAAGGTGGCCCTGCCCATGGCAGGGGTCCCTCCCAACCCAAACCATTCTATGATCTGTGACCTAAAGGTAAACAGGAAATTGACTAAATGGCAGATGTATCTTTGTTTTCAAAGTAGTTTTATACAGAAAAACACTTGCCTTCATTCCTTTGCCTCTAATTTTGCTTCTTTGGGTTTGTGTTACAACTACTATTATTTGATACATTTTCTGTAGAGATTTTTATATGTCAGAAATTGTGATCAGTTAATATTTAGCTGTGATATAGTGGTGGTTATATTCCCACGGAACTCAGTAAAACAGCAAGGTCACATTAAATGCTTTGGAGTGGACTATTGGATAGCTTTATCTGTTTTATGCTCATGTATCTTAACAAACTGAAAACTTGCTCTGTAAAAACACTGCATATTCCACAGAAGGAGGCAGTGCAGACCTTGGGGAGTGTACTCTTTTGTTGAAAAAAGAGGCAAGCAGACACCATCTGAATATGAAAAGGATCTTGAAGAGTATCTTATACAACCCTTACAAAAAAACAGTGCCATGCTTTTTTTTTAATGTGTGTAATTGATTCTCTTTTGCTCATGGTAAATGATTTTCAGCTCTAGGTGTTCCTCTCTTCTTAGGTATCCTCTGAAGAAATGTCTGTTCTGTCATCTCAACTAATTAATGCTGTGTTAGCATCTTTTTGGAGCAGTACTCTTACCACAGACCCAGACTACTGGTTGACTTGGAAGCCTCTACCTGCAGCAGAGGAAAAGAACTTTTCTAAAGCACATACGAACTGTTCTATGAAGGTTTGTCTCTTCTGACCAACTAGCCTGAATACTCTTCTATGAAAGAATTTTAATTTCTGAAGCAATACTATACATTCTAGCACAGAAAGTGAAAGTTGCATCTTAACAATCTAACTTCTAATCTCTTAATTTAGGGCCCAGGTATTTTGACTCGAGCCATTTCCTCAAAGTGCTTCTTTGAAATTCTAACTAGCAGCAGCAAGTCAAACCAGTGGGATGTGAGTGGGCTTCCTGTTCTGTCATCATCCCATGTGACACTAGGAGAGTGGATGGAAAGAGCACAGCAGCTTCATGAGATCAGCACAGCACTGTGGACCAACCAGGCTGTCTCTTCAGTAGCGGATTTTAGGTATTAAGATACCTCTTTAATGTAGAAGTTGTTTAAATCAAGCATGTTACACAAATTCACTTACAATTTGTAAACTTTTTTCATTCCTTTGCCTCCAGATACACAGATGCTAGGCTACAAGGAATAATGCTTGGTAGACAACTATCTGCCCTGGTAAATCTGGTTCCAGTGGATCTTCAAGAGGAATTTTTGAAGTGCTGTGAGAAGCTCTGTCTCAAGGATCCTGCTGTGTATGAGTACCTTCTCAAGATACTTAAAAGTATTACTGATCAAGATTTACTTAGTAAGGAATTCCTGTTTCTCCTGCTGACTTGCTTGCAGCAGTTCTTTGGGGAAGGGCTTAAGGAGTTACCAGAGACAGCTTGGAGAGGAAGCCTCTGGGTGAATCTTGGTTTGGTGCAGATCCAGCTGTGGCTTCCACAAACTAGGTTTGATCCAGCTGTTAAAAGAGAATACAAGCTCAAGTATACAAAAGAAGAGGTGAGTGTGGAGTTGGCTTTTACCTCTATATTTAAAATCGATGTAAAGTTGTTTGGCTTTGGTGTTTGGTGGGAGTCACAAGTCCAGCCAGCAAACTTGCTCAAGCATGGGGTCCATCCCACAGGTCCTATAGGGACTCTGCTGCAGCACAGTCTCTGGATAGGGTCAGAGTCTCATTCAGGCACCCACTTGCTCTAGCATGGGGTTCTCAGCAGACTGTAGGTGAATACTTGCCCCACTTTCAACCTCAATGGGCTGCAGGGGGACAGCCTTGGCTCACCATGGTCTTCACCACAGGTGGCAGGGGAATCTATGCTCTAGCACCTGGACCTCCTCTTTCCTCTTCTTCACTGACCTTGGTGTTTCCTGAGTTGTTTTTATCACATATTCTGACTCCTACCTTCTGGCTGCTGTTCCACAGCACCTCTTCACCCCCTTCTTAGACATGTTATCACAGAGGCATTGCTGCTCTTGCCAATGGGTTCCACCTTGGCTATTCTTGCAACTGGCTGGCATTAACTCTACCAGACGTGGGGGGAACCCTCTAGCATCTTCTCACAGAAGCCACCGCTGTAGCTTCCCTGCTACCAAAACCTCACCCCACAGACCCAATATAACTTACTTAGTTGCCAAAACCAGAACCTCAGGGAACAGCTTATTCTTTGCTTTTCAGTTACACCAGCTGGAGTGTGAATGGAAGACAAATGATTTGTCATCCCAGCTGCATACAGGAAAAGGTATTGAAGACAAAGCACTCAGCAACTATATTCATCCCCATCTCAGGTAATATTTCAGAACTCGTCTCTACTCTTTCTGATTGGAGCCTTTATCTTTAGATGCTTGGACTCCTTTTTTCCACACCCTAACAATTTTTGTGTTCTTCTGTAGAAATAAGGACTGCTGAGTTAAAAGTATCAATTTGCAGATTGAGGTTGCTCTGCTTACTTGCAGCAGCTAAGGAATTGTCTGTACAAACTTTCTACTGCTGTAACTACAATTAAAGCAGTGGCCTTCATATCTTGAAAAAACTGAAGTTATGCCCAGAGGTGAAAATGAAGCCATATATCTAAATTACAGTTAATTTCATTAAAATGTGGCCGTGTTATTAACAGTTGAAATGAGGTGGAATATGTATCTCTCACCATAGCTCTTCAAGGCCTTGATAGATGCCTGTGCTACTTTGCAGGTTTTTGGCTGATTTCTACCCACTAGGAGTATCCAGATATGTATGAGTTTTAGCAACAGCCTTTGCCAATAGTGATATAGATAAATTGAATACTTTTCCACATAGACATGGACATTCAGAATTTGTAGCTGTTTGATTTGTTTCTATTATCTGAGTAACTTGAGGAGGAAGTTTTTAAGTGAGCAGATATTTTAAGTTTCCTTGTGCATGGAGATAAAAGCTGTGTTATTCATGATTGTTCTACTATTAATTGAAGTTTTCATTTTAATTACTAGACACGTAGAAGATCTAATGACTTTAATCTGTTACTTAAAGATTAAAAAAAGAGAAAAATAGTTACTGAGAATGAATTACTGAATGGCTGAGTTTTACCAACTGCTTCCAGCAATATTTCTTTTTTTCTTAATGCTTACAGAACTGACAGTTAACAAGCAGAAAATTAAATTATTTTAAGTGTTTCAGAAGACAGATGGGGAAGAGAAGTACATATGCATCTTTTATGAATGTTGCTTCTTGTTTTTTCCTTATTTTCTGTTTCATACAAACCAGCAGAGTTCTGCTGATTAATCTTTTTATGTATCTAACTTAAGTTAGATCATACATCTAAACTGGTCAATGTTATTTCTTGACAGACTGTTGCGTGAAAGAATGCAAAGGCTGAAGGAGCAAATAAGCAGCCTTTCCAGAAAAAAAGCCTTCAGGCCTCCAGCTCCACCCTATGATTGCTTATACCAGGAGGCTTACCAGTACATCAACAGCATAGCACAGGCTTCTACAGTTCAAGATCTTTTAGCCCGCCTTCTGCAGTTCCTCCGTGGGGAGAGACCTAAATCACTTCAGGCAATACAGAAGCTGTTAAATGAAGAAGCATTTTGGCAACACTCACACCACCAGTTTAGGAAACGCTTGTCAGAGGAGTATGCTGTATTCCCTGATGCCATCATTCCACTGCAAGCTGCCATCTTACAGCTGCAACACGGCATGCGATTAGTGGCTTCTGAAGTTTGTACAGTGCTCAAATGTTCTGTGCGTCCGGCTGATCTCAACAGCCTCCTCACTTCTTTGTTGGCATTTCCTTCTGTTGGCCATGCCTTCCCCACTTACTTGGCTCGTGCAGAAATGTTATGCTCTGTGAATTCAGTTGAGGTCCTTCATGGTCTTAAAAAATTTTCTCTGAAGCACTCACAAGTGGAATCTGAGGGAGTGGAGCAGTCTTGCCCGACTCTGGAGCAGCTCTTAATGAATGCTTTGTTGCATCTTCGATGTCATGTACTATCCAGAGGAGAGATGGACAAGAAATCTCTGCAGCTTTTTAGACATCTGTGTCAGGTAGGAGCTGGTCAGGATTCTTGCAACTAAACCATCTTGTCCCCAGTAAAAGAACAATATGAAGCTGTTAAAGCAGGTGTGGAGGAGGGCTATAAAAATTAATCAAGGGCTAGAACATGCATTCTCCGGAGAAGGGCTGACAGAGTTTGGGTTTGAGATGGTTCCTGAGAGATCCTTGTCTCTTTTGTGACCTTACTGTGGCTTTTTGATATTTAAAGGGAGCTTATTGGAAGAAGAGAAAGAGGCTTGGTAAAAATTCCAACAAGTTGCACGAGTTTTAGACTGAAAGAAGCTACATTTTGTATGACATAAAGGAGAAATTTTTTCAGTAAGGGTAGTGAGACAGTGTAACAGGTTGCCCTGAGAAGTTGTGGATACTCTATCCCTGGAAGCATTCAGACCCCAGGTTGGATCGGAATTTTGAGCAACCTAGTGTAGTGGGAGGTATCCCTGCATATGGCAGGTGTAGCTGGCCTGAATGATCTTTGGAGATTCCTTCCAACTCAGGCCATTCTGTGATTCTACCTTGATAATTGTCAGTGAAGTGTTCTTTAACTTTTTATTATACTGAATTGAGAAAAGGTAATTTTAATGTAATTTAGAAGTATTGGATTAACTTGTTTGGATTTATCAAGGCATAAAATCGTTGCCTATTTATGAAATATTTTTTAAAAGAACCACAAAAAAACCCGAAACCAAGCAAACAACAAGCAAATAAAACACCAGAAAAACACACAAAAAACCCAAACCCAATTTTTGTGCAGCGTTTCTTGGTAGAGTAATGAACATTGGACACCAGAACTTGGCCAAGCCATCTATTGTATACTGTTTTCTGTGCTTTTTTTCTCATTGGTTTGCTGAGAGAGCAATGTACAAATCTTTCTTCAAGTCAGATAGCTTTGATTCATACTGTTGTTAACTGTAGAGGAGGAAAGAGCCAAAAATAGGTGTTGCCCCTTTGATGAAATATGAGATGATTGTGAATGTTAACCTTTGTAAAAGCACGCTGCTTTGTGTTTCCTTAGGCAATTGTAAATGAATGGGATGAACAGGAACGCCGTGCCCAAGAGAAGGAGGCGATGGAACAGAGTCTGTACAGATACAGGAGTAAAACCCATGGGAAAGGACGGAGTGAGGAAGAGGAGGAAGAAGAAGAATTTAGGAGGAGATTTCCATTCCACGAAAAGGTAACAACTGGCAAAAACTATGTCTGAAGTAGCTCCTGAAAAGGTGTGCTCTAAGCAAAATGAGATGACGAATGAAAGTTTTTTCTTCAGCCAAAATGAAAATGTGAAGTAGATTTTAAAGGAAGGTATTAAGTCCTGTGTTTTTAGTTCACTTTCACTTCTGTTTGTAGAAAGATTTTGGACTGGACTTCTGAACTTGAACTGTCCTGAATAACTGCAACTTACTGAACGACAGTATAATTACTTACTTTTTGTAAATTTTGGAGTTTGTTTCATTTACTAAGTAAAGGTCTGTTGAGGTTTAGTTGCCTCTGAAGAAATATAATCTCTATGATTAAATACAGCTGTGATTTTTTTTTTTTCCCCAAATTTAACTGGAATGTATAACTGAACTATTTTTGAAGCGTGTCTTCTCCAAGTAAAGTTGTGCAGTACAAAAACACATGAGACAACTGTGTGCATTGTCATGGAATATAATAGTTCAGATCTTCACGTGACCAAAAAGCATTGAGGTGGTTTACCAGCATATATGACAACTCAGGGCTACTTTTCTGAGAGAGATTCAGTAGTCAGAGTTCCAGGCCTCACTGTGCTGCTCTTTCGCCTGCTGTGGCTGTGCAGTTAATTGTTCCATTCATCTGTGTTCTGTTTCAGACTGACAGGTATTTGAGCTGTGAGGTAGGCAGTGTATCTGTATAATCCCAGCTCCAAATCACTTGCATGTTGTTGCAATGACAAAAGGGAAGTGGGAAGGATTAGACACTACAGGAGAAAATTATAATTGAACTTTATAATGTAATTTGCAGGACTTTGAAGATATCACAGCTGAGCCAAGCCTAGAAGAAAAAATGGAGATGGAAGATCCATCAGAAGACCAGCTGGACTTTGATAGAGCCCTTTTGTCCAAGAGCTCTATGCAAACAGTAATGATGGTTCACCAACAGCTGTGCTTAAACTTTGCTCGATCCCTGTGGTATCAACAGAGTCAGCCTTCTCATCAAGCCAAACATTATTTCAGTACTTTTATTTCCTCCTATCAGACTGGTGCATGTCTGGTGTCACAATTCTATCCTTTAATTGGTAAGATTGCTAGTGATATTTCAGTATGTTTCTTTGCTTCCATACTGTCATCTCATTGCTTATGTGTGCCATATTCTTATATCCTTGTAATACATAGTGTGCTAAGGCCTGGGAAAAAATAAAAGAACTTTCTCTGTTCAGCTAAAAAATTAATTAATACTTCTTGGTTTCTAGGTGCTGAAATGAATGAGACCCTTTTGGGAAGCCAGCTTTTAGTTAGTACTGTTCTTCACAATACATTTTTTGGAGAATTGACTTCAGATCTTGTGCTGCAGCAAGATGGCCCATATGACTTCTACCAGCATCCTAACATTCAGCAGGTTCGACAGTGCCAACCTGTACTTGAAAATTTTGCTAAAGAAATCAATGGGCTACTGCAGGAATGGCCAGAGCATCCAGTTCTTGTGCAGGTAAAGGCTCTTAACAATTGTTTGGGGAAAAATGGAGAGTTTTAGAATTGAGTTTGTGCGTTAATGTTTGTATAGATGTGAGTAGACATGAAAGCATACATAAATGGTATTCACTGTCCACTCTGACCTAAAGCAATCTAAAACCTGCTATACTTCTCAAATTCTTGAAGTCTTTTGCTGTTCAGACTCCTGGATTTTTTCTTCCATAGTGCTTTAAAATTGCTATCTTTGATCTCACGGAGCTTCTGTGGTCCTCAGGTTTTATTTCTTAGTGTAATGAACAAACAGAATGGACCTCTCTGCTTTAGATCATTCCTGCTCCTTTCTTAAGTGTACTGTGTTTCACTAAACAAGGAAGCAGTTTTAAAAAATTTTACTTCTTGCAGAGGGAGGTTTATGCTAATGCAAGCTAGTTTAAATTTATGACTGATTCTGTTGAAGATGAGTTACTATAGGTTGACTGCTTATTTTTTATTCTACAGCTCCTAGTTGTCATGGACAGAATCCAGAGTTTTCCACTCTCTAGTCCTCTCTCAAAGTTCCTGAATGGCTTGGAAATTCTCCTTGCAAAGGCACAAGTAAGAAAAGAGCTAAGGGAAACGTTTATTCATGCAGGTACTGCAATAAAAACAACTGAAAGCTGTCTGCTTCCCAGGACTTCACATGGGATGTGAACTTGCTCCATGCCCTAAGTTCAAAGTGTAAAAATGTACTCCGAACTGTTGCATGAGTTTTTCTTGTAAAGACCTAATTTCTGGCTTTGTGTAAAAAGAAACTTTTTTTTTTTTCCTAGGACTGGGAGGAAAATGCCAGTCGAGCTTTGTCCTTGCGGAAACATCTTGATTTGGTCACACAGCTGATTATTCAGTGGCGTAAACTGGAGTTGAAGTAAGAACTGTCCTTCCTTACTGCTTTTTTTTGTAGATACCATAAGCTGCTGTGTTTGAGTGGAGACACATTCCAATGGAGAACTGCCTTGATCATAGAATGTGTTTCTCTGTGTGTGTGTGTCTGTCCTAGTAATAATGTGGAGGCAAAAAACCCCAAACTAACACTCGTACTGGCTCAGATTGATCATATTCAGCCCCTGGTCACCCCTACTTATGTCTCAGGAGGAGCAGAAGCAGAACTTGTAACTACAATACTTCATCCTAATGTTTTCCCAGTGTTCTCCTGTTCTCATCATAGTGTTTACTGGCCTTGCAGTGTTTTGCCTATTTAACAACTCTGATTAAATTTTCTTTTAAAATGATTGTCTATTCTCCTATTAAGACCATGTAAAGTTTTTATATTCACAGTAGGCCACGATTAGAAATTCCACAAGTCTACCTCAAGTTTTGAAAATAAAATTTTTTTAAACTTTTCTGACTGGTTTTATTTGACAGTCCCTTGCTTCTGCATTTCTTGTCGTGTATTTAGTAGTGGTGGCAAAGTGCTAATCTATGAGAGTTGATAGTGTATATTAATCGTATGTGCAGATTTTTCCATCCTGTAAAATTTTCCTTTAGTAGAAAGATAACATCAAGTTTGTGTTGTTTGGGAACCATGCACAATATTTTTGCTTTAGTTTTTTTTTCTTGTTTCCCTTATTGTTTCCAGTTGCTGGTCAGTAAGTTTGGACAATATTATGAAGCAGCATGTAGAGAAATCCACAAAGCACTGGTTATCAATCTATCAGATGGTTGAGAAATATGTTCAGGAACAGAGAGAGACAAACACAGGTGGTAAGTCCTGTCCTTATATGTGAAAGTGTGGTGGAGTTCCAGCAATTAGTAAGGATGTGTAATTAAGATCCTAAATGCTAGGATGTGACAGTGCACTTTAAGGTATCATTCTTACACCCTTTGCCATACAATAACTTATATGGCTGTATAGCATCTTTCATATAGAAAGAACTTCACATGGTATTTTTTTCTGAGGCACCTGTGTATCTCACAGGGCTAGCATTGCAGGTTATGTGAAAAAAAACAAACTATATGCCTGTAAAAATCATCTAAAAAAAACCAAAACAACAGTAGTAACTACATGTCTTGCACGTATGAAGATTTCAAGCAGATTTGAAGGGCTGGAGGCCTCCATCTGCAGCTGGAAAAGCACCCAATTTTTTTTTAACTGCACAAAGCATAATTCATATCCCAGCTGAACTGCTTTTAACATTCTGTCTACATAAAGCCTAAAGAATTCTTACAGTAAGTATATTTTGATACACGCTGTTCTTGGAAAATCTGTCTGCAGGTGTTCATGTTACATAACAGAGAAAAGAATATAGCTGAGAGTCCCTTGCCTCCCCAAAATTTAATGAGGTTGTAAAGATGAAAGTAGCATCCTCTGGCATGAAGCAGAATTTTTTCCAATCTTGTGACTAATTAATGCTCTTTCTTGACAAGCTTCAGATTGTTGGGTTATTTTACACCTACAAGTGCACGGCATGTTATTCCATCTGTAATGCTCTGAAGACACCATGCTATTCTATCCAGACATATCTACCAGATTCTTTTAAGATCTATTTATGTCATGATAATTTTGAGGAAATTAAGTAATTGGCAATGACTAATTTATAATATGGCTCATCATGACCAAAGAAGCCTTTCGTTCATAGAGAATAGGAAGTATTCTTTAAATTCTAGATGCACTCTAAAATCAGTCATGTACCTGGCCTCCTTGGTTGCTGTCTTAACTGATGCATCTCTTTTCCTCTCTTAGTTATTAAATTCGAATTTTCCCTCACACTGTTTTCTTACTTAAGTTTTAACTTCTCCCAATGGAGACCTGATACTTAGTTGGAAGATTACAACAAGCAGACAATTTTCATGTACAGGGTCTTTTTTTTTTTTCCCTCCTTCCCAATGTCTGGTGCAATGTTAAGAAACTGAGCAAATGGATCTGAAGACGCTGGTCAGCATGCTACAAGCTTTTATTGAAGGATCCACGCTGGGAGAGTTTCACACACGACTTCAAGCATTACTGGTTTTCCACTGCCATGTCTTGCTGATGCCTCAAGTAGCAGAGAAGGGTAAGTTGTTAGTGTCACTTATGAGTCTTTAAATACTCAAACAGATCACTTAGCTCATAAATACAGTACAAGCCTATGCTGCAATTTTCCCCTTTTACATGAAAAACTGTTGGTCAGCGTATCCCGTCTTTTGGTGTTATTAAGCTTTGGGATTACAGGAAAAAAAGGGATGTATTTCTTCTCTTGATGCTGAAGAATATCCAGTTTTAAAGCAAGCTTGTTATTGTCTGTGCCTTCTAGATGTTCTGTGCAGCATCCTGTGGAATCTACACAATTATTATAAGCAGTTTTCAGAATGCGTTGAGGCCAGAATCACTGAACTTCGTCAACCTATAGAAAAGGAACTTAAGGTAAAAGGAAACTGCTCAGGCAGTACACTGATTGAATCAAAGGAACAGTGGAGCAAGAGCATATTAATTGAATTTGCATGTAATAGCTCTGTTGGCCACTGAAATTTCTACTTCAGATTTTCCACAACAAGAATTTATTTTTAAGGTGGGGAGTCTGTTGAAGTCTTTAATGTTTGGTTGGTCCTGTTTAGCCACGAAGGTTTCTAAAGTGAAGCCCATTTGGATTCCATATCATTTTGCTTTGCAGCATTTTGAGCGTAAATATATGTGCTAATAGAATAAGATGCCTATGCAAGAATTTGTTCACTTATTAAAATGTCTTTTAAGACTATCGATCATTGTAGCATTAAAAATCATCTTTTATATGCAGGTGCTTCATTGCAGCAACTTATTCTCATTGACTGCTTGTTTTCCTAATAGGAATTTGTGAAAATTTCAAAGTGGAATGATGTCAGCTTCTGGGCTATAAAACAATCGGTTGAAAAAATACGCAGGTAATTCAGAATTTGGAATTAAGTTTCATATTTGAAACCTTTGTTCTAGATATGTTCTTCATTATGTTTAAAAAAATGTTTCTTGTGCTTATAACGCAGTGGAAATCTTTATTTCTAGCAGCTGAGAGGCTTTCAGGATTATACAACCCAGTAACATTTTTGTTTTCCTTTGGTAATTAGGACCCTATTTAAATTCATGAAGAAGTTTGAAGTTGTTCTGAATGAACCGTGTCGGCCTGCCTTGGTGGAAATTGGTAAGGAAGAGCAGCTGGACTGCTTGGAAAAGCAAGAAGAATCTGAGGACAAAGAGACCAAAGTTCAAAGGCTGAATAACACATTGAGAAAAATTCTGTCAGCTGAAACAGACGTTACCAAGGTAACTGTATTCTTTATTCTAAATGTGGGAAGGATTTGTTCTCCTGTATGTTGCTTTTCACCAATTTCTGAAGAAAAATCTTAAGTAAGTGTCAAGTCTGTTGACTCGATCATCAATTTTTCAGTGGTGCTTGAGTTCAGTGTTATAAAACACTGCAGATGGGTGGGAATGCAGCATGGAAAGGCAAGAGTGATTGATTTGGCACAATATCTGTGCTCTAGTATAGAGATGATAGTAGTTATATATCTCTTTTCTGAATTGCTTGCATATTGTTCACACCAATTTGTCACTTCCCTATTAGTGCAGTAATATGAACCATAAATTGAATTTTTTTTTTTTTTCTAAAGAAGGACCTAGGCAAATGATCATGTAACTGTATAATTTATGTGTATATAAGCTGTAATTAAATATAAAACTACTTTGAGCTTAAATTCTGATTTGGGAATACAATGTATTACCATTCATTTTGCTGTTGGCTGGCTGCTTCTATACTACAAACATTTGCTCACATGTGGTAAATCCTGTTCCTCAGTGCCGCAGGTTAGTTTGCCTCTAAGTTGTCCAGCTCAGGGAGAAAGTCCCAATAATTTTCTTCCGAAAATAATATTCCTATTCATGTACACTAGCTTTTATTAATAAGATGTGTGGAGGCAGTCACAGCTCATCAGATTTTGTCAATAAGTGGAAAGTTCCCAGCTGTCATCAGATTTCAGGGCTTTGTTCAGCTTTATCAAACCATAAGGGAGGAGTGTGGCTGATCTTGCTCTTGTCCTGTGCAGTCAGAAGGTAGGGTGAGGAAGCAGAAATCTGATGCAAATCTAATATTGGTTATGGGTTTGGTTTGCTGACTGGGGCTTGGCTTGTTTGCAAGCTTGTTACTGATAACCAACAGGGTTGGGGGTTTTGCTTGTGCAGTTTCATGTTGTCTTCATTCTTTAAACAAGATGCCTGCAAAATTGAATTGAACAACCCCCAGGGATCAGCTTTGGGCATGCTGGGGTTTTACTTCTATTGTTTAATATTTTCTATTTGTGTACTGGTTTTGTTGTTCTTTAGCAATGCAATTAAATTTTAGTCTTGTGGAAATAAAGTGATGAAGTTTTTATCTAACGCCCTGAGGCATTAGTGATTTAGTTTAATGTGCTTTTGAGCTTGGGAGTCTGAGGAAGCTCTGTGAGAGATAATGACAAACACCTAAGAGTAGGATCACTGCGGCTTCCATTTTTTTGGCTGTTTTCAAAACTGATGGGTGCCTGACGTGATTTTCCTTAAGCGTTGGTGCTGATGCGTTGGAAGGATCATGGGGGGTTTCACGTGAATGTAGAATTAGCCCATGTTCTTGTAGCTATTTACTCTCAATGGTCAAATAAGACAATTTTGAGTGTGTGTGTTTAAATTGTCCTGTTTTCTTGTTCTTTTCACAGAGAACGCTTCCAGAAGAATGTCAGGATGGTGTTACATTTCATACAGAATCTCTTCAGTATCGTCTGCCTAAGCTTACCAAAAAAATGAAGAAAATGTGTACCACAGTTACAGAAAAGAATTCATTCTTAAGTCTGTTGGAAGATCTCGACCAGTTCACAGGTTAAGCATCTGTGTGATTTTCATGCCATAACTTACCTCTGAAACATAAATGGGACAAATAAGGAAAATGTGTTGATATATAGTTCTCTTCCCAGATGGTTTTCTTGTGGCTGCTTTGTGTATGTTAAACTTTCACACCTTTTACCTTTCCTTACTGTCTTTAATACAGGTGGTATCATTGCTTCTGTAGTTGAACTGCAGAACTTAACATTTGATCAGTCAGCAGATAAGGAGAAGCAGAAATCAGAGGCAAAGCATATACAGATGCAAAAGCAACGGGCATTGTCAGATCTGTTTAAAAGCCTTGCTAAAACAGGTGAGCTTTGTGTAAAAATGTGCTTGCTTTAAAAGTACACAGTTCTTAAATATTTTACTGTTTTTGCCAATACATCTAAACACACCATAATGTCATGGTTTTGAAGTCATTGAACTAGTAATGCTGCATTTAAGCCTGTCTTTGATGATAAGGCCTGGTGTGTTAGCCCTTTCTCATATCTTTCATTCTTCTTACATTCTATTATATGTGCATGATCAGGACCTTTTCTGAAGGAGTAATCTTTATCTACAGTCAGAAGTAATTTTCCAGCTTCTAGTAACAAGAACAAGCTCATTATCTCTTCTCTGATCCAGGACGAAAATAGAGTTAGCTCCTTAGAATGAGAGCCCATCTCCTGATTAACTAGCAAAGGTTGGCAGAGTTGTAGTTGAGCCATGGGGCTCTTGAGGCACTCTGTTCAGCAGCCCAGTCTCCATTACTTCGCTTTGTAGTTTTAAAAATACAGACAAACAATTAATTGTTGCCTTTTCATTTGGTGTGATGTTAAATTAAATCAAACTGTTCTTAGACAACCAGCACTTCAGAAAACAACTGAAATAAGCAGTCTTGTTAAACAGCTGTTTAACAGCATTCTAAGTAGAAGGAGAAATTAGTGGAACTTTGACAATTTTTTGTTGTCTTTTTGAAGAGAGTTTAGTGGGCTGGTACTTCTTTTGGAAACCATAGCTTCTGGCCTGCTCTGACCCGAAGAACCTCTCAAAATTTTAAAAAAAAAATCTGTTCCTCAAGGTTGAATCGTTCTAGAAGCTTGGAAACATGAAGTTAAGGGGTCCAAGAAGTATGATTTTGGTAACAAGTAACTCAGGGTTGCAACACTTAGAAAGTAAATAAAAACAAAAGCAGTTGAAATACTTTATGGAGTCAAGAGGCTTCACTTGTAGTTCTGTGTTTGTCACTTTGGCCACATTAATGATACACATCACTGAGTTGATGTGTATACTGAGAAAATAGTATCCAGAATATTAAGGTCCTTCTGGTCTTTCACCTTCTGCTAATGCAGGTGAGTCTAAGTGGGAGGTTCCCAGCACATAGAATTTTCCTGCGTTTTTCTTATTTTGCTCTCACTGGTGCCAAAGGAGTATCTGCCATTGCTGCCCTGTGAACCTTATGCTGGAGGAATGATATACTGTGGGATTTTGAATTCTTTACTGAGCTCTGTCTTTGATTTCAGGAGACACCTTTACCTCCTGAGGAGATGATCCCACACTCAGCTCCCTGGCCTCAGAACCAGGAGCAATGAAAAGTGTTGCTCTTAAGACTTGTTCTCCTTTTTGTTTGGAAAAATGGCAACATATCCTGAACACTAGTAATTAATTCTTATAAACTATGCTTACTTCAGGGTACTCAGAAATGAAAAGTTTTAATGGTCTTGAGAGGAATCGGTATGTTTAATCCAGTTTTAAAAATCGCTAAAATAGCAATCTTAAGACTGAATTTTAAAAGTATGCAGTTATAACTTTCTCAGGCTGTAGCCTACCCTACATGTTCAAGGCTTTTTGTTTTTTCTTTCTCTGACCTCCTTTATACACAGAGGTCTGTTTATCTTATTTCAGCAGTGTTCTTTAGCTTTGTTCAGATGAAGATAGCTTAGCCAGGATTTGTTCCTACATTACAAAACTTGTCAAAATCAGACAGTGTCAGGAAAAACAACTATATAAAGATTTTATATCTTAATACCAGCTGTATAACATTGTTTCATTTAGAAGTTTGAGAGTGTAAAAGGATATGTGTTCAAATGCCATTCCAGGTTTGTCATACCGGAAAGGTCTGTCTTGGTCCCGTTCAGAAGACTATCATGAAGTACTCTACCTACGTCCATTGGACTTGCGTAGTGCCTTTGGTGTAGTAAACTGTACACATGAGCTGGATGCCACGTAAGTACAGTCTTTCTAACCCTTACCCTAATCCTTATATTAATTGTAGATATATAGAATTGATATGGATGGATACGTGGATTTAAGCTGTAATTTCTGTGTTCCTACTTATTTAGGATTTTACATATTGCCTTCTCTTCTTCCCATTACTTCTCAGTTTGAAAATCCTGTACATAGTGTCCTGGTGCCTATAACTGTGCAAGACCTTGTTGTTTTGGGTTGTTTTTTTTTTTAACCTGCACTTTTGACACCTCTACCCTCAGTTCTGCTGTTTCTGAGAATTAGGTTTCATTTAGCCAGCTTTGCCTGGGATGCTCTGCTAGCATCATATAAGCATGTGGACAGCAATGTTTTTATTAAAAAGAAATTGTAACTTACAGGGATTAATTAATTGTTTTGTCTTCAACGAATAGTGGAATGCTTCAAGAGAAAACACATAGACTACAAAATAGGTGTTTCTGGAAAAAATTGCCAAAAGAAAGATGTTTCTTCAGATGTTTTTCTGTTGTTTTCCTGTCTGCAAGTATTTTTTGACTTTGAGTCATGCTGGTTATTATCCTCCTCCAATGTAAGCGTTTACTTTATCATAGATATCTTTCATCAAAGCCAAAATAAAGGCTTCCCTATCAAATTAGAGTTAGCTGCATGGGAGAGGGGTGGAATAACAGTTTAAGTGTTAGAAAGTATTTAGTAGAGGCATTGCTGCAGTCATGTAGAGTTTCCTTGGAGTTTGTTTTAAAAATAAAATGTTTTTTCTGGACTAAATTGCTTATGGAGAAAACAAAGAATTGCAAGATCAATGCATTTGTAAAATAACGAATTGTAAACAAATTTGTTAGGTTGAGGAGCTGACTTTGTGGTTCCATTTTACCAAGGCACTGAAATTATATACATTTCTGATATAGGACTTCCTTTTTTTTTTTTTGTGCTCTGTCAGGTTGCTCTCAGAGATTTCTTCTGCCTGGGATGGATGCCAGAAGTACTACTATCGGTCACTTGCACGTCACTCTAGACTTCAGACAGCGTTATTAGCACCTGCCAAGGTAAAACACCAAAGTAAAAATGGAAAGCCTACTTCTGTTTATTTTACCAGCTTGGACGAAAATTTCCTAGTAGAAAACTGGTGATATGAGATCATGCTATATTCTGTAACATGATAAGAAATACAGTATTTTGGGTTGTTAAATGGAGCCTTTTAAAACCTGGAGGTTTTTTTATTACTTGAACATTCAGTACCAGTTTAGTGAATTAAGGTCAATTCGTTAAAGGTACGATATCCTTCATCACAGCAGATCCTGAATTGCTACTTTGTTGGCATGAATGAAATTTCTGAAATGCTGAATCAAAGCTTGTTATGAGAACAAAACTAGAATTATTTCTTGCACCTTAAAAACAGCAGTGGAGCTTTATAACTGGATCTAATTGGAGCCTGTGCCTAGCACAAAAATTGCCGATACATTTATTTGCTTAAACATTGGTTTAAAGTCAGTACAAGGAACAAATTAGTTCTGCCATATCAGTACCACTTTTCCAGTATTCCAGCAAGAAGGGATCTTGTCCAGATGCTCCTCTCTCTCTTCCCTGTGCTTCACCCCTTGTTTTAGAACATGATCTTATTAAATGTCATAGTTGCCTGTGACATAAATAATGGAATATAGATGAAATGAGTTTTGCTCTGTTGTGAATGTCTATTTCAAGCTTTAAAACAGGATTCTTTCTAATAAGAGAGTGAATGTAATTATCAGAAAATCTGGTAAAATGAATTGTGGAAGTGGTTTTAGCAGTGGTTGTAAATGTAGAAATGTAGGCTGGTATCTCTTTAGATTTTAATAATAATTTATGTAAGGTAGCTTTATAATTTGAACTAAATTCCTGATAGTAATTGTTGCAATTTAATGTGATTGTTGCACAACCATCTTGAAAATCAAATTTGTTTGCAGAATATATGGAAGTTGGGGTAACTGTAGCAACCATAATTTTTGAGATGACAGTCTTAAGGCTTGTTCGGTTAAACCATAACCTTTTGGCCTGACCAGTCAGATGAAATGGAGACATAGAGAATAATGTTATCTGATTATCCATCTGGCTCTTCCCTCACAATTTTATGTATCTGTTTTCTTTAGGATATTGGACTAGGTAGCATTGAGCGATGCAAAGGATTTACTGCACACCTCATGCAGATGCTTGTCAAACAGAGACGATCTCTTACTGCCTTGACAGAACAGTGGGTCTTACTGAGGTATTTTGCATTTTCCTACATTTAAATGTTGTCAGTTTGACAGTAAACAAATTCCATTCAAGGAAATGGAAAGTAAGGTAGAAGAAGATGGGCCATGAAGATGATCAAAGGGTTGGAGCAACTGCCCTATGAGGACAGGCTGAGGGAGTTGGGGTTGTTCAGCCTGGAGAAGAGAAGGCTCAGAGGGGACCTCATAGTAACTTATCAGTACCTGAGGGGGTCCTACAGAAAGGCAGGGGAAGGAATTTTTAACATAATATTGGATGGGAGGACTAGAAACAATGGATATAAATTAGAGGGGGATAGATTTAGACTAGACATAAGGAAGAAATTCTTTACAGTGAGGGTGGTGAAGCACTGGAACAGGTTGCCAAGGGAGGTTGTGGATGCCCCCTCTCTGGAGGTGTTCAAGACTAGGCTGGACAGGGCACTGGGCAGCCTGGTCTAGTGGGAGGTGTCCCTGCCTATGGCAGGGGGGGTGGAACTCTATGATCTTTAAGGTCCCTTCCAACCCAAACTATTCTATGATTCTATGATTCTAAGAAAATAAAATTCTTCCCTCTACTTCATTTCTCTCCTTCCTCAATTAAACTTAGATATACAAAATTTAGGGAATAGAGGGGAGGAAAAAAAAACAGGGCTTGAGTACTGTTTGTCCTGTCATTGACTTATATATTTTGGAATCAAAGTAGTTTGGAAAAACAAATTAAGCATTATGTGAAATAATTACTGTAATTAACAACAAAGTTAAATGTCTAGATTGTGAAATCTCTCAAATATGGTATTGGGCTAAGTTAACTATGTTCAAGTTGTTGGTTTTATTTGGAACAAATGAATTATCTGGATGGCACTTTGAGCCAGAATGCAGAAACCTCAACAGCTTACAAAGAAAAATTCTAGAAAGATGGGAGAAACTGCATCTTGTCTCTTAACTAAAAGGACACAAGTGTAGGAAGTCTTGCTCTCTTTATATGATTTTTTTTTCCACTCCATTGTTTGCCTCATCACTTCCACATGTACCTCTACTGTGCATATTTGAGCTCCACACTTGTAATCCATAAAACTTGTTGAAGTTGGGTCAGGAGCAATTTCCTGTGTACAGAGAAGGAAAGCTAGACTGGAGACTAGAGGTAAAAAATTATGTTAAACCTAGAAAACCTGGAAAAAAACAAACTCCAACAAAACAAACAAAAGCTGAAAAGCCCTCAACTTAATAGTTGAGACACCTGCCTGCATTGCTGTGACTTTCATTGTGAACTGGATTAATCATTTGTTACAAATTGACTATTACAGAGCAATTCAGAGCATGAAGGTGTGTTAGCATGTAATTTGCTTGTACAATGGGGGAGAATTAATAATTTTTGAGTACTGAGCCATGGATTATTTAAAAGCATAGTGTAGACTGAGAAATCTCACAAAACTGAGTTTTCAAGACAACTCAAAACATACCTAATGGTGAGAAATACTCAACTTTTAAGCAAAACTTTTTTTTAAAACATATTACTGTCATTTTAGTTTTTCCAGAAAAAAATTTTGCTTCTACTGAGCTCACATTACCTAGGCCTTTTATGAACTTAGTCTGAAGTTTGAGCTTTTCCAAGGGAAGTGCAGTGTAAAACTTGGTGGTTGTAACTTTTCCTTCTTCTCAACAAGGAACCTCCTGTGTTGTATACAAGAGATAGATTCTAGACTGACTGCTGATGGAGAGTATAAAGTAGCATTTCCTCCTCAAGACAGTATTCAGCGCTGGACTGACAAACTGCAGGAACTTTGCATGCAGTGCGTGATGGTTCTGGAGGAATTGTCTTGGTTTATCCAATGCTGCCCAAAAGAAGAATTAACGAAGTGTGGTGACAGTGAAAGGACAGATTTCAAAACAAATGCATTTCAGAATTCAGGACTTGAAATGGGGAACACTTTTATGGGAATACCTGACCTGATACCCTCAGAGTTAAAGTATCTGACTCCTGTAGCAATTGAGCAACTGCCTCCTGGATGCAGGATGCGAAATAAGGATGAGTTATGGCTGCAGGTGGCAGCACAGCTAATGGCGATGCTGTCCAGTGTGAAGGCAAGGAAAGCTGAAGTGGACAAAATAAGACAACAGTCACGTGAGGCCTTGTTTCATTCCTGGTGAGTTCTACATGTGTTTCAATCTTGTGTTTTATGAAAATGTTTGCCTGTGCATATCTTGAAAAATGTGTTTAGATGCTCTTGAAACTTGTTGCTGTTAATTTTTCTTGCAAAATGCAGAGCCTAGCTTTTTAAGCAAATGTATGTTCTGTCTTCCACTCCCCTGATGAGTCAGAAAAAAATTACTCCATTTCAGCTTCTCAGTTTGTCTTCAGTCTCCTACAATCTCAACGTCCATAGTTCCTTAATAAATAGAGTGAATTGTAAAGGTAATTTCAATGAAAAACTTTTTATTTTAAAAGAAACCTGTAGCCTATTTAAAATTAATCCTTATTTCTCTGCGTTGAACAGTGTATGTGGCACTTCTCCTCAGTGTCAGATGTTTTCATTTAGTAAGTTCAAGATAGTGATCAGTTGCCTCTTCATCATCTATGCCTCAAGGAAAGGCTTCATCTTAAGTTGAGCTATTTCTTCTTCTTTCAATATTATGGAATTTCTCGTTACAGGAGAGATTTTGAAGTTTGCACATCAGCTATGAATTGTTTGCTGGAAGTCTCAGCTCAGTTACAAAGGATAGAGTCCCTGTTTCTCCCAAATGGGGAAGAAAGCCAAGCTGTAAATCAGGTGGCCCTAATCAAGAGCCTTAAATATATACAAGGAGAAGTTAATAATACATCTGCCGATTTCACAGCCTGGAGAACACAGTTTCTTGCTTCCATGATAAATTGCAATGGTAAGGACAATTCTTCTCTGCCCATTTTGTAACTTAGATAGAGACATAAGACTTCGTTACTTCGATTATTGTAGAGGATGGTTCTGTGTTCATTCAGACATCCAGAAACACTTGATGAAGTTCAAACTTAAGTTCAGACTTAATTTGTGCAGTAATAGTCTACTCCCTACCCCCTCCCAACTCAACCTTTGTCAACAACAACAGATCAAGATTAGGTCAAGGTTAGCAAGGAGATTTTAGGAGAACTATGTGGTAAAAATTGCATAGTGCTTATCATGCCCCTTTTGTAGGGGAAACATTATAGCATGTAATTATATTTATGAAAAACTGCTTGTGTTATGGTTCAAAAGGAAATCAACTGTCAGATGAAGAGTTTGTGGAGCACTTCTCAGGAAAAGTGGAAAATGTTATCCGTGTAGTTCTGTATGCCATCCAGTGTTTGGTGGAAAGGAAAGAGAAAGATGGAAAAGAGGAGGAGAAGTCTTCAGAGGAAAAGGGTGAGATTTTTTAATTTACTGAAGGGGAGGAGGGTCTTACATAAATGTATACATTCCTTAAACCATGTGTCTAGCTGAGGTAGCAATACAGAAGGAAATTGCGTTTTAATAGAAGATAACTATTATTTAAACAGACAGGATGGATATTTCTGGATTGTTTGGTATGTAACACTTTTAGAATGTCTGACTTGTTTTCTATATTTTTTCATATATTTCAAACAAAGAGGATGCAGACTCATTTGGGATTAAAGCAGGACATATAACTAAGCTTTTGGATGAAGATCTGTCTGATGATTTGGATTCCTTACATGTGCAGAAAACAACTTCAGCAGTTTCAGAACTCTTGGAGAACTTAAAATCTTATGGGGAAGAATACACTTCAGATAAACACAAGGTAAAATTGCTCTTCTCAAATTTTTTACATAGGAATCTCAAAAGATTGGAAATTGTGAACTTTTGTGGTGGACATTGCTTATGATTGTCTAATACCTTAGAATTAAAGTGTGTGAGAAATTATGGTTAAATTTAGGCACTCTTCTTTAGTGAAGAAGGTAGATGTTCCACTAGTAAGGAGAAGTTTTAGTGAAAATACAGAAAAAGCTCCAGAACCTTTAGTAATTGTATTTGAACTCAGCTACTGATATTTCCTGTAAGTGTCTGTTTTTCAGTCTCTCTCATCATGCTCTCTCAGGTGTATCTCAGTATGTACATGATCATGTTTGACAGCTGTTCCTTGATTCTACCTGCAGTTCTTCAACCAGTCCTGCTATCTGGTGGTGCGTCTAAAGCCTATGCTCTGCAAGTATTCAGACCTGATCCTGTTCTACCTCACTGTTTCACTGGCATCTCACAGGAGTACTGGAAAGTTGCTTTCTGTTCTAACTAGCATTTTTACAGAGCTTGCCCAAAAGGTAAGTTATTAAAGATAACAGTGGGTATATCATAAGTATATATTTAATGTATACAATAGTCTGAAGAAACTAAGTTTAAAGATGCATTTATTACTGAAAGTTTTTGGTTTCTGTTTGCCTTTGTAGGGGTTTTGCCTGCCAAAAGAATTACTTGAAGATGAAGCTGGAGAGGGAGCAACACAATTTCACGATTACGAGGATGGTGGCATTGGAGATGGGGAAGGCAAGAAGGACGTGAGCGACAAAATAGAAAGTGAAGACCAGGCAAGTGTCTGGGTTGTTGTGTTTAATTCAGATAAAAGCCCTTGAATCCTTGTTGTGGGTGTTCCAGGCAAAAGAAACTCAGAGTTACTTTCAGTCTCCTATTTAAGTGTAGTTTTGTCTTTGTATATAAGTGTTGCTGTGGTATTTCAAGTAAGCTCTAATATATATGCAAAACACATTGTTGTTTTTTTCCTTACCAATAACAGATAGAAGACAGCTTTCAAAAGGGTCAGGAGAAGGAGAAAGAAGATCCAGATTCTAAACCAGACATTGAAGGAGAAGACAATGCAATTGAAATGTCAGAAGACTTTGAAGGAAAAATGCATGATGGAGAACAAGAGAAAAAAGGTTTGATCCTTCCTGTATGGCAAATCTATAAAAAATAATCACGAATCAGTCCAATAATGGTTGATGGTTTTGTATATTAAAGCATATACCGAAAATTGGCATAAACAACTGATTAGTGCCATTTGTATTAATAAGTATTAACATGAATCCAAAGAAGTGTACAAAGGAAGTAAAGCCTTTCTTCTGTCACTGTTGTAGCAGTTTTGGAATGGGGGCAGACAATTGCTTCTTCCCCTTGTGAGCTAACCTGTAGACACATTTTAAAATGAGTCACTGACTTTTTGGAGTAGTCAGGGATCACCTAAGCACTTGAGAGTTACTTAACTTCAAAATTTAACTTGTTGTAACTTTAAAATATGACTAATGAATCTAATGATAACTTTTAAGGAATGAAAGGAATTTAACTTCACCTTTTTTAAATGGAACAAATAGTAGAATTTGGTAGATGCATTCAAGTTGCTACTCAGACAAAAGGTAGCAGTTCTTCAATTTAAAGGGTAACTTGGACATCTGAAACCAATGTGGCTTACAAATCGCAGTAGTGTTAGTGTATTTTTAGACATCTGCCAAAGTGCTACCTGCACAAGAAAAGAAATTGCCAAACTGAAAAAACAGATTAAATGGAATGGACTTTACTCCTGCAGTAATCCCAAAACAGAATTTAAAAACTGAGGAGGGAGAGGGTAAGAAAAAGACAATTGAAATCGTCCAAGTTTTGAATCTGTGACATTTTTGTCCGATGGAGAAAGTGCCCTGCCTCCATCTGTCCAAGAGACCACTGTGAACCACGTAATTAGGCCTCTGCTCTTGTGTGTGTCTTTTTAGCTTATCTTAACAAACTTTCTCAAACAGGGTGATGAAATCAAGGCACAAGCATGACTGCTTGTTTGTTTCTGAAGTTAACAAAAAGTTAGCTGTATATCTTTTGTACTAAAACACATCCTGATCTGTACACAGAAAATGATGAAAATTCAGATGAAGAGGAGGAACTGGATAAGCAAATGGGAGATCTTGACAATGCTGAAGCTGATGAGAAACTGGATGAAAGGCTGTGGGGGGATGAAGATGAAGATGATGATGAAGATGCCAGTAGTAAAGCAGAAGAAACAGGACCAGGAATGGATGAGGTAAAGAGAAAAGGGCTGGGAAGAAGAATATTAAAACAATGAAATTCTGTTAACTTGATGTGACCTAGACCATGAACTCTCTTGCATAGCTCTTGGTGTTGGAAAAGGACAATTTGAGTATATCCCAAGTAATTCAGTCTTGTTATTATTTCTGTATGAAATGAAGTTTTGTCACTCAGACTTTGAGAAGCAAGTACCATAATTGATTTTATTTTGAATTTGTTTAATAGGAGGAATCAGAGCTTGTAGCAAAAGATGACAATTTGGGCACAGGAAACCAGGATAATAAAAAACAGCCCCCCAAGGATGAGGGAAAAGAGCAACAAGAAGATGAGAGTGGAAACAAAGAGAAAATCCATGAACAAATCGATGAGGTAAAAATTATTTGGACTATATAGAATATCTTACTGTTAAACAATATTCTGTTACTTATATTGTGTGTTTCTGAGAATTTGAAATGCTCTTTATTTGGTAGTGAAGCACAATGAAAAAAGTTCATTTCAGAGATAAAAATGACCTGTATTGCACTCATGATGATATATGTATATTTGCTGATCAGTAATCCATAAAGAACTGGTATTTGCACTAGCATGAACTTGTAATTCCTCCCCAAACATGCTCTCCACTGAATTGATGTTTTTATGGGCAAAGCTGAAAAGTTCTTGTTCTGCTACATTTAGCAACAGCAATATCTTAAGTCAGTGGGACTCCTCCCCAAAATGTGCTTACAGTGTACTTGGAGATTCTGCATGTACACAACAGTGCATTTACCATCTGTGCAGAGTCTTTCAGGCAGGAGACCTGGATTCCGAACACAAAACATACTGTTTTGCAGAATTTTCAATTTACATAAATGCATTTTGCCAAAATTAATTTTTTTTTGCCATTTATATGTAAGGCTGTGTACCACTGGAAATTTGTTTTTAGCTAATCAGAATGTAATACTGTATCCAGTATTTCTGTATGGTAGATGATTCAGTAGTATCTTTTTCTCATGTCTGCTTTTCCTCCCACTGACTACATGCCTGTTATTTTTTCCCCCCATTCTTTTGCTGACAGCGTGAATATGATGAGAATGAAGTAGATCCTTACCATGGCCAGCAAGAAAAGCAGCCTGAAGTTGAACCTTTGGACCTTCCTGATAATTTGAACCTGGAAAATGATGAGAAGAGTGACGAGGAGGAAGAGAATGAAGGTACAGCTGAAAATCTGTATACAGATTCCCAGATGACAGACAAATGGAAATGGGGAAGGACAGTCTGATAATGAGCAGTTTTTCTGCATGAAAAGAGAGAGGTGGTAGCATCTTGCATAGCAAGAAGCCACAAATTCACAAATTCTGTGTATCAAAATACCAAGATACCAAATGTAGACCAAATAAGAACTTTACAACATTTTCCTTTGCCTTCCTTTCTTGCACACTGTGTAGGCCCTAATTTATGCTGTAAGCTCCTTAAATAGTTGTCCAGTTGCTTTTTTGGTTTCTGTTTTTTCTATATTTGCCAGCATTTGTACTTAAATTGAACTGACCTTCAAGAATAGTTAATAGGAATTCATCTTGGAGTATTCTTAGTTATAAACCAATAGTGACTTAAAGTATCTGCTACAGAAAATCATGGATTCTACGTGTAGAATTCTCAGTATTTTCCTTTTTGATGGTTTTATTCTAAATACTTAACAATGTCTTTTTACCCCTTTTATATTTTTCTGGGTTTTTTTAACCTAGAAGAAGAAAATGCTTTTGAAGTAGATGAAAAACCTGCTGATTTAACTGAGTCAGAGAAGACAGAAGAGCAGAACAATGAGGATGCTGGTGAGACAGAAGGAGATGATCAAGGTGCAGAAACAACTGAAGAAGACATTTCTGAAGACAAAGAGGAGAAGGAAGAGGAAGGGGACAAAGATGCTGATGATCAAGATAAAAATGCAGAAAATACTGAGGATGCAGCGGAAGAAGAGGGGGAAGAGTCACAGCCAGCTAATGAGGAAAAAAATGAAGCTGCTGATGAGAAGGGAAACCCTGCTGCTGACCAAGGCCTTCAACCTCAGGTAAAGAGTAATAAAAAAGCTGCCTCATTTTCTCTTCTGATTTTCAATTACCCTGTACGATATCCTTATCCTTTGATTTCCCAGTGTTTTTTAGAATGTTAAAATAAAGTGATATTATTTCAGGAAGAAGAGGGTAAAGACAATTCAGAGATGGATGAACAGAACCCTGAGTCTGAGGAAAGAATGGAGCATGAAACACAAGGGCAGACAGGGCAAGAAAATCTGCAGAGTGACAGTGCTGTTGAGCTAGCTGGAGAGGCTTCTGAAAAAGATCAATCTAAAGAGGTAAATTACATGGAAGTACCCTAATGAATAATGCTGAATTTGTGAGTTAAGTTTTCTAATAGTATCAAGGAATTGGTGTCATGCATTATAGAGATGTGTATAAGATTCAGTGCTTGAAACACCAATTGTAAATTCACTGGAAAAAATAGAAGAACATGTAGATACTGCCTGGTAAGTTAAGGCTAACTGCTGAGCTGCACAGAATCACAGAATGACCCAGGTTGGAAGGGACCTCAAGGATCATGTAGCTCTAACCCCCCTGCCTAGCAGGGCCACCAAACAAACACATTTACTAGATCAGGTTGCCCAGGGCCCTGTCCAACCTGGCCTTGAACACCTCCAAGGACAGGGCATCCACAACCTCCCTCGGCAGCCTGTTCCAGGACCTAACCACTCTCCTAGTAAAGAACTTCCCCCTAACATCCAACCTAAATCTTCCCTCCTTCAACTTGGATCCATTACCCCTAGTCCTGCTATTGTCAGCTGCAGAACTGTCCTGCCTGCTCTCTGCAGGAACAATGCTTGCACTTGTGAGTTATGTGTCATCCACAATAGAATGCAGCACAACGTTGCAGTTGTAACTTCTCAAATTTGTGTACAGCAATTGCTAAATCCCTTTTCAGTTACTATAACCATTATTTTTTATGTCTCAGGAATATGGAAGTGGAGCTTCAAGTGCAAATCAAGCAGAAGGCCATGAATCCACAAGCATGGCTCGGATGGCTTCTCAGAAGCAAAGCAGAAAAAATACCCAGGTTAATTTCTTCTTTTTTTTTTTTAATCTGAATGTCTTAAGCAGAAAACTGTCAGGACTCAGTTTCTCCTTGTTTAGAACTCTTGTTCTAAGAGGTGTTTAGTCCCACCTCACTCGAAGTTCACAGTTTTAATTTGTTGCTCTTCAGAGTTTCAAGAGGAAACCTGGTCAGGCAGACAATGAGCGCTCAATGGGAGATCACAATGAGCACATCCACAAGCGACTGAGAACCATAGAATCCAGCAGTGAAGCAAAGCAGGACACAACCCAGCCCAAACCAAATGTGGAGGAGGCTGATGCATTTGAACATATTAAGCAAAGCTCCGAATATTATGATGCACAGACATATGGTATAGTAGTGATTCTCTGTGTAAAGAGTTGCTATTTACTGCGTTTCTTCCCAAGTATGTTTGTTTAGAATTACATTTGAGAATCCTTGCTTAAGATGTAGCACTACTTTGCTACAATAAATGCTCCTCTCGGGCAATTGGGTTCAAACTAGTGGTAATGCTTTTGAAAATACTGAACTGACTCGTGGAAATGGATTTTGGTTTAATAATCGTATTTAAAATCTATTCTCTCCAAATCTTAATTTAATTGTTATTGAACCCCAAATTGCTACCATGCTTGATGTTTATAAAGAAACATTTCTGTAATGCAAACTTACTTCATTAGAAAGCAATTTATTTAATTAACTAGTCTATTTTATCCATCAAGTTTTCAGAGCAACAGCTCATTGGCCCAGCAGTTTCAAAACTGATATGCAGTAGCCTCAGAATGCAACATTTTTGCAATTTCTGCTTTTCTTTCCTCTTTCTTTTTAATAAGTATTGTTCATTTATACAGATGTAGCTACCGAGGAGCAAGAGAAACCCATTATGCCCCTTGAAGAAAAGGAAGAGAGAGATTCTGAAGATGCAGCTATGGAAACAGAAATGCAGGATGATGAGGACCTCAGAGCAGTAGACACAGAGGAGCTGAAGCCAGAAAGGAAGACGTCTACTGCCACTAAAACTCCTGGTACGTTATCTTAGAATACATTATAAACTTGGGCTGGTTTGTATCTGTGAATGTGTGTGTAGGTTATTTATATTTGCATGTAATGGATGCGCGTATGTTTCATGAGACTAAAATATCTGCTCTTAATTGACTTTTCTGCAGCAGTATTCGCATTCCTGTCTAGAAATCAGACCATTAGCCTCTGCTGTGAGTTAGCTGGGCAGCGGAGGGGTTTACTGCTTTCTTTCAAACTAATGGTCTCTAATCTTTATCCACATACTTTCCTGCTGTTCGACACACTGTCAATTCGCTTAATTAATTGGCATGTAATAATGCATTCCAGTGTCACCAGCATTAGTGCAACATAACTCAGTGGGTTTTTTTATGTGTAACTTCCGACAAAACATCGAGAAGTGGAGGAACCTGGGCTGAACAAAACCTGGGAGGTGGCACCAAAGTGTCATTGTCTCCCTGCTTTCTTCTTGAAGTGGGAATGAAATAAAAGAAATGAGTTGCTGACAGGAAATGGCTCTCAGATGCCAATGGTCAGTAGAGGAGAACTGTCTGCCTTGTCAGCCATACAGCCCACACAGCTGAAGCAAACTGCAACTAGAAAGAGACATCTATTTTGTATTTGTAACAGAATTATTCAATTTTGATGAGTCTAAGTAAATGATACTACACCTTGGTATTTTGAATAGTTTTCTTTTATCAAACAACACAAAATCTGGCTGGAGAAGGAAAACCAGTTTTATCAGCCTGAATTCACCTTCTTGCCTTCCACCCACTTTTACTTCAGTCTCTTTCTAGGCTCGTTAGCTTTATGGTACAGGCATAATACCAAATAACCCATCAAAATACCCGAGTTTCCACTACAAAGTATGAGAAACACTTTTGAGAATCGACATACAGTATTACTTCTTGGATTATATGTGATTCAGAGTTAGTAATTAGTTTTGCAATTGTAGGACCACGTGAAATGGAGCCAGAGATCCAGACTTTTGACCCAGAGGATGTGAATGAGTCGACGACAGAAAAGCTGCCAACTGTGACTGAAGAAAAGCCAGAGAGAAGCAGGGACTCGACCATACATACAGCCCATCAGTTTTTGATGGACACTCCCCAGGTGTGACCCCCTAGAAAATTATACAGCTTCTTGAAACATTCATAGTTTCCCTGTGCAAAATGTTAGCTGTGGGACAAAAATGTACATTTTATGATAAAAACTATAGCTTAAAAACAGCTGATAGTGAATAACCAGTTGATAAATTAGAAATATTTTCAGTGTTTGTTTTTTAGAATTACTGACCTTTCATGCTTATCGTATTATGTCCTGGACACATTCTTGGAGGGCAATATTTTATAGTTTTTATGCACAACACAGGAAGGTTTGTGTGCGACAATACCTGGTACTTTCTTAATGCCAAGTGTCACAGCTCATAGAAGAAAGATGCTGAATGCAAGAGTGCTCCCTTGTTATCAGAATAGTTTAAGTTCCCTTTTTTGTTGTCGTGGGATTTTTTCAATTGTCACCCGAAACCTGAAACAGGAGGGGGAGCTCTTGCGGCATCAGTTAAATAGGGAGAAATGATACTTGGGGAAAAGTGCAAGTTCTCAACTTTCACCAAAGGAAGAGGGAAGAAGTCCCTCTACCTACATTCTTCCTTCTTTCCTTAAACCCAAAGTGGGTGACCAGGAGGGCAGTTCCTGCTGCTTGATGACTGAGAAGTTATTGATACTGTTGAGTTTGCATTCACAAGGTTATTTTCCTTAATCCTTAAACCTGCAGATTATGCAGACTATATGGTATTATTTGGCTAAACTCTGGTTTTACAAGTCAGGATTGAATTTGTCACTGAAAGCACAATAAAATTAAAAGAAGTGTAATGAGACTTGGTTAGCCTTTAACAGAATGACTTATCAAATAGGATTTTCTAACAGGAAAAGAGGAAGATGTCCTTCAATTCTTTAATAGTTTGAATGAAGCTCTTAAAAGCAATCTCTAAAATTAAGTGACATAGATTATATTTTGGAAGACAGGTCATATTCAGTAGGTGTATCTCCATTATACTGTCATTAGATCTGTCTGTCAAAAAGATTTCATTAAATTATCTTGAATTGGATTTGATTATTTTCACTGTCCGTATCATAAGTGTTCCTGGCTTTCTTTCTATGGTGATTGTGTCAGAGATGCAGGTGTTTCTGGCGATGTATTTATCCTTCCTGCCCATATTACAAAAACAAAGTTTTGCAATCTTAATTTAAGGGTTTTGTTCAGGTATTTTTTTTTATTCCAAAAGAATAAGAACACATTTTTACTTAGTTTGTTGTAGTTTGGGGATAATGGGATGTGTGAGCTTATTATTCTGTCTCATATATTTCCTAACTGCATTTCTAGCACATTGTTAGAGATCCTGAAGAGCTAAGAAAGGAACTTGAAAGGCAATTGGAAGCTTGGCAGACACAGCAGTCTGGAACTCCAGAGGAGGTGTGTGACTTTATTTTACCAGTAAGTTGTTGTAAGGATCATTTATTGCAGTATTTCCTCTTGTTTTACTGCTGAAACATTGAGGAAGTCATGCAGGCTGCAATCTAAATATTCAAAATATAATGACATAGATGTTGTTTTGTTATGATTAAGCTACGCTGAAAAAAAAATTACATTATTCTTAAAGCAGGATGATGTTTCAGACTTAATTTTGAATGTGATGTGTGCTGTTTAGAGAAAGCTACTCTGCTGGTAATGACTTCTACAGCATTATTACTTTTTGTGATGTTTCAGGAGAAGGAAGCAGCACAGTTGTGGCAGAGGTATTTAGTACTGACAGCCCCTCTATCACAGCAGCTTTGTGAACAGCTGCGACTCATACTGGAACCCACTCAGGCAGCCAAACTGAAGTAAGTTGAGTCTTTCTGAGGATTCTTGTTTATTTAAATTCCAGGGGTTTGGAGTGCCTTAACCTTTGTGTTTTTCTTGCTTATTGCAATTACTCATGTTTGCAAATGGATTCCTTTTACTTTTGTATGGCAAACAGTAAGTTATTCTATGAAATGCAAATATGACGTTATAGGGAGCAGATACCCATCTTGATGAAGATACTACCTCCTGGTTTTTTTTCTCCTTTGATTAAACCAACCTAAACCTGTGAAGTGATGTTTAGCTGAAGATTGTTAATGTCAAAATGTTCTATGCTTTTTAAGATTAAATTTTTAAGGACATACAGACTTGTTTCAAATTGGTGGTCTTTCCATTTTAGGAACCTAGATTTAAGAACTTTTTAATAACGGTGAATATCCATATTGCATTAAAAATGTCAGGTTTGAATTCTATACCTAACTATGAATACTAGAACTAATAATTTTACTGTATTTTAGAAAAGTTTGTTTGCTGTGTAAATGAGGATACCCAGGATGAGATTTGTTGATGATCCCTATCATTGTTTTTTTTTCTTAACTTTCAGAGGAGACTACAGAACTGGGAAGAGACTGAACATGCGCAAAGTGATTCCATATATTGCCAGTCAGTTCCGAAAAGATAAGATCTGGTTGCGAAGGACCAAGCCCAGTAAACGACAGTACCAGATTTGCTTGGCTATTGATGATTCCTCTAGTATGATTGACAATCACTCTAAACAGGTAAAATAAAAAGCCTAGAAGGAGTATGAAGAAACTGTACTTTGATGATGAATATGTCGCTTGTTGAATGCTTTCACGCAGAAGTGGTGACCTTAGAAAGTCTGACTCTGGTGATTCTGGAGCAGTTATCCTTCTGGTCCATGTGCTTGAGTTATTGTCACTTAATGCCTAAGACATCTGTTACTAAAGATGAGTGAAAGGCTAAGTTGGATGGGTTTTTGAACAACCTGGTCTAGAGGGAGATGACTCTGCCACAGCAGGGTTTGGAACTAGATGAACTTTAAGGTCCCTTCAAACTCAAACCACTCTATAATGATGAAAGTTAACTGAAAGGAGATGTTAAATTTGTTAGAGGTTATCCATCTGCTGGAAAGTTATTTTCTCTAGCCTATAAATGGTAAAAATTTGCTTTGCTATGCAGTTCACTGAAGGTTAATTTATTAGTATATCATAGCTTGCTTGTAGTGTTTTTTACTTACTACAAATGGGTCTTTCCTCCTAAAATAGTACTTCAGTATTAGTATCTCATTAGCCTGCCTAAAGTGGTATCTCTATATCAATCAGCTGGAGCCCACAAGTGAAAACATTGTATCTTTATTACAATGATTTTCTTGCATAGACATAAGAGAAAAAAGATATGAAGTCTCTTCATTTGTTTTATTAGATGATGAAACATAATTTCAGTAGCATTGATAGAATAGAATCATAGAATAGGAAGGGACCTTTAAATGCCAGCCAGTCCAACTCCCCTGCAGTGAGCAGGAACATTATTCATATTTAATACTGAATTGTGAGTAAGACTTGGAACATCATATTTTTCATGTTTTTTCAATAGCTTGCTTACGAGTCCCTGGCAGTTATTGGAAATGCGCTGACTCTTTTAGAGGTGGGACAAATTGCTGTGTGTAGGTGAGTTTATTTGAAATCTTGGCTTTTCTTTACTACTTCAGAGCAGAATATAATTATGAGGGCTTCACACTCAAGGTTTTTTTCTTTTTTTTTTTTTTAAAGCTTTGGAGAGACTGTTCAGCTGCTGCATCCCTTCCATGAACAGTTCAGTGACCAGTCAGGGACACGGATATTGCGTCTTTGCAAATTTCAGCAGAAGAAAACAAAAATAGCCCAGGTACACAAGAATGTCTCTAGGGCAACAGGTTTGCAAATCAAGACAAAGCAGCAGCTTCACGCTTTCACAAATACTTTAGTGATTACTGGTTGGTTGTATTTGGTGGTGTGATAGCTGGTTAGGTAACAAAGAGATAGAACAGTCACAACTTTGTAATGGTAGGAGTGTTTTCTCACTTCATTCACATGTGTACCACATTTAAGCATATACCTTTCTCTGGATTGGGTCTGAATCACTATTTTGGATACAGGCTGCTGGATATCCCAATGCCAGATAACATCAGTTTCTTGGAGGTGAAAAGGTTTTCATGCCATAGATTCCACTGTATTAGCAGGACTAAGAGCTTTGTATGTTTGTCAGACTTGACTGATTCGTGAAGAAAAGTAAGTTTTTGTAGTAATACTTCCTTGACAGCTGCAAAGTTTGCTTTATTTTTACAAAAGTTTTTGGAGTCTTATCTTTCCAGGTGTGAATAAGATCTCCTGTTAATATTAAATGGAAAAGGAGGAGATCCAGATAGCTCAACGGTGATCTTATAAATGCCAAGGACTTGACAGTTGATGTCCTTAATTTTATTGGAGAATATGTAACTAGATGCTTCTACTGCAAGTTGAAACTAGAGGTTCAACCTAGAAACAGGATGTATATTTTAAAGTATGCCATAAATTATGTGAACAATTTACTCATGTTTTCATGACTTTGTTAGCAATGGAAAAACTTTAAATCCAGATTGCAGACTTTACTGAAAATTCTCTAGTTCAAAAAAAAAAGCAGGAGTTAATACAGGAGAATGCAAGGACTGTATCTGGATGGGTGGTCAGACTGAACTACATGGGCATTTAAAATGCAGAAATACGGTCTTTAAAAATGTTACCATTACTAAGTTTCTTATTTTACAGCAAGATAATATAATGTTCATATTTGTTTCTCTGCAGTTTCTGGAATCATCAGCCAACATGTTTGCTGCAGCACAGCAGTTGTCTCAAAGTATTAATCCGGGTGAGTTGCTATTTGTTAGTGAGCTTGTTGCCATGGCAGCAAAAATGCTCACTACAGTCCTGAGGCAAAAACATGCCAGAAGGACTCCTAGCACTGAGACATCACTTGCCATTAGGACTTCCTTTTATCACGAGTGTTTGGTTGAAATTTAGCTCAAAAACCAGAAGATAACTCCTTCATATTTGTCAGTCATTCACAGAAATTTTATTTAAGGATTTTCATAAAGGTATGCTTTACCTGCCTCCCTTTAAATGATGTTTCCAGATTGCATTTGAATCCTGTATCCTCCCTGCTTCTAGTGACCACGACTCCCTGAGCACTTCTGCGTTGATATGCAGAAGCACCCTGTTTTGGGGAGAGTAAATGTTTGCCTCCTCCTTGTCTCTCACTTTGGTGCCTGTTTACATCATGAGATGCTTGAATTTCCCAGAAAATCTGGGAGAGTTGCAGCTGACTCATAGTTAGCTTAAAAGGCTGCTTTGTGCTAGTTAAAAGCTTGTCATGGTGACACCTGCATTTTAAAAAATTCTTGTTGATTAAGTACTCCAAGTAATGGACAGCCTGGAATTTATAATCCAGACCTGGACTACTTGGCCACAGGGTGACCAGGCTACCAGAATATTTTGAGTGGGAGCAGCATCTATTCCTGTTCAACTAGGCTGGGGATTGCAGCAGCAATGAGGGAGCAGCTGTTGGCTCCCCAGAATGAGGGAACTAGCAAGGGAAAATGCTGCAGGATGCATCACCCAGTCTTGTAAAGAGACAAGCCTTGTCATACTTGAAATCTTTCTGTGGGAAAGGAGGAAGTATTCTACATTCTTCCTTAGCCATTATGCTGGAGGAGGATACATACGAGAGAGACAGTTGCATTCCTAATTGCTGTTGTTTCCCTTCTAATTAAAAGGCAATATATGCATCACTTTGTTAAAATGTCCCTTTTCAGATATAACTTCCATGGGAATACTCTGAGGGTTTTCCATTGTATACACAGGAGACTAACAACAAAGTAGTCTGTTTGCCTTCTAAATGGATTACTCTGACTGGAATTTAAAATGTTCTTTGTGCCCAGAAACAGCACAGCTGCTTTTGATTGTATCTGATGGAAGAGGCCTCTTCTTGGAAGGCAAGGAAAGAGTGACAGCAGCAGTTCAAGCAGCTCAGAACGCCAATATCTTTGTGATTTTTGTAGTGTTGGACAATCCTAATTCCCGGGTAAGTATGTGAACAAAGGAGAACTGTTCAAGTACAGTGCATGGGAAACACATGGATGATCTTGTCTTTAGTAGTGCTTTACAACTATGTTACCCTTTGTGGGGATCTAAGATATTTAGCCCAATTTAAGGGTTTTTTCCCAGCATCTGTCAGATCTGTGATTTCTCCACACTGTGATGTTTAGCCTCTTCTGTACTTAAAAAAAAAAATAAAAAATCAGCGTCTCTGACAGTGAAAGTTTAAGTAAGAGTTACAGTCTTCACATGTAATGGCTGTAAATCTTGGCCACCAGAGAGGCAGCTGGCAAGGGCTGACACATTCGAAGTTTGAGGCATGCTTTGTTCTTCTCAATTTTGATTCAAATTGATAATTTCTGACAGCCGGAGATAGGATGAGATTAAGCATTAGACAGAGAGGGAGTACATGTTAAGTTTTTTAGTGGTCAGAGTTGGGATAGCTGGGTACTCTATCTGATAGTTGTGAAAGAAAATGTTACATTTCCTTGTCTGGGAATCTGAAATACATTGCAGCTTTTCTCGCCAGTGAGAAGTGTAGTAAGTGAGCCAGCTTCAGTCTTACTTTGAAGTAGATAATGACTCCAATTTGGTAGTTCAGTTTTATACAGAAAAATAAATGCACAGGAAGAAAACAAGATCTGCTATACTTACTGTTCAAAAATTAACAGTTCTCTTGCTGTCAAACTATTATAAGGTTCTAATAGTCACAAACATTCTGAGCAGTGAAATGTTTTTTATAAGCTTTAGTGAGCTGCTACACTGAGCAACTAAGAAATTATTTTACAAGAAGCAGAGATGACCTGATTTTTGTCTTTCTAGTATTTGTTGAAATACTGTCATGTGCTAAAGAATCTTATATTTGATCACTACAAATGCAGATTGAAGTTTTAGCTCTAAGGAACTTAAAGATGTATTTGCCAGAAAGGCATCAAACGTATAAATGAAACTAAAGTCATAACAGTAAACTCAAATAATAGAATAATAAGAAATAACAGAATTTATTTATGGAACTTTATTTTGCAGAAGCTTTAACTTAGTCTCTTCTAGATAATAATTCATTGATTAGAGCACTTTAAGATAAAAGGGCAAGAGCATTTACATGCTTTGTATTCAGCTTTTTATTTTATTTACCCTTGAATACTTCTGACTTTTAATCTTAATGCTCTCTAACTTTTAGTTTAACAGAGGGGAACTATAAATGTTTGAAAAACTGGAGGGAAAAAAAATAGCCTGTAAAAGCTGCAAGTGGTTTAGTAATCCTGTCGATTCCTTTTTACAGGATTCCATTTTGGACATTAAAGTACCTGTATTCAAGGGACCTGGAGAATTACCTGAAATCCGATCTTACATGGAAGAATTCCCATTCCCATTCTACATGATCCTTAGAGATGTGAACACGCTTCCAGAAACTCTCAGCGATGCACTCAGACAGTGGTTTGAACTGGTGACTGCCTCAGACACTTTGTAGACAAAGCGAATACCCAATTGCTGCTAAACGGCTGGAATACAGGACACAGCATTTCATTGGAATGTTCCTAAGGCCTCTCTTTAACTCGGATTAATGTGCAGGAGCTGCCCTTCAGCAGTCAGACTGCCTAAGAACAAAATTAGGTTTAGGTATATCCTCCCATATTTCTCAGAGCAGAATTACAGTGGCGAGACTATCCTCTTTCATTGCCTCTTCCCACAAATAGCAAAAACTCTTGTCAACTTCTCCTGTAATAAATTATTACTTTAAAAAAAATCTTTGAAATTTGAAATCTTCACAGAGTAAAATTATCCATGCTGCTGTCTGTTGCAGTAAGAAAAATCAGCCTTGCTTCTGGGAAGGCAATTCCTGCACTAGAAGATCTTCACATGTCCTGCAAAAAGGCATTCTTGAGCTTCAGTTGTGAGACTGGTGTCTCTTTGGGAAGGAGTTGGGGGAGCAGGGGAAGCAGATGAGTTTAAACAACCAAATGATTATGTGAATGATTGAAATAACTGTGCAGTTAAACATGTTCTGTTTAACTGTTGGTGATTTTTGTGTGAGGTTATCAGCAGGGAGTTGTATTAATAATGCCATGCAGTCTTTCCCTGTATTACCAGTTTGCACTATGAAGTTTGCCCCTGTCCAAGGCAGACATTGAGGAACTTCCATTAATCTGATGTCTTAGAGCATGGACATGATTTTTCATTGCAAAAGCTATGCATCTTATATCGTCTGTATTAATAAAAAGACATACCATTGTTTGTACTAATGACATCCATTCTTTCTGTTGATCAGTGCTTGAATTTACCAGACTTGCCAGATTGAAATGCTGTGCTTTCTCTAGCAGTGCACAAATCTTAATTTACATAGGTAAATGTATTGTGGTCTATGCAACTTCAAGACCTAGCTTCCTTTTCTGGGGATAATGCCAGAAAAGGAGTTTGATTTGGGGTCAACTCTTTTGACTTCTGAATGAAAATCTGAAGGGGAAACATTTCTTAAATCCCCTTTGTCTAGACTCTCTTCGGAGATCAAAGTACAAAAGGTGTCTTACTCTGTGTGGTGCAGCTGATTGGAAAATGGGTAGAAACTTGGATGTATTCCCAGAGTTGATGATCAATGGCTTCTAGATAGAAAAGCTAGAAATGCTCTACTTGAATAATTGTTGTAGCTGTTCCAAGATGCTGCAGTAGTGAGATCCAGAGGTGTGAAATCAACCATCAGGGTTCTTTCTCATATTGTGCAGCTCTGCCACAGCTGAGCAAATTTCAGAACTGAAAACTCAAGAGCTGAACTCCTACCTCATCAGAATTTCATTGTCGGGTACTCTATAATATTTTTCCTGGTTTTTTCAGGTATTTTATATATCTATACAAATGCTTGGGAAATTGAATTGTGGTGGTAGGTGTGTTTAGTTCAGTCACTTCTCCAAAATGTACTTCCATTTCAGACTTACACTTAGTATTTGTTGGAGGAAACTTGGTGAAAATATTTTAGAAACTAAAACCTAAGACTGCAAGGATATACTTCAAATGCAAATTCCAGTTTGTTGCAGGAATGTTGTTAGAGCCTAAGCTGCAATCTTATCAGCAATGTTTATGGCACAGATGTTTAAACGAAAGCTGTTTATGATGAACAAATTTAATGCTGTATTTTGTACAAGCAAACACTGTGTTAAATAACACAGAAAGGAAAGGTGTTGACACAGTGAAGCATGTTGCTGTGTTGGCTGAACTTTTGACCAAACTAAAGGTAAGAGTGTGTCTTGATGTTGACCACCAGAAAGCCCTGAGTATGGGCAAAGTGCTGTACAGGATATTGCTCCAGCAATTATTAATGAGTGGTGAAAGAAAGGCCTTGAATTTATCAAGCATGAAGCAATGAAAAGAACTCCTCATCAAAGGAGGCAAGAGGCAAGTATTGTGTCACTCTCAAGGAGGCACATCAAGCGTAAGGACCTTGAGGATGGCATAAATCTACATCCACATTTTGTGAATTTCAGGCAACTTGGCAGAAAGTGAAAATCCTTTGTGGCAAATAAACTACCTTCATTGTAATACTAAAAATCACACCCAGAGGTCGAGAGGACCGTTGCCCAGATGAAGACCCTTTCCTTGTGCTGGGTCATATTAATAATTTGTAAATTACTAACCAATTAGCTAGCCATTAGGTGGGAGGTCCTAATACTGTTATGATGTCGAAAAACGTGTATAAGAATCACAGGGAGAGCTCTGAAGGCTGTGCACGGTAAGAGAACTCCCCCATAGACTCGGCACTGCAACAAATGTCTTCTAAACTACAACCGCGAAAGGGATTGTTTTGTTCAGGATTTTGGCAATTATGTCAGTTAACTCGGATTTTTTTTTGTCTCTGCAAGCCCAGCAGCCGCGGTAGCCTTTGTTACCCAGGTGCTTGTTTTGGTGTTGGACTTTTGGAAGAAAGAAATCGAGAGGAAGCTAAATAAACTCAGCGCCCGTACGGCGTTCGACGGTCGGTGCCTCTGCCTGAAACATCTCCAGCTGCAGGGCCCCTGGCACCCACAGCTCCTACTGCGGGTAAGCTCGGCTTCTGGGCCATGAACACCCACCTTTTCTCGCAGTAGGCTCATAGGGCCGAGCCAGTCCAGCTATGATCAGCCGCCCTGTCCCGGAGGTTGGGGGTGTCTTCCTCTCCTCCCACATGGCTGCGCCCCCCTGCGTCACCTCTACCCGCCTGCGCAGTAAATGGCGACAGTTGGGCCCCGCCCGCCCGNNNGGCCCCGCCCGCCCGCCCAGGAAGGGCCGGAGGGCGAGAGGGTGGGAGAGGCGGAGCTTAATGTCATGGCTGCCAGTCGCCTCCCGCCCAGCGCCCTCAGCCTGAAGCAGGTACGAGCCGGCGGTTCAAGCCGCCTCTCGCTCCCCTGGAGCGGGTTGGGACCTCCATGCTGACAGCTGCTCCCGGGGGAGCCTCTGCGGGACTGGCGAGTGGCAGCAGCTATGCGGGAGACGCTGTGGGCGGGCGGCCGGTCCTGCCTGCGGGATGGACCGGAGAGTGAGCGACTGCGCGTGTGTGATACTGGGTTTAGTGCCAAGGGCGAGCCGTGGGCTCTGTGGTGTCTTGGTGTTCAATTAAATGTCCCTCAAAGCGAACAGAGCCACAGCCTCCGGATTCCTCTCTCTCCTTCCCAGTTCCTGAGGCGGCAGCAGGTCCTTCAGCTGTACCGGAAGATCCTGCGGGCCGTTCGGGAGGTTCCCGCGGAAGCAGATCGCCGCTACTTGAAGGACTGGGCCAGGGAGGAGTTCAGGAAAAATAAAGACGCCACAGAAGAGGTGAGGGGACTCTGGTCCCTGAGAGCCTGCCCCCAGGAATGGGCAGTGCGCCGCGCAGACAGTGGCTTTTGTGTTGTACGTGCCAGCTCTGGGCTGATAGGAAGGGAACTGGCATGAATGTGAGGAGCATTTGTGTGCAGATATAATTCAGCATCTCTAAATATTGTTTTCCCTCTGGTAGCAGTAGTAAATGAGAGGCCTTATACCGGCCTAAAGGAGGGGGGTACAGAAGAGATAAGGAGGGACTCTTTATAGGAAGTACAGCAATAGAGCAAGGGATGGCAGTTTTCAACTGAAAGAGGATAGAGTTAGATTAGATATTAGGAAGGGATTCTTTACTGTGAAGGTGTGAGACACTTGAAGAGGTTGCCCAGAGAAGCTGTGGGTGTCCCATCCCTGCAAGGGTTCACGGCCAGGCTGGATGGGGCTTTGTGCCACCTGGTCTTGTTGGAGCTGGGTGGTCTTCCAGCTTGAAGTGTTCTGTATCTCTCTAATTTCCAGAAAATTATCTAGGCTAGATAAGCTAAAACTCAAACTAGGAATGATGGATGCAAGTTGGAAGAGAGTAGATTCAGGCTAGATATAAGAAAGAAATTCTTTATGGTAACAGCCCCCCCTGCCATGGGCAGGGACACCTCCCACTAGACCAGGTTGCTCAGTGCCTCATCCAGCCTGCTTAAACACATCCAGGGAAGTGGTGTCCACAACCTCTCTGGACAACCTGTTTCAGTGTCTCACCACCCTCACACTAAGGAACTTCTTATGTCCAGCCTAAATCTCCCCTCTTCCAGTTTGCATCCATGTGCTTAAGCATGGTTTAAAACTGAGTTTGAAAGCAAACATAGCAAGCCCCCCAAAAAAACATAGCTTAAAGGAAGTGTAGAAAATATGTTCACCTGTTTTTTAACCAGCTTAGTGTCTGTGGTGGTACTTCATGCAAAAAAATAGATCACGGTGGTGCCAGTAAGAACTGCATTTATTTTAAATGTTTTAAAATCTGTATACTTGTGTAACACGTATGGCTGCATTCAGGGGATTCCATTTTGCTTTACAGGATGCAATCAGGATGATGATCTCTCAAGGCAACATGCAACTTAAGGAACTTCAGAGGACACTTAAGCTGGCAAAATCCTGATCTTAATATTGTTGACAGCAGGACTGTCATTTACAGTGAACCAAAAAAATATTACTCTTCTCAGAATGTGGTTGTAATTGTGGCCAGCCTAAATCTCCTGGCAATCTTTGAAGGTAGCATCTACCAGAGCAGGGTTTTCTGTTTGTTTTTCTCTCCCTTCCTCTTCTTGGTTTGGTTACCCTCTCATGTGGAAATTACTCAGACGCAAAGGACGTCAGAAGAACTGAATGAGTGATGAAGCATGTGCTGTGGGAAAACCAGAATGCACCAAGAAGGCCAACAGTAGCCTTTTGCCAGGGACTGGGAAAATAAACATAAACCAGACAGTTTTGTCCGTTTTGGATTGTGGCTGCTCTTATGTGGTAACATTCATAGTGGAAACTGCTCTTTCTGTGACTGCACGGAGGATTTTTACCAACATTTGGTGTTAAAACTGGTATTTGGGATAAATGGGCCCAAAACAAATAAACATGATAAAACAGTAAGAAAAGTTTTGTATTTAGATGTTGATTTTTTAATTGTTGCTGAATAAAACTTAAAAGCAGAGGTGGTCTTCTGCAACTGGGAGATTTTTAGCCCCAGAAACCATCGTTAATTCCCAGGTTAATAGGATGTACCTTCAAGTTAGCATTTAAAAGGAAACACAGAGTAGATTTACAAATAGGAAAGGCTAACTGGGAATGCTGTGATCTGGTTTCCCATATTATATGCAGGTCCTGTGTGCTGCTGCTGCTGGGGATCTCCACCACGGTGTGGTTTTGTCAAAGTAAACCTGCCTGTGAGAGGTCTTTAGGAGCCCAAATACAGTCTGTCAGGGTAAGTAAGTTTACTCTCAAGTGTTTTTGAGCATTGCCAGGTGCAGGAATGAGAAGACCTGGGGACTCGGCCCAGGCTGGCCAAGAGGACTTGACTAGGAGGGGCAGTGGTTTTAAACTAGAGCAGGGGTAACAAATGGCAGCCAGTCCCCACTGTCTCCCTTGGGGTAGAAGGTAGACCCACCTTCCATGTGTTACAGCCACTAGCACAAAAGCTTAGAAGCTGAAGACCAGGTTTCTGCTTCCCATTCTGAGTCAGGTGAGGGGAATATGTTTGTTCCCTCTGTCTGGAAAACATTACAGTACAGACAGCTGAGCAACATGTATTTTTAATTGCTTGACAAAACATTCAACTGGCTCAAGATGATACAAAACTTAAATACCATGCTTCTGCATTCCTACAGTAGCTTCAACAAAACTGTAAACAGGTGGAAGGGTCTAAATTAGATACAGAAGTCAAAGCAATAAAACTAATTAATTTCCATAACTGCAGATACACTTTTCTTGTCTTGACAGTGCATTAATAAAGAACTTTAAAAATATTGTTATATAATACAATTCTCTTTGCTTTGTGCATCTGCTAAGAAGATGAAAGCTTAACTACTAATTAGTGAACAGTGTCTTCAATACTGTAACGTATTGTGAATTGATTTTAGGGCTCCTCAGTGTAGAAAAGGAATCTCTCTCCTTGCCGTAACAGCACTATCCTGTATTTGATTTGGTTTTGGACAATCATTTTGTCATGATCCATTTAAGTGAAGTTACTTTTCTAACAGAGTCTGATGGAGCCTTCTCAGAGGTGTAAGGAGTCTTTCAGCCCAGACAATGTTGGTCATTGTTTGGTTTTGATTTTATAACAAACCACATCCATAAAACCTGCTAAAAGTTAAGTTCTGTTTTATGGGACTGTTGATGAAACCTGTCCTGAGACCTGCAGCCTCACCAGGGCTCAACAACTCTTTTTAGGAGAGAAGAGGGAGAAAACATAGAAGGGGTCATTCAGGGGAAGAAAGAAAGACAAGGTGCTTGGGAGAAAATCCTGACTCTGTAGAAACATATTGAGTACAGGGAACCAAGCTTTCATTCTCTTGATAAAGGACTTTTTCAAGCTTCTTCAGTAGTACAGAATTCAGCCATTTGCTGCTTGAAGGAAAGGAGATTTATATTAAAACTGTACCTAACACTCAGAGCATGGTTATGGTAAAATATTTGCTAGCCCTGCCCTAAGCAAAGCTTCTCAGTTAGATACTCACCCCAACAACCACATAGCCACAAGGAGGTTTGCAGTCAGGGCATCATTAGAAAAATGGACAAATTTGATTTAGCTTTTGCTTTAATAATGTAAAGCCAAAATTAAAGTGGCAGCCACATCTTCTGTACCTAAGGAGGTGACTCCCCTCAGCACCTTGCTCAGCAGGAGCCTGTGCCTGTCTCTCCTGCATGGGCTTGGGATTGGAGCTGGTTTTGTAACTCCCCTGGGTTGACTAAAGAGAGGCCCGGGGCAAGGGGTATGTTACATAATAGCCCTTCAGCGTTAAGGAATTTCTGCCAAAAGCTCTCAAAACATCCCAGATTGAAGTATTTATTTAAGATTGCCACACATTTACATGTGGGATACAGCAGAACCCTGCAGCCACACATGTGGGAGTAAGGAAATTGCCTTTTCAGAAAGCAGGTTTGGTTTCTAAAGCACGTTGTTTTCAAGGAGCACCTGGAAATGGAGAGTGCAGTATTTAACAAACTCCTGCAAATAACAAAGAAAGGATCTAATCTGCAGCATCTCATTGTCATCAGTAGAGCCTGCACATTAATTCTCCTCCATTCTGGAATTACCAAAGTTATTTCTACTCCTGATAAAGAGCATTTTGTCTGGATACGACAGGCACTACAAGCATCATGTATCTAACGATATACCTGATTCTGTACAGCAGGTTCCCAAAGGAGTCCCATCACTTGTGGTTACCTGCCCAGTAGATACTAGCTCTCCTTCTGCACCTTAGTCCTTAACTTGCTGAGCTCCTCTTCTAAGCTTTTAATGTGCTCCTTGAGCGCAGCTTTGTCTTGCTGCGCTTTTTGATTAGCTTGACAGCGGGCTTCTTCTATCTTGCGTTCGTACCACTTCTCCATCTGTGTGGAAACAGCCTCAAAGAAGTACTGTGTTATCTCCAGGGCCTGGGAGGTGTCTCTGAGAGGAGGGGCAGGTGCCTGTCCCGCTGTCACAGCTGAGGGCTGCTGCTCCTGGCTCTGATGTGCCCCAGCATGGTGCAGAGCTTTGTGCCTCGACTGCCCACTTTTGCTGGACTTCTTTGTCTGAGTTCCTTTGTTGATGAAGTAGCCACTCTGTGGTTCAGATTTCACTGGTTCAGTCAAGGGCTGCACAGCAGCTTGAACCTTGGCATGTCTTAATTTGGAGCTCAAAAGTTCAGAGGAGGGCAACTCTGTCTGAAACCTGTGGAATGTGCTGGAACCAACAGCTTTGTCCTTTGGCCTGACATCTTGAGCAAGAGGAGCAGGAGAAACTGGTCCACCAACCTGTTGCTCTGTACCTGCAGAATAGAATATATACATACATATATATTTAGAAAAGCTCTGGGCATTTAGCCTTCAGAAATCCTCACTGATCTACAAATGATGTGGTTTCTCGTGTACAGTGCTGTGTGTGCACTGCAGAGGCACATGTTAGTGTGTCACATCTTCACAGGTGATTATTGCAACAGTCATTAAAAGAGCAAAGTGGGCTCTGGCAGAGGCCTTGCACTGTGGCTGTGGGACTTGTACACTGACAGCCAAAGGCCTCCACCAGAAGAAAGTGTAATGAAGATCCCCAAAGAAGTCCACCTCTGCTGCTACTTGTGAACCCCCACTTTCTACAAGAACTGAAGCCCCACTAATTTTGCAAAAGGTAGCATATTTTAATGCTTCCAAAGTATTCAGTGCAGGAGACCTCACACTCAAACTGCCTCAAGATTTCCTGTGTGGTCCTCTGGCTTTCTAGTCTGATGGAGCATCCATGTTTATGTTTCTTCACACAGTGCTTTGGAGGGGCACATACAATAGTTTTTACAGAAGCCCAGTGCTTTGACAGTGCTCTCCTTGGCTGTGGCAACCCCAGGCATGTTGCCTGTTTCCTTTTTCCTCAAGAACTTCTCTGGCTAAATACAGAGAAGTGGTTTCAACCAAGACCTCCCGTATCTTCAGGGAACCTGATGCCTGAAAGGGCTTGAATGTTCTCAGCTGTTTTTGTTCTCATCAAATGAACTAATGAGGAACAGACTTTGGTTAGAGGAAAGAGGAAAAAACAAAGAGGTTTATTCTAGATCCTCACAGACTGAAAATTAAGAATTTCAGATTCCCATCCTTGCTCTTATATGTTCCAGACATCTGAAAAGCACTAAATAATATATGCTTTCATCAGCAGACTTCCTCACAGACACTAGGGTGGGAGCAATTCTAACTGGGAAGCTGGACAAATTTCAGAAAACAAAGTTATTCAGAGCATCAAAAGACTTGGCTTCAAAGACACAGTGGCACAAAAGCATCAGGAACATCCACCCAACCATGTCTTAAAATATTCCTAGTAACTGCCTTGAGCAAAATATTCTAATCCCAAAATATTATGTGTAAGGATGGGTAATATCACACAGCCAGAATTAATGTCTGCATTATTAATACAAGTATCCCTCAGTTAACTAGCTTGCCTTTGAATTAATCTGACATCTAAAGTACCTGATGCCCTGTCCTGCGGAATGCAAAAATGCTGCCCAAAGCTCTGCTCTGGCATCTGGACTCTGCTCCTTCCCACATCTTCTGAGATGCTGTTTGGGAGTGTGATGTAGGAATGCTGGTGGGAGCCCTCTGACTGCAGTGCGGGCTGGGTGGCTTTAGAGTCCTTGGTGCTATGGAGGTTATTCTCAGTGTCCAGGGTTTCAGTGAGAGACTCGCAAGTGGACAAAGTTGACTTGGGTCTTGATGACCTGGAATCACCAGAAAGCTTGAGCTCCAGATTCTGAATCTTCAACATGCACCATGTCTTCAGCTCTTCGACCAAGGAAATCTATCAAAAAGATAACCTGTGATTAGATCCTGTGGTTCCTGGGCTGCTGAAGATGTGTGGCAGGGACAGAAAGAAGCAAGTCTGGTCTTTGTGGGCTTAGACCCCCTGTACATGCTGTCACAGGAAGCATTTAAAAGGTTGCAAATCAGAAAAGATGAAGAACTGTGCATTGCTAATGAAAGGCACCTTCTTTAATTCAAGCTGCTACATCAAATGCAGCTCTAAGCCCTCTGATCCTGGCTGGCTTGTTTAATCTTACAGTCAGTGGTACTTTCTAAGTGCAAGGAGCATTGTGTGTGGTCAAAGTTGCCATTTTTCAAGAGCAAAATTCAAATTAGACAATTGTGGGATGCAGCTTTATACCACTGCCCACCTCTGCTGATAAAGATAAGTCCAGTACTACTACAGACTTCAAATTACAAAAGTGCTTATTAAGTGTCAGCTGCAGAGGCATCTGATAGTAATCATTTAAGATTCGAGAAGCTCTTTTACCCTCTTGTTCACATAACATCATTAGGTCTGGCCTCTCTATCCACATGGACATTAGTCCATGCATTTAGCAAAGCCCAAGTCAGTTCTTCCAGTAGTTTCAATTAGGATCCAAGAGAACAGAACTGTAACTTCAGTTCATCCAATATATCATTTCTTTGGAGTAAAGTGTTTGGCAGATGATAGACCAAAGTACCTTGATTGTAGTTTATGCTGAGATTATCACAGCTGCCAGCCTTAATATCGATTTGTAATGTTCTTAAAAAAAGCTGTGACTTTTCATTAGCACAATGTATATTACTGTGTACTTAAAAGAATGTAAATAATGAGAAGATCAATTGTGTTTTAAATTTACCTGCATGAGTGACAGAAATCCAAACTTCTTGGCATGTTTTAATGGGGAAGTTTTGCAGAAGCTAGAAGGCCAAGAGCTGGATCTCTGTGGGTAACAGTTATTCTTGCCATTCTGGTTAATCAGGTGTACAAAAGAACTTGCCTGTTGGCAGGAGTGCACAGCTTGAAGATGGTTCATCACTGTCAGAGACAGCCTTTTAATAAATGGGGGGAAAAATAAGGACCAGACAGAGGGACTCCCAGGGCACATAACCAAATGGATGAGAAACAAAAGCAATGATGCCTTTGTTGCTATGTGCAGATTTTCCTGCAGATGTCCTATAATGAATCAAAAGGGACTTTTTGCCAGTGCTTGTAGAGATAGATAGGATCAGGGGAAATGGTTTTAAACCACAGCAGGTTTAGATTAGACATTAGGAAGAAGTTCTTCACCACAAAGGTGGCGAGGCACTGGAACAGGTTGCCCAGAGAGGTGGTGGAGGACCATCCCTGGAGACGTTCCAGGTCAGGATTGATGAGGCTCTGAGCAACCTGATCTAGAGAAGGATGTCCCTGCTCACTGCAGTGGGGTTGAACTAGATGAGCTTAGAAGGTCCTTTCCAACTCAATACATTCTATGATTCTATTGTATGAAAAGCTGAAAGCACCACCAGTAAAAATTTACATTGCAATTTCTTGCAAAACACTGTCAGGAAAATAAAGGTACTTTGTTACAGATCCCACCCTTCAGACTCATGGGATTAAATTAGGACAGTGGGACTGAATTTCACATTCCCCATTTCTAATACAAAAAGCTTTATAAATTTGGTGTAGAGATTAAGGTGGTGGATAGGAATAATTCAGTCTTTGAAGCTTTTGTGCCTGTTTCTAGAGATGAGATAAATCCCCAGTATTCTCTCAGCTTGCTGGAATAAAACACTTGAGCTGATCCACCTGAGCTGACAGGGAATAGCTGTTTCAAGCCCTACCTGCCGTTTCTCCCCCTCATTTTTTTCCAGCTCCGCGTGCTGTTGCAGGCGGTGAAGGCACTCTGTTCTCTCGGCAGACAGACGCTCACCCATAAGCTTGTCTAAAACACGGAGCTGCAGAGAAAAAAAAAACCAATTTAGCTGAGATGATCATGTTAAGAAAGCAAACAAGCCCCCCATCTGTGAACCTTGTAAGTCAAATTGTAAGCCTTCATTTGTAGGAATGCTGACAAGCATGATTAGATGTAGCTTGCAAAAAGGTTCAAGCACTAAATTATCAATGAATAGCAATTACATTAAAAATAATTTAGAGGATTTTGAATCTCAGTACAAACAGATTTCAAGAAGAGGGATTTTTACAATTATGAACCAACCAACTGTAAGACTGCCTTTAAGTTTCCCCTCTTAGAGCCTCAAGCAGTTTTGATGTATTGTATAAAGAAGCTCCTGAAGCTACTTAACACATTGTGTTTTTTCTCAAGACTTTAGTTTGCAACATTAAATCTCTGTGGAATGTCGAAGTTCCCTGGTCTTGAGTCTTAGATATGAGGCTTGTTTTTACAGCACAAGAACAAATCAGGAAAATGGAAATGTGCATTAAGCTTAGGATATGCTTCTACAGTTGTGTCACCAAGGAGCCCTCTGGGTCATATTCTTACTTGATGTTGAGTTTTGCTTTCCATCTGGCCCAGCTTAATATTCATCTGATCTTGCATTGTCCCAAACTCAGCTTTTAGCTCTTCCACTGCTGCTTCCAGTTGATTTTCCAGTTTATTTATCAGGGGCTCACAACGACATCCGTTTATCGGTGCCTGAAAGGAGCAATACATTTACTTGATATATCCCACTCTCCTCTTAGTGCACTTGGAACATTGTCACAGCTCCTTGAGTCAGTCTTGGGCTCTTCTGTACCATGTACTGTATCTCACCTTTCCAACATCTTACGAACAGACTATCTCAGTAAATAGGCTATTAGTTGAAAAGCACATACTAAAAAAGGTTTGATCTGATTTCTACAGACATCCTAACAGTGCTGATTTTGCTGAGGCAAAGACTCTTTACAGGGCTGTATAATGAAAAGGACAAGGGAGAACAATTTTAAACTGAAAGAGGAAAGATTTATATTAGATATTAGAAAGAAATCTTTACTATGAGGGTGGTGAGACACTGGAACAGGGCGCCCAGAGAAGCTGTGGATGTCCCATTCCTGGAAGTGTTCAAGGCCAGGCTGGGAAGAGCTTTGAAATACCTGGTCTAGTGGGAGGTGTCCCTGCCCATGGCAGGGGGTTGGAACTACATGGTCCCTTCCAATCCAAATCATTCTATGACACTAAGTTGTTCACCTGTAGCATGCACAAAACCAGTTTACTGTTTACCAGACTTAAGGCCAAAATGCAGCTGAAGCCCAAAAGAGAACAGGGTCTTTCTCACCTGCATCACCTTCCCATCCTTCCCTCTGTAGAGGGTGTAGAGCTGGTAGGCTCGAACCTCGTGGGGAGGGGGTGGAGAGGAGCAGTGGTGTTTGCTTCTGCGCTTAGGCACATTTTGCTGGGAGCGAGGGAGAGTCTGCTGATCTGCTGGGGAGATGGGGTCAGAGAGTGCCAAGACCTGCATAACATACACACAAAGTTTTCCCTCTTTATTACCCTTCTAGTAAATTACTCCTGGTAAGAATAAATAGGAATAAATAGTGATAATTACAGCAAAAAAATGATTAAAACACCGATCCAGCTGCAGTGGCTTGCCACAACATTGGTGTCTGTCATCCCAATTACCATATTTTTGCACACAAATCTGGACCTTCAGCAGCAGGATTTCCCCTGCAGAAATGCAGTTTTTCTGAAGACTATCTCTGCCCAAAGAGCAGAGATGCCCTGACTCACCAACATACCAAAGGAGCACCCATGCCATTTGCTCAACCTCACTGAACAGAGAAATTTGAGCATCCTTCTCTATTCCTTCTCTCTCTGCTGTTTTAAATCTACTGATACCTTTGCCTTTTTCCTTTTATTTTTCTTTCCTTTGGGATCTGGTGAGGTTGACCGGGGTTCATCCTTCAGATCACTCTTCTTCTGTGGTGGCTGGTCACTGCTTGGGGTGTCGTCAGCAGCCGAGACGCTGCCCTGCTTGGAGCAGAGAGGAGATTCAGATGGGAAAAGTTGCCTTTTCTTCAATGTCCCAGTTTTAAGCTGCTCTGCACATGTGAGTGGGCAACTCTTCAGCAGCAAAGCACAACGGACTGCCTCAGGCAGCTGCCATGGTCACGCACAAGTGATGGCTCCAAATTGATTTAGTCCTGATGGGTTTTTATTCACATTGCCTCCCTGCATCAGGGGCAGCTGGTAATGCTGGGCTGTACCTTGCTTTGCACCACTTCATCCCGTGGCACTGACTGAGCTCTCCTTTCCTCCTTCAGCTTCTCTCTCTTCTTCCTCAGGCTTCTTCCACGGTTAAAGCGTGAGACCTGAAGGCAGACCACACCGTTACTCAGTGATGTCACGCTCTCTCTCCTACCCCGAAGCCAAGCAGTAGAGCAGGCCTTTTTCACCTCTGCCTAGAAGGCAGAGAACAGAAGTGCTCTGCCAGAAGGATGGGGCTCTGCTGATGGACAGATGCTCACAGCTTACCCCTGTGTTCTCATGACTAAATCCATCAGGGCACTCTTCTGTCTCTTAGGAGGGATGAGAGCCTCCTGTGTCCCCTTGTGTCCCCAGGCTGGTTACCAAGCCAGGTTCTTCTTTCACCAAGGTGACAACCTGGTGTCATACTTGAATAAAGCCCCTCTCATATGCCTTCTGGCACAAAGAGTCTTAAAGCATTTCCCACATGGCAGCAGAGTAGAAACAGGACATTTTATCCCCATTTCAAAGCATCTCCCAGCACAAGCAATCATCCTAGGGATGGGGGAAGTCAGAGGCAGACAGCAGAGGAACACAACCTGTGTGCTTTTGGGTACTGTGAGTCAAGTGTCCCTGGCTGCTTCATTCTCTGATAGCAGGATAGCCAGGACCTCTACCAGCACTCAGCGCTGAAGCTTAATCTGCACACCTTGCTGGTCTTGGTCAATAGACCTGAGGCCAGCACACCATGTAAATGCCAGCAGAAATGCAGGCACCTTTTAGAGCAGAAGGTAAAAGCTGAGTGGATGTGGCCCTTCTAAGATAACAGGCCTCAGCTCCATGTGTAGGTGTGTGCTGGAGAGAGATCTGTAACGTACCTGTGATGCCTTAGTGAGGAGGAGAGCAACCTCTGGGTTGTTGTGCTGTCTGGCAACCTCCAGAGGGGTCTGACCTGCCTGAGAAAAAAAATGAAAATGGTATTTCCTTCAAAACATGAAAGAGCTGTTGGAAATGTGGAGTTTCTACACCTGAGGTTAGAACATGCTCTGGTGCACAAGAGCACAGTGGCCAACTATTTTTTGTTACTCAGGTTTAATTCAACTCTAACACCCAGCATTTTCTGTCAACACTAGCAAGAGTTTTGAAGTGAGTCTACATAAAGAGTAGTTTGTTACATCTGGAGAAGAAGTCTTTGTGGAGACCTTATTGTGGTAGACTCCCTAGAGGGAGTCTACAAGAAAGATGAAGAGGATATTAGAAAGAAATTCTTTATTCTGAGGGTGATGAGGCATTGGAACAGGTTGCCTAGAGAATCTGTGGATGCCCCAATCCCTGGAAATGTTCAAGGCCAGGCTGGACGGAGCTTTGAGCAGGCTGGACGGAGCTTTGAGCATCCTGGTCAGGTGGGAGGTGTGCCATGGCAGGGGGCTGGAACTAAATGATCTTCAAGGTTCCTCCCAACCCAGTTCATTCTATGATACCAATACAAAATACCAAAGAAACTCCACATCCTACTTACATTGTTGACAATGGACACATCAGCCCCTGCCTCCAGCAACAACTTAACCACCTTCCTGTGATTTAAAGCAGCTGCTACATGGAGTGCAGTATCTCCTGCCTGCAAGTTGAAGAGCAGAAAACAGACCTGTAACATGCCCTTGAGTGTCACTCACCCTGCAGAAATCCCACCTTCCTCAAAGATCAGAGGTCAAGAAACCTACACATACTGATACAACTAAGCTTAAGTAAGGCCTGCTCATTAAAAAAAAGGCAGTCAGGAGAAAGGGGACAAGAGGGGGCAAGGAACTAACATCGAGTGACACACTATGCAGCTTGGAGACAGTCCAGCAAATGGATATGACATCTGAGGGCAGAACTGGTTTTCCTACCATAACCTACTCCTTCTTTTCAGCTTATTTTCAGATTATTTGGGGCACAGGTGGTCACATATCGCATTACTCAAAAATAATGAGGTAAGCAACAGCAGCAAGATGGCTGGTGTTCTCCTCGTGAGATTCCTCGAGGAAAAAAGCAGGTTTTGGGCCAAAGCCAGGAAGCAACCTGGGTCCAGCACTAACACATTGCCCTGCCCTTGTCCAGGAGCAGTGAGTTGAGAAGGACTGTGATCAGATTTGGGTAGAGGTAAACAGAGCCAACTGCTGTTCAAAGGAGACAGGACACGTGCACATAATACCTCCCTGTCCCCTCAGCTTTCAGAAAATTAGATCTCTCCAGCACTGGAGGAGATCTATGGCTTGTTGCTAACTTGGATGAGGCACGTTCATAAGTAAAACCAGTGTATGTGCAAATATAGAGCAACTTCAGGTAGTGCTGGGGAACGAAGGAAAGGCGCTTTGTATAGGTTCACAACAGTTAATTTTAATATTCAGTTGTTCCATTTGCAAGGTAAAAATTAATTTCCAAATAAAATGATATAGTGGATATAACATGTTGACACCCATTTTGTTTGCTCTAATATTTCAAGTCTAAGAAACTACATTAAACATACAGATCAGAAAACATCTTTATGATCCTTGACTGCACATGGTGGATTTACCAGGAGCATGGTTAAGCACCACGTAATCTGTTTATTTAGCAGATTTAAAACATTTTAATATACTAAATCCATTCCTTTCTACCACCCAGTTAGGCTGTGGTATAGCACAAAAGAGCAGTGGATGATTAATCTTAGGTTTGTCACATTGTTACTTTGAATTGAAAGCATGCTTTTCCTTCATTTTTATGTCCTCTTAATTCCCCCTACTGCAAAATGCAGCAAAGTATTCCAAAGGAATCTGCACTAATGTATCTTCTGAAGGAGCTCTGCATTACAAAGTCTGTGTAATGGCAATAGGATCAATAATTCCTAGATACAGAGGGGAAGATGGGGCCCGATAAAACATCCAAGTCTCTTGCCCTGACTCATTCCGCTCAGAACCAGGAAGGACTGAGGAGTTCTGACTTCTACCCCAACACTATTACCCCTGTCCCTTTTCTAAACCAATATACAACTGCAGAACCTCATAAACACATAATGGTTCAAAGAAACAACGCAAATGTGATGGTAAAATAATAAACCACTAATCTGCCATTACTTTAAGGCTGTTCTTAAAAGCTCAGGCACATTGAAACACAGAGTGAGGTGGGATTCCTTGGGTAGGAATCCCTCTTCCCAACAACTAGCAAAGGGCACAGAGTCACAATGAGGTTCATGCACTGACCTGGTTCTTTTCATGGACAGAACAGAAAGCACTGAGCAGCACCCTAATGATGGACAAGTGATTATAACGAGCAGCCACATGCAGACAGGTATCTCCTGCCTGCAAACAGAAAAAAAGCTCAGAGCATGTCATCACAGTAAGAAAGCTTGCACTTGTCATGGTGCTCAGGGATGAAATAATCCCTATTAAAGCTAAAAGAGCAGTAAATGTCACACACCTTCACTGATCAGCCAATTGCATCTTCTCTGTGGTACAAAATCTGCTATCAGGGATGGGAAGGTTTAGCAAGAACTGGGGTTAGGCAAGATGAGGGTAACAAATTCTTTAACCACTGATGGGGAAATACTGAGATCACACAGATGCTGGTTCACTGCACTAGAAAACCTGATTTTTACATTAGATCTCTTCAGCTGAACTGGAGACCGATGTGATTTGGAAACTCAACTCAGCATTGCATATATAACAAAGAAAACATGAGTGAAGGTGGGAGCAGCATCGGCATGAGAGGTGGCACACATGCAGATGAAACTGGGAGCTGCCCATCTTGTTACCAAGCAGGAAAAAAAAATCATCTGGCTACCTTTAGTAGATTTTTTTGCCCCTTCATCATGCCAGAATCATGATAAAATAGGAGGAAAGCCGTCTGAAATTGAAGTCACCTTAAACCTACCTCATTTGACAGTTTGACACAGCATATGTACTGTCTCAATGAGGGCAGGTCTGAAGGCTTTCTCTGCTCTGGCACAAAACCCCTGTAAGATTTCCATCTTTTTGAGAGAATTGAATGACAGGTCAGGTGACTAGGACCACAAAAACTAGTGAAGGACAAGCTGCCATGGTCTTTGCAACAGCAAAAGCCCTCACAAGATGGGTACAGGTAGTGCATTTCTTAGTCTTATCTAAAGAATTTTGTACATGATGTATACAATGTTTTCTTAGTGTTTTTATCAATAGCATTTGTAATAAAATAATAGCTTAAAGCATTTCAGTGTTCCTACAAGTTACAGCAATATAGCTAAAAAAAGGCAAACAAACCCAAACACTTTGTTTTCTAAACTCACATTATTTTTGAGATCTGCTCGAGATCCTCCAAGTAGCAAAACACGAGTACTCTGGGAATGGCTGTTCTGGCAAGCCAGGTGAAGAGGTGTGTTACCTGCCTTAGAGAAATACAGGAAAATACAAAAGCTGAACTTAGAAATTGGACAAAGCATTAAAAAGTAAAACTTCACAGGCCTTCCCACAAGAAGATCCACCCAGGGGTGGAAAATCATTGCTGTTAAACTTCCCAAGGATATGAGATATGAAGACTGAAGTACTCTCTTCATCCTGGCAATTATTTATGTAGAATACAGTAAAGGCAGAAATTGGACAGTCTAATGGTATTTGCATTGGCCAAGTCTGTTTGCAGCAAAGAAAGATCCTAGGAACTCTGTGGTTCATTAATGTCAAACAGCATTATGAAGTCCTTAATTTAAAGAAATGTAATTCTTGTGTTTTGTGTTTTCCCCATGCACACACACCCACAGAGCAACTCACTGCTGTGGTACAGCATCTCTGACCCCAAGCAAAGCCAGCTCTAACTGCCCACAGGGTGTTAAGTCAGACAAGGGCCACAATAATTTCTGTTTCTTTACTTTCATATCACAAACCAGCTCCAAGTCTGACTGGATCTGTGAGTGCTCTCACTGGACAGAATGTAGATTTTAGACTATCAGGAAGCTTCAGTGTTCAGAAAGAATACCAGCCAAGATGAGAAAGGAAAAAAAGCTACTCAAACCCCAGAGAAACACATGCTAAAGTTTCTGAAAGAAGCAAACACACAGTTTTCATAGACAGAAATAGAAAAAAGATTGCTTGTTTTTCTACCATTGGTCTGTCTGACAAGTTTTTCTGGCAGCATTTGGCTTTTGTTGGCCTGAAAATATCTGGGGGTTTTGGAGCAAGAAATGAAATAAGCGCAGCTAAGGTTTCTCATGCTTACTAGGCTCCACGGTCAACTTGATTGTGTCCTTTAATTTGTCCCCCATGCTTTCAAGACATGGATCAAAGCCACAGGGTTTGATTTAGAAAAAGTAGGTTTTAGGTGTGGTCTTACGTTCTCAGTTCCATGTTACAGACTATTTCAGGTTTCATTGTCTCTAAGCTCTGGCAGACAGGAACATTCCCTTTCTCAGCTAAATTTCATTTAAGTGTCATTTTATTCCCCACTTGGGTTTATCTCTGAAAAGCCTCTGCAATGTCTCTGTGCCATCTGCTGTTTGGAAGGTCAGCCCTGGTGGGAAGGGAGAGAAGTCCTGTGATGGACAAGGTGCTTGGGGCCAGCGTTCACAGAGTCAGCTCATTGGCCTCATCTCTCACAGGGTGACAAATCTCTCACCAGCTTCTGTGAGAGGGAGAGTTCATCCAAGCTGTACCTATTCAGGGGTCTTCACTGGCCAATGGAATCTTCAGTGAAATGTACAGACTGATGGAGAATCTAAAAAGAAAGCTACAACTGACCTCATGGGATGATCTACCAGAGCAGCAGAGTTCTCATTAAGCCAATTTGACTTAAAATAAATTGCCTCTCCAGGTGTTTTCTGCACAGGAGGAATACAGGTACCCTGGTGGCTTACTCTTATGTTGTCCCATTCCTCAGATGCCTGACTTGACTTCAAAATCCCATGTGTCCTGTCCTCTGCATTTCCTTCATATAGAAAACATCTTCAAATGGATTGCTCTTCTCTATGTTGTGCTGTATTGCGAGAGGTGCATCCATACAAGCATTCCCCAAGCAGTCCAGGAGATATTGACTAGCAGCCCCTTTTTGTCCCACCCAGCCAGAACCAGATGATAATACAAGCCCATAGGGTACTCTTGCACATGGCAGCTGGAAAAGCTGTCAGAAAGATTATCCCTTGTAATAGAAAACAATGAGAAACTATTTTGGGATTAAGTAGACTTAAGCTCTTCCTTTTTTGCTTGGGATCAAAAGGGGCGAGCAAGTGTGCATAGCTCCCACATTTTTCAGTGGCTCGTGAGAAAAGATCCAATCCATTAAAAAACACCCAAACAGAGAAATGTAAAGGGAGACAATTGTGTGGGGTAGGACATCAAAGTCCAGCACAGGAGCTGCTCACATATCATTAAAATCTGCCAGTCACATTTCAGACATCAACCCCGCTGAGCTATTCTGTGCACATGCTTTCCAAGACAGGTTGTCTCCAGTTAACATACACTGTCTTATAAGCTAAATCTTCTAATATCCTGAGGCATCCAAGCATTCAGAATAACCAGACTTGCATCTTAAGTCCACACCTTTGTTCAGAAGTCTACCCACATACACAGACAAGTGTATTGAGGAACAGGAGTGGAATGATTCACAAGATGCTAAAGTCAAGCACAGGAAGTTGTCTAAAGTGCCTTTGATACAAATCTAAGTGAACATTACAGCAAAAACAAATTACAGAAAATAAAAACTGGAAGTTGGAACAATATAAAAGGAGGAATGCACATAAAATAAAAACAAAGATGATGCAATTACATATCACAAGGTGACTAGAACTATACCAACATGTGCACATGCAGAAGCACTATGTCCTGACAACTTGCCTTTTCACTCAAAATCTGGGACTTTAGCCACGTGTCTCCTTTCTTCCTTTTCTCTTCTAGTTCCTTTCAGTTGCCACTTTGGAGACATTATTTACCCGAAAATGTTCAGAAGGACATGCTAACTGTGTGACCTAACAGCACAGTAATCCAATCCCTACCTCAGCTCACACCACACAATGCTACAGCCACTATTTCATTAACTTCTGAATTAGTGAAATGAAGACAAGTCTTCTACAGACATTACACCTAGAGTGGAACTAAATCCCTTTATTCTTTTCTCTAAGCTGCTCTCAAATTATTACAAATAGGACAAGGAAGATATTAGGGTTTATAACAAGATTTCTCTGAGAGCCTACACTTGATTGTTTGGAAGAACTTTCTGACAAAAGGTATGCTGTTTGTTCTCCTCTGTGGCTTACATTCACCTGGTCATTTAATTTCTGACAAAAAAGAAAATGTTTTGAATGTAATTTTCCTATTAGTGTAATTGATTTTAACTTTAAATCTCATCAGTCACAATGAATCCACAGTATAAATCCACCATAAAAATTTCCACAGGAATTAGTGTTTGTCAGCCATAATTACTGTATCATTCAATGTGCTACTGAGTTTCTCCTGCAAGAGCTGTCAAAATATGAATTTCCTAATGCCTGTGGAAGAACCATCCTGGCATAAAAAATGCAAAAAGAAGAAAAACATCCCACCAGGAGCTGATCCCCAATCTCCTGAGAAATGCAATGGACAGAAATCTCCAGAGCTATGAATCAGACCCCTTGCACCAGAACTGACAGGTCCTTCTGCATGTGTCTCACCTTGTTCTTGGCCAGAACATTGGCTCCCGCTTTAACAAGCACTTTGGCCGACTGACTGAATCCATGCCAACAAGCTTCATGAAGTGCTGTGTTCCCATCCTGAAAAGCACACACATAACAGGAGAAGGTGAGAACAACCACATTACAGTCAGAAAGCAGCAGCTGCATGCTCCAGCTGCTGCCTTAAGAAATAAGTAATTTTTTTCCCTACTAGATAATTTCCTAGTTTATTTTTACAAGAGGCAAATATGCACCAGACTAAAACACGAAATAACTTCCACTGACACCGTGTATTTTTTCCCCATCTAATTTTTCTACCTTCTACTTCTTCCCACATCTCCCAGCAAGCAGAGAATAACACTAAAGCTTTTCATTGGATCTTGGAATTAGTTATGCTTTGCTCCCAAACTAAATTTACAGCCTGGAATTCTCAGCTTCAGTGATAATCAGGAACAATGCACAGTGTTCTGTGTAGGGCATAGCACAGCTGTACATTTCTTTAATTCTTCCCTTAATGAGGTGAGAGCAGACCATTAAATCAAAAACTATCAGCTTGATACAAAGAAATAACTAAATTGCTAATTTATATTAAAGTGACGGCACAAATCTTTTTTAAGAGAACTGTTACAAAATCTTTCAAAGCACATGATACTTACTCAGGAATATAAACCATAACTTCCTCTCTGAGACCTTAATATTACTGGCTGGCAAGGCTGCCATCCCACAGGACTTTGCTTTTATCCATTACCTTGTCCTGTCTGTCCAAAGCACACCCATCTTGAATCAGTGCTGCTATCACATCAGTGTTGCCTACGACAGCAGCCCGGTGCAATGCTGTCTGCTCACCCTGCAAAAGAAGAAGCAGATGTGTAATTGCTACCATTCCCACCTCAGTTTGGCTCAAAGCAAGTTCATACCATGCACAAACAGCTTGTATCTTCTGCACACGTACTGTTAAACCCAAGCTGCTTTTGAAAACAGTCCCCATCAACAATTATCATTAAAGTTTCCAAGTCTATTTGAGTTATTGAAAACATCAGAGAGCTACAAAGCAACTGCTTGCAGAAGTTTGCAAGTCATTGGGACCCATCATACACATCACTGAAGGGTTCTAAAAATATGGTAGTACTCAAAGGCAATGAATCTTACACATTTGGCACTACATGTCTAATAATTGACAGTACTTGTAGGGAACTAATGGGAAGTCTAGATTGTTGTAATTCATCATCATGATCCTCTCCAGGACTTAAACTAACAAGATGAGGCTCTCCTGTTCCAGCTCTCATTGCTCCGTCAGCCCTGCTTAGGATAAGGAGCATGAGATGAATGAGATTGGCCTCTTCAGCATCTCTGCTGAATTTACCAATTAGTGCTAAGAGTGGAGGCAATCTTACGATGAGAACCATAATTGCAAGACTCTCAACTTACTACATTCAACCAAGCAGTCTTGAGGTCCAAATTACTTTCATTTCTTGTTGACCAGTCACATAGCAGCAACAAGCAAGCTTCCTACATCAATTTATCTATCTCCTTTAGGGCCAAGTATCCAAAAGAAATTATGACAATGAGGTCATTCTGTCTGACTGCTCATTTATCTCCCTTCTAAAAACTGCAGAGTTGAAGAGCCCAGAATTAATTTTTTACAGAACTTCTGAAAAACGGAAGGCTAGGGAGATCCAAACTACTGGCCCATCTGTATATTTTTATGCATATGTTGGTGAGACTGTGATAAAAGAGGGGGAAGGAGAGGATTTACTCAGCAGTGTGTAGGGATGCAAGACGCCAATCAATGGGAAAATGAGCTGCTGCCACAACAACCTGTCTTGGCTTTCATTTGAAGTCACTTTGAACCTGTAAGGTTGAAGCACGGCCTGGGTCCAGGCACAAAGAGTAGCTTCAAAGCTATACTCAACCTTTTTTGGGATGGATAAACAGAGTGAGTACCCAATCTGCTTCTGCTTATCTAGGTAACAGTCACCAAAAACACAGAGAAGGCAGAGATATGCAATGTATCCTGAGGGAAAAAAGCTTGCAGGAAGCTAGTCCTAAATAGACACAAAATTTCTCTGATAAAAATCTTTATCAGGTAATATCACATTATATTAAATATTACAACTGGAGGAATTTCAGCATTTTCTGTCCTATAGCATGCAAATCTTTAGGTAAGTGGTTAATTTGAATAATTTCTTCTGCAATTAGCAGCTGACTTAATAATTGCTCTCAGTGTGGTTCTTCAGTGCTAAAGACACCAAAACAGTTAATCCATAAGGGAAAGTGAGTATTGCTAGCCAGAACCTTGCAGTAACCTCTATGGTGTCAGCTCCCACCATCAATAAAGCATTAAATTGGCTTATAATCATAAACCTAATTTTAAAAAATTGTGCTGAAGGCTTTTTTTTTTAATATTCACTATATTTTGCCTTGAGAAGTTACATACTCTTACTTTTGCTTTTGTCCTACTAAGAGTGAAAATGTACCTTAAAGGATTTTGAACAAAGACAGGACCTGTTGCAGGAATTGGGACTTTCAGGAAAAACACAAAGTACTGGACAACTGACAGCACTTCAACTTCTCTAAACTTGTATTTACTCTAAAATTTAATGATAACCAAAATATTATGGAAAATGTCTAAATTATACCATGTCACAAGGGGAAGCATCCGATAGTTTCCAGTAACTTACTGCTGACAAGCTGGGGAAGAACTTAACATCCTTCTTTTGGTGAGATATGGTATCTATGACTGGCACAGCTACTGGTACTGCAGCAATGGGTGATGTGGACAGCACATAAGGTCATTTTATTCCACCATGAAGTGGAAAGTAATCCATCAATCTGTTCCTGACAACTGGTATTGCCGCACTAGCAAAACTACAGAAGATATAATTTCATAATCATCTAGGTTGAAATGGACCTTTCAGATCATTGAGCTCAACTCTAACAAGCCTCATACCTGGACAGGGACTTGAACCCTTGAGCCTCAGATTAGGAGTCTGATGCTCTCCCAGCTGAGCTATACACCCAGGTTAAATATTGCAGTAAAGACTTCAACAAGATGACATCTGTAATTCCAGCGGATGGAACTTGAGCAATGAGTGGTTAGTCCTTAGTTCTTTACAGTCTGGAAAATTAACTGTTGACAAAACCAAATTGGAGGCAGAGACGGATTGTATTTGATATAGTTTGTAATTAAGAAACTTCTTGCTGGGCCACTTTAAATCAAGGCTGTTCTTGTCGTTAGTCCAACATCATCACAGTAATTGTAGTAAGGTCAAAAGCCATTCAGCCTTTTGGGGTTTGTTGATATGACAGCTACTTCTAACAGCATGTCAGTTAAATATAAAACCCCCACATATTTAGAAAGCAGGAATAAAACCTCACTGCTGCAGAAGCAGGTCTCCCGTGGGGAGCTCAGACCATATTCTGGTGGGCCATTCACCACAGCTGCATAACACTAGCCATTCCAGGCTTTATCCCACACTATTTTCTCCTCCCCCAAATAGAAGCTTAGGTAGGTGAAGGCACACAAGTCCTGCTGGTGTCAGGCTCAGGTGCCTCCTACCCAAGCTGTGGGCTTTGGTGCTGACAAGCATGATGAGAGCCAAGCATCCAAGACTAAAGTCCAACCAGCACCCACACCAGGAAAATAAATACTTCACCCATGTATTGTCAAATGGTGTCTCAAACTCTGTCTCACCTGGACTAAGGCATCTCCCAGTGAAGAGATGGCAGGTTTTAACATCCTGTTGCAGGTCTCTACCATTCCCCAGAAGGGCAGAACCTGGTCAACCATTCCCTGGCACCTCAGCACACACATTAACCTTAGACTGGTCAATGCTCTGTGTGAGCTGAATCACCAGATTGTGAAGGCCTCTGTGTGAGAGTCACTGAGCCCCTGCTGGCACAGCCCACATAAAACACTGACTGCACTGCTGCATTACCTCCCCATCAGCAAAGAAGCAAACCCCCAGCTTGCCTCTTACAGAGGCAAAGGAAACAGATGAGGTTTTGGTTTTTTTTCGCAGCATCCATTTTCACACAATGTGATCACCAACTTGAGTACCTTTTTATTAATTGCTAAAATAATAGTGTCTGAAGGCATTCATCAGAGTCTTGCCTTTACTGAAGCATTAGGGGGCTGTTCCAGAGGCTCAGAGTGCAATTACACCAGTAATGCATATTAACTGCCCAGATTATTATGTTGGGCACAATTTATGATCCTATTTGTAAGTGATTTATGCCTTAGGAACGGACTGCAGATCAGTAGCAATGAAGAGAGATAACTCCAGAACTGTGTCGCACAAATGTGACCTTGAAAGAAACAACAGAGTCTGCCTAAACACAGATGTGGGCTCAAAGCCAAAAAGACACTTAGGTGCTTAAGTGAGGCTTGGTGAAAGTAAGGCACTAAAGCCTACAGTGGTGTGTCTTAAATCCCCCTCCTTAGGTACTGCCTAGCCCTGAAAGCAGCTTAAACTTGATCATTTCCACTTCAGTACCCCAGAAAGAGAATCACAGGTTCATTTTGGGTGGAAGAGACCTTTAAGGTCAAGTTCAATTGTTCACCTAGCATTGCCAAGCCCACCACTAAACCGTATCTCTCAGCATTATATCTACACATCTTTTAAGTACCTCCAAGCCCAATGACTCAACTCCTTCCTTGGACAGCCTGCTCCAATGCTTGACAACTCCTTCAGTAAAGATCTCAGCCTGCACACTGCCACTTGATGCTGCAGTCATGGTAGCTACCAAAGAGGTCATAGCATAGCAAACACCCAGCAGAGCTCCTAGCACAGCCATTTCTCCTCCTTTCTCACACACTTGCTGGAAGAAGTTCCATGCAATTTAAAGGTACATCCACCACCTTTTGAAATGAGGCCAGTGAATGCAGCCACAGTTTCTTCTGCAACATCCCAGAGGTTACAGTACTCACCCAGCTTGCCTTGCTATGACAACACTGCTCTGTTGAAAGTGCCCCACTTTTCTTAAAAGTGTCATTATTCAACAGGCTAGAGAGAGGGATGTGGTGGTGGTAGACAGGAACCTGCATCTCCACCAGCAACTTACAAAAGGGTTTCAGGTAGACATTAGTACTTCTGCCAGCTCTCCTTGGCAACTGGAGTCCCTATTATAAGCCACTACCCAAATCTAAGATATGGTTTACCCCCAGTTTGTAATACATGTTACTCATTCCTTTATCTGATTAATAAAAATACTACAAACTAACATATTCTGTTTTCCTGTACACTCCTATTCTCCAGAGCATCCATCAGTTGTCTGATCTCTTTTAAAGGCCCTCCAGTGTCATGCTTTGCTTCCTCACTGTCTTTCCATGCTTCCAGATATTACCAAATAAACTGTCTTCCTACAGGAGGATTGCACCAAAACAACAAGCAAGAACTGATGTCTTTAATCGCCAGTGGGAGGTGCTGGATAGTGCTTCCAAAGTCTTTGAAAGTACTTTGAAATTAAATCACTGAATTTATGGTAGAAAGTTCAAAGTATTTTAAAGTGAAACTATAATGAAGCATTAAATATTGCAGAAGTATACAAGCATATGAGGTATCCTGAAGCAGCTCTACACAAAGGCAACGGAATGTGCCTCAGTATTTCTCAGTTTCAGTGTTCTCCTCCTTTGCTAAAGAAAGGCAATCATTACAATACAGAGTAAGAATAATTTCATAAATTATGATGCATGACCAGCAGAAGCAAGCAATGAAATGAACATGAAGGAAACAAATTACAGCTTAAATGAGACTGAAATGGGAGTACAGGAATAAGCCACTTTGCATTTTTACATTTGGCTAGAAATGATTATAAACCCTGTGTTATTGAATAATAACATTTGAAATTAATTTTCTGCTTCTTAAACTGGAGCTTCAAGAGAGAAGTTTCAGGGACTTGAGCCTTTATTTTAAATCAACTTGTTTTCCCCATTAGATTTTCAGAGCTCACACACAGGGCAGGAAACTCGATACAGAGCAGCCAGGGCAAAGCCCACCATGCAGCCATGCAGCAAAGAAGAGCTGGGTCACACCAGACCTCCCGGCCAAGGTTTCGCAGCATGCAGCCGTGGGAGACGTCAAGCTCAAGACAGGGTTGATGCACAAGGTTTCTAACCTCCTTCTCTCTCTCTGATCTTCTAGGTTCCTTCCTAGCCTTTCTCTTCTGGTTTCTCTTATCTTTTTCGTCCTTGGTTTCCTTCACCGGGACAACTTTCTCCTTGACTATTTCTGAAGTGCGTGCTGTATGGATACTCATTGACCATTCAGAGATGGCACTGGGGTCCCAGTGAGAGTTGGCAGGGAGAAGGAAGGAGTTAGCTCCCGGGGTGGCGTACTCCACGGAGCTGGACTCCACCGGTTGAAATTCATAATAATCCCACTCCAGGCCACTGGAGGTCATTCTTCAACTAATTCTTACGGCTCTTACAATGTTTTAAAGAATGCATCTGTAGAACATGAAGTGAGTGTTTTAATGTCTCCACAACATTTAGCAACTTTTAATTTATCACAATGAAAAGCTAATATTGCATTCGTTCATTCTTTAAAGAGAGTCAACTCCAAAATAAAATATGTTTAGGTTTCTCTTGTTATTCAGAAAAATAAAATAGAAGTGATATTTTTTAGAGCCAGGGGATTTTTCTGTGTTACTACAGCAATGCCACAGACAAAAATCAACTAAGTAATTTACTTTTCAATTAAATATGATACACTCCACTCCCATGTGCAATTTCATCTCTGCATCTAAACACAATCCTGAATACCTGAAAACCAGCACTGAACTGTACAGATCTTAACTTGAAATCAAGATGCCCTCACTGCCAAATAAGCACAAAGTAAAAGTGACAGGAAGCATAATCAATAGATTGCAACTAGAAGAGAGCATGAATGTATTCTGTGGGACATAAATAAAATGCAAACATTAACTATACAAGGAGAAACTATAAATACAGATCCTACTGTGAAGATCTGTCAAAGGAAAGCAGAAGTGTTTTGTTAATAGCTTTCACAAGCAAAAATCCTTACACAAAGTTTTAGCCTGCCTCCTTCTCTGAGACAAATCCAAACACAAGTTCTAAGACTTTGAAACCCTTGTGTCTCCTCAACTCAAACCAAATTACTTGTACTAAATACAGAGCTAAAATGAAATTAAATTTTAAAAAAATAGTATCTGTGAATCAAGCATGCATCTGTTTCTTTACAGATTAGTCACTACACTTAGAAATGATCATGATCAAAGTCACTTAGAAACCTGTAAGGCAAGTGACACAGGTCTTCTACAAGCTGAATACTTCCTACAGTGCAATACTCTTTGCTAAACCAAAATGACACTAAACAGAGTTTTAGTGGTTTCCTATTATGGCTATATCATGCTTACATGTAAAGAGCATGATTTTATTCCTAAAGAATTATAAAAACCCAAATGAACAGGTTTACTCAAAAAACAATTCTCACGGAAACCAAATTTCAGCAAATCAGGAAAACTGACTGTACTTCTAAAGTCTTAATAATTTTGCTTTAAATACCTGATGAATCTATTTTTTTTAACTGGGAGAAGCTAGAAAACACACTTGGGATACACCTGAATAAACTGATACTGCCATCAGATTTGTAAATCTGCTCCATTACACAGATGGGCATAAGGAAATAATGAAAAGTGCAGAAAGCAAAGCTTGTTTTTCTAAGAAGTTTTCCAGTAGAAAGCTGGCTGTACCAGTACCCCAGTCCTAAGCTTGTCAGGCTGCTCACGTTGCACAGGAAAGCAGCTACTCAGAGAAGGAAACCAGTTTTCCAATTTCTAAAAGACTGTCTAGAGGCACACAGATGCCTAAGGGGATTTTCAAAAGGCACCAAGACATTTCCAGTGTCTTTTTAATAGTTATACAGGTAGCCTTTATTAGCCTCCTCTGGACCTTGAGGTCCTTTGAAGAATCTTCACCTTATTTATTATTCACCTTATTAGAGGGAGAACAAAAGCAACCCTTTCTCAAACTTGTTCCAGTGTGTTACCAGAATTTAGCAAGAACTCAAAAGAAGTCAAGGCTATTCAACTGCTATTGCCCATTTCAACCTCCACCTTTGTTCAACAGGCTGAGGTAACTTAAAGCCACATTAATGTTCACTCCAATGTGCCTTAAACCTGGTCCAAGATCACTGAATCACAGAATGATCAATGAATTGGGAAGGATCTTCAAAGAGTGTCCAGCCAACCCCCCTGGCAGCAAGCAGCAACATCTTGCACTAGATCAGAGATTGCTCAAGCCTGGTTTTCTATGTCTCTAAGGATGGGGCTTCCATAACCTTGGTGGGCATTACGTTCAAATGTTTGACCACCCTCATGGTGAAGAGCATCTTCCTAATGTCTAATGTAAACCTGCCCTGCTCTACTTCAAAACTGTTGCACCTTGTCCTATTGCTACATGCCTTTGCCACTCCCCAGCTTTCTTGTAGGCCCTCTTCATGTACTGGTAGGCTGCTATGAGGTCTCCCCAAAGCCTTCTCCATGCTGAACAGCCCCAACTGTCTCAGCCTGTCTAGATTTCTATTTTATAGAAAAGTAAAACATTCAAGTAACTAAAATCTTTTGCTGAATGAAAACAATCATATGCTAAATTCAAAGCTGGTTTTGTTCTGCTGATGCCTCACCACACAACCGGCTCACAGATGCCACCACCTCCACATCAAGTGTGGCTGCCAAGAGGACAATTTCCCTGTGCTGCCACACAGTGCTCCAGGTAGCTGTTTAACGTTCCATATGCTGCAGCCTGAGTCTACATAAAATGCATCTCCCACTTCAGGCAGACATCACAACAGGTTGTGTCCCCTACCTGATGTCCTCTGGGAAGCTCACATGGACTACAAGGATCTCCTATTTAATTTCTGTGCCAAGTGGCAGACCACTACTCTCACTGCTACTCACCTTTGCCTGATCCAACCAGAGCTTTTACAAAGCTCTGCAGTTTGAGCAAGAGGACCAACCACATTTTATGTTGGCTTCCATGTATTTTCATGTCTCCAAATTAGCAAATAGAGAGACAGCTTCTGTTTCCATTTAATCCCACTTCAAACAAGTGAAGGTCTACAGTCATTTGCAAATTACCTTTTCCCCTCCACCCCAAGAATAAGGTTGTATCTACTTACATCATCCTGAATATCCAGGTCACAACCTGCCTTCAACAAAACCTGGACAACTTGGAGATGACCCTTGTGGGCAGCAAGATGCAGGGGGGTCCGGCCATGCTATGGATGAGAAGAAAATAATAATACTTTAAGATGAATTTTTACACATGGTAGTTGACCAGATTTTTATCTGGTTTCTATGTTCTTCTGTTCATATGTCACTCTCTGAAACCTCCAGCAGCAGCAACTGACATATATTAGTGTACCAAGGGCTTTACCTTTGTTTGTTCATGCTGAAAACTGCTCCCTTGTAGGCAGCATTTCAGTTTATCATGCTGGTGCTCTACAAAAGGGGTGTTATGTTCTCTTAAGGATACTTCCTTACAAATTTGGATTCAACTTTGTGCCCATGCCTAAAAGAAATTTATGACCTTTTTGTTTCTGTCCCTCTGGTGCACAGAACTGTCAACTGTTACCAACTTCACTCTGTACAACAAAGTTTCAGCAGCACATTAATTCATATATTGTAACAGGCACCATCTTCGTAAGAATTACTGGACTGCTGTGTATGACAAATGCTGCCCTTTAAAAGAATGAAATACTTGTAGTCACTCCAAGTGATCTCATGTGTACAACGACCAACTGCATATTGCCAAAGCTGTCAGGTCTTTTATTTAGACGACACTTAATTTTAAGTATTACCAAACTCTAACCCACATGAAATTAAGAATGTAAATTAGTCATCAGAAATACAATCCACAGGGTCATAAGGGATAGTTCCCTAATAAACAGAACAGAAAAGCTTTAATTAATGAGATGCATATGTGATGTATGGTTTTAGGAAGGGGAAGGGAAAGATTAAAATATGACAGAAAAATAGATTTTTAAAAAAAGCATCTCCACAAAAAATGGAGTAAATCTAAGTGACAAGATGAAAACAATTACTTGTAATTCAACCCCACTTGAGCATCCTTTGACACAATTTAAAATGCAACATCTTAGTAAAAACGAGGGAAATAGACTGCTTCTCTTAAAATAGGCATAAGGATTGATCAGCAGACTCTCAAAGAGGGAAGAGATTTGTAAGAGACAGTCTGGACAACAGTGGAGAGCTACAAAAGCAAGTCACTGAAGTCATCTATACAACCTGAAAATGAAAACCCAAAGAGCAAAATCATTAATTCTTGCTTTAGAAAGTATGCATCTATATATGTATCTTCATTACCACTGCTATTGTCTATTTTTTCACCCAGTGATTTACTGTGCAAAGGAAGATTAATGGCCCTAACATGTCAGGGTCAAACACCTCAAGAGCTATCTGACTAATAGTGTTCTCAAGTAAGCAGAAAGCAACCACCTGCTCTGAGGTTTTAAGCAGCTTCTCTGTAAGGAAAACCACTTCAAGTAAATAAAAACCAAGCTCAAGACAGGATTGTTTTCACACTTTAAGTCCTATATCTAAGAGATTGGTACAGCCCCAGGAATTCAGCTTCTTCAGGGCAAAAAGGAAAAGTAGTGTTGAAATCTGAAGTATGTCTGGGGACAAAATGCCCTTGTCACTGCTGACTAGTTGTGCCTTGCTTTGGAAATGTTAACAGTTGATTCATTGCCCTACATTATCAATCTGAAGGGCCAGGCCTAAGGGAAAAAGACTTCAGCTGCCCGACATCTCCTGTTAGCGGCACTTTCCCCATGGCAAACTTCCACTCCCATCTCCTACAGAGATGTAGGAAGGGCTCACTTTTCAGCTGTCACCACTGCCTCTGAGCTCTGTCCAGCCTGCTGCCAGGGCTCTTTGCACTCAGCCTGGTCACAGATATCTAAACTCCTGCCCCTGAGGTTAAGGGCATCAAGCTGCACTGAGCACACTTCCTTCTCCATCAGGATGGAGGAGAGCCAGGGCTATATCACTGTTCCAGGTAACTCAACAGCAGGAGGCATAAAAGTCTCCAGGCAACATGAAGGGGAAAAAAGAAAGGAAGGAAAAAAGAAAAAAACAAAACAAACCAAAACAACAAAATGAAATGAAGCACTCAGATTGACAAATCATTCCTGGCTAAGAACAATATGTTTGTGTTATGAATATGTGCTCCAGCACGTTCAGGTTTAAGGGTTCTGCCTTCGTACATTACTTAATGGCAATAAGTAAATCACCTAATCTGGGCATCTCACTTCCCAGCAAGTTGCTAATATATCATGAAAACAATATATTGCAATCTGTGCATGAAGCAGGAAAAAAATCACAAATAAATCCAACCTGAAGGCAGCTCAAATACTTTGAAAGAAAAAGAGCATCAACTACATGAATATACTCCAGCAGGGAAACTTTCTGATAAGATAATAATCTCTAACCACTGAAAACAAGATGTGGTTCAGCCAAAAGTACTGTGTTAAAAATAAACTATGGAAACAGAGTATGTGCTTGTTTTGATATGAGGGACATGTTTTCCTCACCCAACACACCTCCCTAGGCACTCGCTGCACAGAGTGTGCCTGGTGGCAGGGCACAAGCACATGGAAAGGCTGCAAAACCACAGAAGAACATATCCCTGTTGAGTGCCTTAAAGCACATTAAAACAAAGTCACTCTGGGAAGCAGTCTTATCTGAGGAAGCTGCCCTCACCTCAGGGAGCATCAAGTTCTCCAGTTCCCCGGGGCCAACATGCCCACTGTTCTCAACAGCTTGGGCAGCTCATGACCAGCTACAGGAGATGAGTGCTGGAAGAATGGACACTAATTGGAAGAGGCCACCACAGGGCTGGGAAAAGCTGCATTTTCCTCAGCAACAGGAGAGAGGGTGAAGTGTCAGATTGGCAGGCAGAGAGCAAAGCCTGGGAGAGAGAAAGAGCACAGGCTGCCAGAGAAGGCTGTTTTGTTCCAAGCAAGTGATGTCAAGCATTGCCATGTCCTCAGTGCCACTGAGGACAGAAGTCTACACAAGACAACACTCCCTGACCACTCCTGTTAATTGTGTTTTTTCTCTATCATACCACAAGCTTTCAAAAATTCAGACAAGTCCACAAAACTTGGGTTTTGGTTTTTTTAAAAAAAAATTGTTAAAATGGAAGACTAGATTAAAAATTACATTTCATCTCTTTATTCCAGAGGGTTTGTGCCTTTTGAGACTCTCTAACCAGAGGCATCCCACTTACTGAAGACCCCTAGAGAGGGACCTTCAGAGTTACTGCATACATGCAGGCTTTGAGCTCTTCCCACAGGCTGTAAAGGGAGAATGTGAAAACTATGACCCGACTCAGGATGGGTGAGTGCAGAGAAGAATCAGTTCCAGCACATTACATTGATTAGAGGCTCAGGCTTTTGGAATAGCATTGATCATCTCAAGATTAATCATAACTCTGCAAGAACTACAACACTTACATTTTATTTTTTTCCCCAGTAACATCAAAATGAGAGCAGAGATGAGTGGTGCAAGTTGACAGTCAAGCATGAGCAATGCAACCACTAGATAAACACCCCCACCCACCTCCCTACATCAACATATATATATACACAGGTATGTATGTACCTATGTATGCACAAAGCAATCCAGAACAAACCATGAGGGGAGAGATGAGACAATTTGGGTACCTCTCAGGTAGATGACAAACTTAGAGCATGGCAATCTTTGGAAAGAAACTTTCATCAGGTCTGTGCCATGGTAGGAAGCCCCAGCAGAAATAGCCAGAGCTGCTCTTGCCTGCCTCTGATCTTCTCCTTCATGTCTACAAGGCAAACCAACAGCCCTTTATAGCAACTACTGATGAGCTAATAGGACTTCTTAATTTTCTAATAGAATTTTTCTCTCACAACAAAGCATCTTACATAAAATACCTAGGAGGAAGGCAGACAAATTTTCCTGTATGTCTTCTCCATACATGCATCACACTCACCACTGCAGCACCAAAGAGGGTGGTGATCTGAATATATACACAGGAAAATCTATACACAAACAAGAGTGTCTCGTAGAGATGCTTGCTGCAAGGAGACAAACACTAAATCCAGAAATTCCTTAACATGCAGATTATCAACTTAGAAGCCTGTAAGCATTTCCAAGCATGAACTGCAATAGACAAATGAGAGACTGCTACAACTTGCAATTAATGAACCAATAAAGTGGTCACTCATATTAGAAATATGCAATTCAGGCTACTACTCAAATGTAAGTAATTGCGTGACCTGGCAGCAAATCATATAAATCCTCCTGTGTCACAGATGTAATGACAAATTAAATGGGACCTACTGCACCAAGGCTGCAGTTCCCAGCAAGGCTGATATGCTGCTGGGGCTGTGGGGTCTTATCAGGTTGCGGCCAAGCACAGGAAACAATGAGTTTCAGCAGTAAAACCCAAGGGGAGGGGTTTCGTTTGTGTTCAGTCTGTATTCCCACATGAGCAGTCAGTTGTGGATACACAGGTTTAAAAGCAAAATTTTCTCAGAGCAGCTGCCAGTGTATGTGCTCTGCAACCAAATCCAGACATGAAGGCCTTAGCACCAACATCCACATGATCTTTCCTTGTATTTGTCCATTTGTAGATGTTCTTCTGCCAGTACATTCAGTTCTCCACCTCACCCTGATCTGTTAATTATTCATCCATCCTTCACTCACACAAAAACATGCCGAAAAAAAAAAAAGAAAGCTTAAAAACAAAAAACCCCAACTTGTCACTTAGTTCCCACTGATAATTTGTTAGATTGATCTCCACGAATAAACTGCATGTTCAGGCCAGCATAAAGTTTCTCATTGACCTCAATAGGCATTCAGCATGTCCCCAAATGTTTCCTAGTCACTTTTCATTTATTTTTACTTACTGCCTAAAACAGACACTAGCAGTTTTGCAAACTGAAGTAGCCCAAAATTGTGAAAGCACCAAAATATATTTCCTCTTTTGTTTCCATATGAACTTTAAAAGTAAGGAAAATAAGACTGTTTTAAAAAACTTAACATGCTCTGAAGCTGAAATCTTCATGACAAGATTATAAGTACCTCTGCATTACAGAAGTGTTGCCATATGGCAGGTTTGTACCAGGGCTAGTCCAAAAAAACAAATCAAACAAACACAATTACTGAATGGAAACATAAGCACTACCTTTTGCATCTCTGTTTTTTTCCAAATGATCATCCCATCCAAGCAAAATTAAATTATAGAACTGTGATCTTAATGCTACATTCTGCAAAAAAGCTATATTCTGCTTCCCTTTGAAAAAAAAAATACATAAAACCCATGGTGCTGTACATGTTACACTGAAAGAGCCTGTACTACCTTTATAAGATCCTCTAGAAAACTAATTAACAGACAAGCAGGATGCTACTCTGTACATGCTTGCTAATACAAAGCTTTATACAGCCATATTAATTCTCACTATTGAATGTTACATCCCATATTGCAATGTACCAGTGAAACAAAATTCTGTAAAACTTTATTTTGGGTTGCTGTAATGCAGAGGTTCCAACCTGGAAATTTCTAGACACAGCAGGACTAGGAGCAATGGCTGCAAATTGGGTGGGGGATATTCAGGCTAGATATAAGAAAAAAATTCCTCATGGAATTTCTTACCTCAGGGTGGTGAGACGCTGAAACAGGTTGCCCAGAGAGATTGTGGATGCTCCCTCTCTGGGGGTATCTAAGGCTAGGCTGAATGAGGCACGGAGCAACCTGGCCTAGTGGGAGGTGTCCCTGCCTATGGCAGAGGGGTTGGAACTAGATGATCCTTAAGGTTCCCTTCAAACCCAAACTATTCTGTGATTCTATGTGCACATCATTCCCTCAGAAGTTTCAGCCAGACATCCCTGTCATACACCACAAACTGATGCTTGTGAGGTGAAATGCTAATTGCCTCCATTCTCTAGGCATTAAACTGGGGATAAGATCGAGAGAAGAGCCAACCTGATCTGAGATGTCATTATTGCCATTCCTCCCGGATTTCTCCTACTGTTTCTCAGACCTTTCCCTAACTTGTCCCAACTCCTAAAGTCAAGAGAAAAATGAGAGGAACAGAAAAACAGCACCCTGGCAGGAGAGCAAGGCAGAGCAGCTCAGTGATAGATGTAAAGATGCAGCTGTCAGTAGCTTTATTGAAATAAGGCTCTACCACAAAAGGACTGAAAGAAGGGACCAGCTTTCTTGCATGAAAGAAAGGACTTAGTTGTAGCTGGCTCAGTTCTTTATTTGACAGCTTTTGCAGCAAATTCACCAAAACATAAAGACACCTGCTTGTTGGATCAGCCAGTTTGTATGATCAGTTATTCTGGGTATCTTTTGCCCTTTTCATTCAGAAAACAGCTCCAAATTTCACATTCACAGATATGATGCGAAGAATGTAGGACAAGAAAGCATAAAAACGGAGATCATATTTTTGTCCTACCAGGCAGAGCAGGAAGAGAGCATCATGCTTGACAAAACGTTCAAAGCAGAGCCATAAAGTCTCAAGCACTGATTTCCAGACCTTGTCTTGGCTACCATACTGTATGGCTGGTGGCAGAGATCCCACCACCAGAACAAGCAACTGATCTACGTGCAATGCAGGACCACCAGTCCTTTCCCAGTCTAGGCTCTCAGATCATCAACAACACCATGACCTACCGGTCACCAGCTATTCTTTGCATACTTTAAATGCCTCTAAACCTGGAAAGAGCCCTAGGGCTCCTTCCTGGAGTCAAGGAAGATGCTAGAGTGTACACAAATACTTCATCTGGACAGGTGACTTACTAGTAATACTGTCACAGCAAAGCAAGTTCATCCATGGGGAAGCACTGAAGGAAGCATCTGGACAGACTAATTCTCCATTGAAATTTGATTCTTCCATACTATTCTTCTGAAATCATATAGAATCAGAGAATCAGCAAATTGTCAAGGTTGGAAGGGACCTTTCAGATCATCAAGTCCAATCATCAACCTACCACTGAGAGAAACCACTAGACTGTATCTCTAACCACTATGTTTACCCATCCCTTAAATACCTTCAGGAATGGTGCTTCAGCCACTTCCCCAATGATTAATAACTCTTTCAGTGTGATGCATATATAGCCAGTGGTGACAAAAATGAAATGCTATTTTGTGATGAGTTGTTGTTTCCTGAAGAGGTAATTAACCACATTATATGGCCTTTCCTATATATGACAGAAATAGAACTGGACAAGCTTGCCAGCTATCCAGCATTTTATAGCACTTGGTTTGTTACAGAAAATATGCCTCATTTTTCTTAAGCCATGCTCAATTAACCTGGTGTGACTAAAGAACTCTCTAGCATTTAGCTTCAAATTCTAATCACGTCAAGCTGTACCCTTCCACAAGAATCATTCTATGCTTACAGGTGCATATCAGAAATAAACTTCAAGCCTAAATGGGTGTGTGAACTTGTTCTCCCCTTCCAAAGAGCTTCATCTTTGCACATCTTCTTCCAATAAAGTTCTGATAAAATTCAGCAGGAATTTTGGCTGAGAAGTATTATACCACCATGCTCCTCCCCCAAACTCCCTCCCTGTTTCTCATTTTCCTTTAAGAGCAAATACCTAGAATTTAACAGGACAGACTGAAGACTGAATAAAAGCAGAAGACATAGGTGTAAGAGAACTAAGGCATGCACATGAGCAAATTAATTTTTACGCTTCATTTGCAACAAGTTTTATCTTGTGGAGAGGAGAGGGCTCTGGGTTTCAATTTATCTGAAAGCCTGATCAATAATTCTGTGCTATAACAAGCATGCCATCTAATTTCCAACCTACAATTAACAACCCCTACTCTCAAAGTAGTTCTTACTTTGCACTGCTTCCACATAAGAACCTGCTTCTCAGATGGTTTAACTATCCCTTTAAATTTCTAGTTCAAATATTCTTGAGGTGAATTTATATGTGCTTGCTCCTGTGACAGTCTTGCCTGTGACTTCAAATTGCTCTATCTCCTTGCAGCCTTTCTGTGTCATCACATCAGCAAAACAAGTTTGTCCAGGGTATGTTTATACAGACTTTCATAGGCAAATAGCCACACTCTCCTTATGCAGCTACTTGGCTGGATGATAGCCAGATGCAAACTGGACACAGTGTAGACCTTACTGAGCCCGAACTGATGGGCTTTGATGAGGACAGCAACTTGTTCACATTGAGCTCACCTCGATTTTACTCATAGCTTAGGAGGAGTAAGTGCACAAGCATCTCCTCAATACTCCTTGGTTGCTCCTCTGAGAGCCTCTCTACTCCTCTGTGCGCTGCTCTGCAGACCCGCTGTTCTGACTTCATCTCTTCTGAGCAGGGTTTATCACCAGGCTAACAAAGCTCCTCATCTGTGCTGCCTGCTGATGCACCAGGTTAGATCCAGCACAACAAGAAGGACAGTTTTTGCCATTCCCTTTCCCTAGTTCCATGGCGACAATCGACAACCTCTAGGAAAGAATGGCCCCAATCCCATAGTACCAGGTCAGCTACAGCAATGGCTTCCCAGCTCACCAGCAAGCACAGCTTTCCAACAGGAGCAGCAAAGCTCTGCACCTGGGTGCAGTTTGCCACCAGATGAGCTTCGATTTAATTTTCCAAACCATGTTTAAACAACAAAGCAAGTGCAGGAAGCCACTGGTATCGTATAGGAAAGAAAAACTTGTGAACTCTAGCAAATCTGTGTTTTATCATATCAACCTTAGTGTGTGTTTGAAAGAATGATCTATGCAATTTCCTTCTTATTGTAATTGCATAATAAACAATCTTAACTATGAGAAAATGGCAATTTTGCATTTGAATTATGGATTGTGGCCACTAATTCCACGCAACAGTTACATCAGTGGTGTGATTATTCTGGCAACCACCACAAAGGACAGCACATTTTATGCTCAGACATGAAAGGTGGATTTGAAATTACATTCATGTGCAAATGTATACAATGCATGTCATCCTTTCAATTGCTTCTTGGTGTTATTGTATTTTTAGGTAGGTCACTCCACAGTCTCAAAGTGCATGGTCTTAAAAAAAACAACACCATGGAACCCTGAGCTACCATTCAGACATCAGTAAGTCAGTACTTCTTAATCTACTACTGACTACCTTTAATTGCTGCTCATCAGCCACAGAAATGCCTGGCCAACAAGAGCCAAACAGGCATCCTTATGGGACCATTCCTGTTTATTACATCTGTGCTTTGTACCTACTAACAAGAGGCAACTCGGTTTTGACAAACAAAACCTACAAACACTGGTTGTCCTTGGGATCACTCCAGATTCCAAAATAAATACTATCTACCACTCAAACACCACAAAGTCACTGAAAACAACTATTGCTGGCAGATAAAAAGAAGGAAAAGTGACATTACTTAACAAATGTACTCTTGTTTGCTTTCTAAGTGTAAACATTAGCCCCACACATCCATAAACCAATAAGCAAATACAAATAAAACTAGACACAATGGAGAACGATGGTTAAACATGGAACATCCCAAATTTTACATTACAGCTCTGAAGATCTAACTTATCTAATTCTTCTGTTTATTGATCAGACTTCCTCTGCAACAACTGCTTTATCTCACCTTTTATATGTTGATGTTACTTATAACATGTTGAGAGTTAGAAATAGGTATCAGGTTGCACTCTGCTATCTAAGCAACCTTTCAATGCTGACTTTGCCTCAAAGGGACAGAGAACACAGTCTGCAGTCCCCAGGTTCAGAACTTACTGGGGACTATGTGGCACAAATCAATGAAGATGCTGGGTGCAAGTGAGGCTGCTGTACCATGTAACTGCAGTAGCAATGGAAGTATTCTGTGTACCTTTATCCTGTGGCAACAAGTGGCTTTCCCCCATCCCCTCACTTGAAAAACTGGGCACTCTGAACTGCCTTCCCTCGACAGCTCTATTCATCAGTGCATCCAGTGTTCAAAAGTCAGTGCATGCTTTGAAAAACGTCACTGCCCCTCTGCCAATACACACTATGTTTCCAAGGACTCTGTGCTCTTTGCAGTTGTGTCCACTGGGAAGCGTATAAATAGAACACATGCAATATATTGTAAATTCACATCAGCTTTTACGTATAAACTTGAAGGATATCTAAACATTAACCTCAGACACATTCAGAATGGAAAAGCTAGGAGGGCATTTTCACAGACAATAGCCTGGGAGTTATGTTAGTTCCCAGGGATTTCACAAAGCATTTTTCTCTTGTTACCTTGGTAACAGCTACCTTGGCACCCCTGTTGATAAGCTGCACCACATTCTCCACTTGGCCTTTGTAGGCGGCTACAAGCAGGCGTTCTGAAAGCACAGCGACCACATCCTGCTGGCTCATGAATTAGGAGAGAAAGGTTTTCGGGTTTCTTCAGTCCAAAAACAAAGGTTCAAGCAGCATGCAGGCAGGTGAGGAAGGACCCCAGCTCTCTGGATGGTGACGTTATTGCTATGCCATCCTCTAGACCTGTGGATCAGAAAACAACATTGCCGTCAGCAAGACTTCAGAGACAGAAGCACTGCAGCAGCTCCTCCCAGAGTGTTTGTCTTCACAACACTCTGGGAGGGGGTCACAAAACCCCTTTGAGCCTCCTGAAGACATTGCACTTCTGTTGCAATGCAGAGGGATGCAGGATGTTTTCAGTATGCCTTCATTCCCCAAGGTCAGAAGAAAACACCTTAAAGTTTGTGAAAACATAACTTCCTGCTGGCCTAACCTGTATTTGTGTCATTCTTTCCTTCCCCTCAGGTCTCCTAGATTTTAATAAACCAGGTTTAAGTGCTTTTACTGATAATAGTACCTTAACCTGCATTGGACATGTTAAACAAATAGATTGCAGTCACTGATTGCGGACAGAAATACATCAAACCTCTACCCTGAAATGACTGAGGGCAGTCAGCAATTAAAGGCAGCTGACTGTTCCCTCACAAGTATAAAATGCTTCACAGCCTTCCCTGAACCATTCCAAGGACACCTTTGGGAGGGATGGCAAACTGCAGTTGGGAAAGGAAACACTCATTAGCTGTCAGCTAACATCACACTGCACTGACTTCAGAAACAAGATAGATCTATCCCTCATCATGCAAACTTCTGAGCATCTTCTTCTTCCTAGGCTCCACTGACCTGTCCAATGGACCAATGGAGCCAAAAAGTAATTTCTGATAATAATTCCAGAAAATGCATCGGAGATAACTTTGAGCTGTAGAATCCACAAGTTGCCCAGTTTGGGAGCATTTCATCCTTAATGGTGCTTTCCATAACATAGTATTTGTTTGAGTACAGAAAAAACAACTTCAAGAGAGACAATGTGCATAGCTTTCTGCACCATGCTGTTCCTTATCAGCTACCGGTATTACAGGCTTTCCATAGTCCAAGGGTAATTGGTACAGCAACTACATGATCTTGGAGATTGATAGTGGAACACAATGTCTTTCACCCTTACATTAATTATCCCTTTGAATTCATCTCCAAATGGCAATAACTGAAGGCTATTACTGTTTAATGGCTTTGCTGCCTCCCAAAACTGATTTGTCTCAGTTTAGCCGATCATACAAAGCCCTCTCCATCATAATCCCACCACTCAAAGTACTAATATTTTTACTATCAGCTTCAGTAGGGAGCTTCATTCCCATTCTCATGCCAGGAAGACACTCCCAGCAACAAGGAGAAAATGCATGGGTGGTTGAGTCAAATGAACCCCAATTTTTTAAATACCAAGGGCAAGGCCTTTTAATATACATCACTCCAGTGTTGTAAGGTCATATCCACTAGTATATATCTGCAACAAAAAAGGGCACAGCCCTGTTTAATGGAATTAAATTAGCAGGGTATCACGATCCTCTGTGTCACTAAAGTGATAAAGTCCTCAGACTCTGCAGGATCACTGACCTACACTAAGCATTTCTGATCACAACATCGCATGTTGGTTAACTTGCAGTAGTGAAAAAAGCTTGCAGAATTTAATTTACATTCCTAAAGTAATTTACATTAATGAATCTCAAAATGCATTCTGAGCATTAATCGTTACAACACCCTCTGAGGTGAGTACTGTGCTTAAGAATATTACACACTTTTTAGAAAAGCATAATTTGAAGCACAGGTAAGACCCTGGTTTCTCCAAGGCTAATAGAAAAGATTTGTCAAAGCCAGATAATTGACTCTTGATTTCTAAATGTAAGCACTAGTCAATACTATCTCCAGGTAGAAGATTCAGGACAGCTTTTCTTTACCATCCTCTTGTTTTTTAGGTGTGAACACGTTTGGAACAACATGGAAGTAAGTTGAACATTTATTCAGAGAAACAAGACTAAAAACTTTCTGGGTCTCAAAAGCAGCACATGAATAGAAAGCAGAGATGAAAAGCTGCATCCTGTGATGGTGGACCAGTATGACCCATACTCTCAGTGTGATGGACACAGTTTGGACACCCTGCCAAGACTGAAAAGATGAAAGCAACAAGAAAAAAACCCTCTTATTTCCTTCATCAGCATGGTACACATCATACCCTCTGACACAGTGATTTGGCCAGTATAATACAAGCAACCTAAAAAAGCCTACACATAATTTGATCCATGCAAAGCAACCCAAGTTCAGATCTCACCTTCCTAATTATTTGCTTTACAGTGACACCTTACTGAAGCAAACTGAAATTCCCAAGCCTGGTCACCCTGCTCCAAACTCCCCGACCTTCCCACCACATTGCAAAGCAGCATCTCCACAATCCAGAAATGCTTATTCCTCTTGCTGACCAGTGCAAAATGCAGAGAAAGCCTTTCTCCATCAGCTTCTCAGCCAGTGTGGTGGTTTCTTTCTGTGATGGTGATTTGCAGGTGAACTATGCCATCACTCATTTGTCCCCATCCTCCTCCTAATCTGGCTGCCCAAACGCTGGATGGGGTCATTCATAATATATCTGAAAGCCAGCAAGTGCATCTTAAAACATGGTGCCAGGGAACATCCCGGTTGACAACTGCTATGTACCTAGGCAAGATAAAAACACTGTTTGACTTCAATTCCTTCGCTTTCACTGTGTTGGTCTCCCTGTTACCATGTCATCTGCTTCCTTGCCTCCTCCACCAACTGGATTGTATATAAAAGCACAGCGAGGACCTGCCTGAATTGTCGGTCTTTTATGGACGTCTCCCCCACTGTCGGAGTCTCCAGCAGACTTCAGTTGCCATTCCCAGAGAACACTCACACCACAAGCCCAGCTCCTGCTCTTCCTGGCTGTTTCGGAGACAAGTGCTCGAACAACAGGTCACATTCCTCCCCACACCACAAGCCCAGATCCTGCTCCTCCTGGCTGGTTTGCAGACAAGTGCCCGAACAACAGGTCACATTTCCCCTGCCGGCTGCTTTACATCTCCTCAGCTGGGATTATTTGCAACTCAAAAAAAGCGCATCCAACTCGGATAGAAAGCCCAGACAACTGAAAGACCAACTTTCCTTTTCTCCTTAGCGGGTAGAAAAAGTCAACGGGGTGGCCAGTTGGAGAAAGAACAACCTTCTCATTCTCCTCCCAACAGATCCTTCCCCAGTGGCATCGCTTCCCACTTAAACTCTCTCTGAGCCTCAGACACACAGAGCATCTTTCCTTGAACATGTCTGCACCCGCTGCAGGAGGAGAAAGGCACCAGATGCCCAAGGACTACAATTAATAGCTCAACTGCCCCTCTCACACCCAGATGGTGCCAAATGATCCCGACAACACAATTACAGGCGCTGCATTGCATTCCTGCTGCCAGCACCTGCTGCCCAGAATTAAATCCCTCATTATCACTCCCCCAAATGCAAGAGCTTGAGGGAAGAGCAGAGCACAAGGATATTAAAACCTTCTCCCTTCAAAACAGCAAGGAAAAAGAATTTTGCTGTAACACACTTTAAAATAAGAAACAGCTATCTCTGTGTTTCTTTGTTTAGGAGCAGAGTACTTACCTGGGGCGGGCTGGGAAAGCAACACCTACTTCCTCAGCCTCTGGGGAAGCCGGCCAGGTGTGATGCCCACAGGTACAGTAGCCTCACCGCGGGGCAATCCCTCCAGAGGAAAACCTGCTCATCCCCAAAGATAACCTGCTCACCCCATTGGCAGAGCGTGGAAAAGGACAGGTCGAGTGTGGATTAGCATTCCCAGCCGGCAGCAGCGAGTCCCTGGGTGCTGAGGTCCAACTGCATCCCCACGGACGATGCCCGCGACTGGATGAGTCACGCCACCCTACGGATGCTCTAGGAGATGTTCTGTCTGGGAACAGCGCAGCATGTAAAGCTCACAGCTCTGGCTTCTCTCCTATGCAACTGGCAGAGTGTGTGAAAAACACGCTGCACTTTCCTCCTCCCCAGCTCCCTCCTCTCTAAACTGCTGCCAGCGGCTGTACCACCTCCACGTCAGTGACAAGTACAGAAATTATTTTTAAAAGCCAAAGGGCTTAAGACATCACAGATAATGAAAAGATAGGTGATAGCCTCTCCTAAATTCACAGAGAGGATAAAAAACTGCCACAAACCAGCTTTCTCTTTGAGGGAAAGGGACAAAAGATGTAGATTTAAGAGCTATGAGTTAATCAACTTTATAAAGCCCTATGCACTAAATGGAAAAAATGAAATGCCAGATCACAGGTCCCTTTCAGTACAATTACCAAGTTAAATTGATATCTTTATAAAAGAATGCTTACATAGCCAAAATAAATGTTTCCATGCGTGCCAAGGTACAAGATCAAAACAAGAAAAAGGGAATCCACTTTTCTGCAAGGGACCCTAAGTTTATCACCAGGAATTATGATGAACAGTCCAAGAAAAATTCTCAGCATCTGACAGCTTCATTATATGCAACATAAATAATGTAAGGAAATGAATGTAAATTATTTTAGAATAACTTAGTGTGAAAATATAGAGTCACACCATTTTACAATGGGAGGGCACATACTAGCTACCTCTATAATATTAAAAAAAGCCTAAGAAGACTTCCTATGTCTAAATACTGACCATCTCTTCTTTGTTCAGTTCACAGAGCTAAACAGGTTTCTTTACTTAACAATGCATAACAGTATATAAAAATATCTATTAAATGTTCTTTTTCTGTCCATTCTCTATGCAAAGCAGATTGTCATATTTAAAATATGACAAAACCAAAAAGATTGCAATCACTTTACAATAACAGCATTTTTCAGTACAGATTACTGGATCAGAAAGAATGACTCTAGTTTCCCGGAATTCATTTTATCATTTACTGCAGAATGAAAATGTATCTGTCATTTCTCTCAACTGACTTTAAGAAGATTTCTCCAAGAACTGCAGCACTGCTTTCCTTTAAGTGATTTTTCTTCATATGTATGTATTTTGCTAAAAGAAGGACTCTGCCTCTCACCCCTTCCTGCCCTAAAAGACAATTAAAAAGCAGTCAAGAACATCATCATGAAAACCAGACCAACAATGGCTACATCTGGAAAACAGCAAAATTCCAGCAAGTCGAAAGCAATAGGTTTTTGATCCATACTTTTCTTTGCAACAACATCAATATTACTTGTGAAGTTAAATTTTATTTCAATCAATATGTTGAACTGGACACCTATATAAAAGCCTGGAAGTTTGTATGTTGGTCTCTGCTTTTTTTTTTTTCCCCTTTTGTTTAAATTGCATATTTTATTATACCAAGTAAAATCACTGTTTCTATATGGACAGTTGTGTGATTCATCACCCTAAGTATCAGCACAGTCTGGGACATCTGAAAATGTTTTCTGGGCATCCCTTCCCCCATCTTATTGCTATTAATTACACCAACAATGACTATTTACTAGCCTCCCATGGAATATCTCCATGACAGCTGCTCATCATGCATCCTACTACAACCAGATGGGACTGACTGATTTCACTGCCCCACTGCAGCTGGTGGCTGCCAGCAGACAGCCCCGCAGGTGGTGAATGTGGGGAGACAGCAATGGCAGCTTCCCACCTGCCTGGTCAAGCATGACTCTGTCTCCTGACTTCCACCATCGGATTCACACAAGATAAATCCTCAGCCACCCTGGCAGCTCTTGGGTACCACCACAACCAATCTCCAAGTTGCACCTGCACTGCAGAATGCCTTCGAGAGAGGTAAAGACACAAGGAGACCAATGATAAAGATCAACGAGGCAGTTTCAAGTCATTGGTTAGATATCACTAATCTCTTTCTATGAAGACAACTGCTGGCTTTTCTCGCCCCCTATTACTTATTTCTTTGCCAAATAGCCCTGACTCCCCCCTCCCTCATCCACTATGTAGCTTATACTGCTTTCCATATATAACATGGTTTGATTTTCTAATTTGGCTTAACTCATCTAAGTTTCACAACTTTATTTCACTCCCCACTCTCTCTTCCAACACCTGCAGGCACACACATGTCAAAATCGTTCAGGACAAGGCAGCTCAACTCCCAGCAAGTCCTCATCAGTTGAGCACTCTTTACATAAGAAAACAGTAGCTATTGTTTGACAGGGCACAGTGGCTGTGTGCAAACACACAGGCATGACATATCTCACCCCTATTTGCATAAAATCAGTTAGGAGGTCCTTCCGGCTCACTGCTGTTTAACTGAAGTGCTGGGGACCAACCTTGGGAACTGAACAGCACACAGCTGCGCTCGTGGGAGAGCAGTTTTACACAGTGGGGCTTCTTGGATGGGAGAACTGTCCTTCACTATGACCCTCTGTGCAGGAGCCAACTGCCAAACTACTAAAATGCCACACCCATCCTACCCAAGGTGACTGCAGAACCTCACTGCTAGGAGAAGGTGCCAAAATCCTTCCTGTAACGAATTCCATCTCCCCTTCAGCTGCTCTTCGCCTGTTTTTTACCCACAAGGCTATGTCCTCAGGTGCTGGGAAAGGCCTTCCAGCCTCTGCCAGGAAGATGGTTCTAGAGACACTGCTTTTCAAAGTAAACATGGGCAGCATCTCCCATTTAGTTTGGGGTACCCCTGTCCCTGGATTGGTACAGCAGCAAAGAGTCTCCTCCTTACGTTTGCTCTGAGCCCTCCTCCCTGCCAACACATAATTGCAAGTCAGGTAAACACTGCAAAAGAAGCATTGGAAAATAGCAAGAAAAATATTCCAACCTTTTTTTTTTTTTTCCAAGGCCAGCAAACATAACTACAACAATCTAACGCTGGGTAGCACCAAGCCACAAACTTCAATTTGAGCTAGATCTTATCTTTCATAAACACAAGTAAAGATGTGCAGCCAGGCAGCAATCAGAAAATGCTCTGACTGACAGAGCAGGAAAGAAGAAAACACCCATTTAACAGCTTGGAAATATTTTCCATTTGACAAAATAGCACTGGAGATGTTCTTCAAGGAAAACAAAAAACTCAGAAGCTGCCAGCAGCAATGACAGTCTGTCCTCCACCATCACAGCTGACATCTTGGGAAATGCAATGAGGTTGCTGGACCAATGCCCCCCAGTTCAGAGACACCATGAGTACTCAAGATTTTATGGTATTAGCACAATATTCCTCAATATACTACGCATCTGGCACAAGTGCAAGAGTCAGGCAGGTGTCGTGTCAAAAGCTTAACAAGGCTTAGGCTGAAAGTCAGTGAATGAAATCCTCAGGATGGAGTGGCAAAGGAGGGGAAAAGAGGTCTTCAGACAAACATAGTGGAGATGCTGAGGATAGGATGTCCACTGTAACCCATGAAGTGGTGTGTGTGCCCTGGCTGTGTTCACTCTTGGGATCAGAAGAAAGTTATTTTTTCCAGCTGGGCCTCATCACAGAGTACTATAGCAGCAAGAGGAAGCACTAATATCCAGGGATCTGGCACACCCTGGAAAATGGGCAAAAGAAACCAAGCACAACAGGGAAGCTAGTGCAGAGGTCATATTCTAACGGACAGGTCATGGTAAAGCCCCAACAGCACTGCTGGGAAGGTAATTCCTAAACCCATATGCTGATACCCCAACACTGCTGCTGGGAAGCTCCCTGTAACACACAACCGAATATCATTATCAATGGGCTAAAAATAGCTACACCTGATTCACAGAGAGTACCTCTTTAGTGAAGGTTCCAAACCTGCTGAGCCCACCAGAGAGCTGCCTCTGGCCTCAGCAGACTTTGGAAGAGCCCTGAAAATGGTTCAGTTGCAGGGAAGCAACTGAAGAGCACCTCTGAAGACAACCTAGTAAAGTGAGAGCCTAGCCTTTAGTGACTACAAAGCCTTTCAAAAAAGCATGAGCTTAGGGAGTTTATCTTATCCTACCCTAACCTATCCATGAGAACCTATCAAAGGCAGCAAAGACCCTCTGATGTCATTCATGCCCAAACCCTCCATAATGCACACTTCTCATGGTGCTCAGTGTTCTGGGTTACACAGCAGCAGGTGAGGGGAACAAAGTTTTTCTCCTGGGACAACAGGCTGAACTCTGCATCAGGTTAGGTCTGCCACCAAATCGGCTGTTTCATGGCTATGCGGGAGCTGAGGCAACACCCACAGAAGGTCTCTACTCCAATTATATTGCAAAGATGTTCATAAGTGACAAAAGAAATTCGCAAGACATATTATAGGATACATCTGTCAGCAGTCTCAGCAAATAAACTGGACTTCCACATAATTTCTTGTATGTGGACGTATGTAATGGTAGAGAAATGAGGGACATTTTGATAGTCAGTGCTCTACCCCAAACAATTACCATTCTCTTCTTTTCCCCACAAAATAAGCTATTTTATCTGAGTGATCCTTAATTTTTTTTAATAAATTAATATTATGAAACATGGAAGACCTCTGCCTATGGATGGGGATCCCTCTCCTCTTTCCCCCTCTCCTCTTTCATTTTCTTCATTTTCTGTAGTAGATAAAACACAGTGATGTTCTTTTGTCCCCTTCCTCTACTTAGATCACTTTTTCCAACTCTCTGCTTGCTTCATTCTCTACTGTATTTCTTTTTGAGGCTCGGTATTCATAACCAGAAAGAGTATTTGCAGAGGACTCTTGACATGAGCAGCCCTAAAGGCAACCTGGTTACAAGAGGAGAAATAATGAACAAAAAAAGATGCTTGGTGAAATACTGACAGAGAAAACTCCTCCTGGCCCTTGAGCCTGGGAAGTGCCAGTCTGGAAACCAGCAGCATCCTTGAGAAGTGCAGCCAGGACCTAGAAAGCATCCTGAAATACCATCAATAAGTCCAAAACTAAAAGAACATAACAGCAAACTGTAACAGCAACTCACCATGCTTAAAGGTGAAAAGAACTCAAAGTAAAAATTGGTAACTGCCATTGGCTGCTCTAACTGTGAGAACAGGAAAGCAGACTGGAAAATAAAAATTGGTCTGAGAGAACAGAAATCATCAACATCTATTGGCTGTCCCGGGTCAAAAACAGAAATAAACAGCACTTACTGGGTGCTTGAAGGGGTGGTGTCCTACACCCTCTTACATCTCTGTGACATAGAAAGCACTTAATTTTCACCCAAAATGGAGGGTTTTTCCCTCAGAGAACTTCCTGTCCTGCACATTGGAAGGTACAGCTATGCTACTAAAAGGCACTGTCCCTGGGCAGGTACAGCTTACTGTCAGATACCACCCCAAGCTGCCATCTGAAGCAAACTTTAACTTTTCATGGAAAAATCTTGCTGTGCCAGGGAAGGAGACTGAGGGACCAATAAACGTATTTGTGTTGTGGGAGAACAGAGAATTTTCTCTTCGTGTAGGTATCCTAATGTCTGTGATACAATGTCCCCGATTTTAATGTTCACATTAGCAGGAAGCAAAATGGACATTGATTATCTTCAGAGTCTGGCCCCTTCATTTATAATACCAATCAGGGACAATACATACAGAACAAATGGCAAAGGATAAAAAAGTACTACTTGCTTCATAAATCTACTTGTAGTTTGTGAAAAATCAATCACTATGGGCTAAATATATTTTCCTTAAAGAGGAGCATCAATCAATTCAGCAGCCTTATGCAATGTCTTGATTTCTCATCCTCCTGCTCCATTTGAAGGGGCTGCACTGAAGAAAGTTGACATTACTGCTTTGAATGGTTTGGTACTCTCTTGAATGGTTTGAGAAAACTGCATCTTTGAAAAATTTCACAGCACAAGCAACAGCTTAACTGCATGGTTAATTCTTCACGTAAAAATGCTGATGCCAGGGAGTACTGTGCTATTCCTGTTGCAATAATTGTAACAGATCTAACATATCCATGCTGCTCCACTGATAATTAATGTTAAGTACAGACATTACAAATTTATGAATCAGGTGGCCTGACGACATATATGATCTATCAAAGACTGTTTTAACTGACTTCACCATCTAACACAGCATTGTGAAACAAAACTGTCACTTGGTTAATATTTCTTAAGTATCCAGACACATTTTCAGTGTTTTTTGGGGGGCCTACTACTAAGTAGATGTTTCGTATCCTTGCCAGGAGTACTGTACTAGTGAGAATTCCCAAAAAGCCTGGCAACAGTTTTTGAGGGACAAACAGCCAGTTCCTCCTAACTCACAGAACTTCAGATTGGTGGAGGTTGGCAAGTATCTCTACGGATCATCTGGTTCAAGTCTCCTGTTCAAGCAGGGACACCTAGAGATAGCTGCCCAGAACCATGTACAGATGACTTTTGAATACGTCCAGAAGATGGAGACTCTACAACCTCACTGGGTAACCCATGCCAGCATCTGGCTACCCTTATAATCAAAAAGTACTTCCTGATGTTCAGAGGGAACACCCTGTGTCTCATTTTGTGCATACTACCTCTGGTCCTGTCACTGGGTACCACTGGAAAGATTCTGGCTCTGGCTTCTTTACACCCTTTAGGTACATTGATCTCCCAAATCCTTCCCTTACCCAGGTTAAACAGTCCCAGCACTCTCAGCCTATGTTTGTAAGAGTGATGGCTTTCATGGCTCTTTGCTGAAAATGTATTAAACTATAGTCATGTGAAACTACTGAAAGGAATCACATTGTAAAAATTGCATACATAGTCACTGGGTGAAGCTTCACATCACAAGAAGAGGAAATTACTTCTTCATCTGAAGAAAAGTCTATAAGCAGCAGGTTATACGTGACTCACAGAATAGTTTGCACAGGAAACAGATTAATTCAATACACTGCTAATCTAAATAGTTTTCCTTTGGAATGAGATTAGGGGAGCTAGAGATTTCCACCAGCAAGACAGCATCCTCAGTGCAAGCACACTCCTGCAGAACACCACCCTAGAACACACTGATACTTTTTCTCAGCCCCACTGGCATTCCTGTCTACTGTCTCCTTCAGAGTTTCATTGGCTCTGCTTCTTTTCATGTGCATACAATCCAAAATTGATATCCAGGCTATGCCCACCACCCATGCATCCAGTCCATGCATGTTTTGATCACTCTCATATGTTCCCCCAACTCTTCCATACAAGCAAGGTTGCCCAAATGAATGTTAGAAACAATCAAGTTCATTCCAAGTTCATTTGTCTAAATAAATGTTAGAAACAATCAAGTTCGTTCCAGCTTCAGTGAAATTTGAAACATCTTCACAATAGTATTAAAAGCCAGGAACATTTGAATATCTCTGTCATCCATCCAAAAGGACAGAGCTATATTTTCATAAATTCTGATTTTGGAGTTTATATGGCAAGGACTACATTTTTAAGACGTAAGTTCATGTGCAAGTTTTAACACAGGGCTACAATTCACAGTTGCAGTTCAGAAATTACCACTTCTATTATATTATTTCATGTTCCTCTCAAGACAACCTCTGATAACTGAAGCCAAATCTCAAGATTCATGAGAAAAGAGCAAGAGAAAAAAGAGCAAATCAATTGTAAGGAAGTGTTTTGCACCATCTCTGCTCTTGTCTGCTCCAACCACAGATGACTGGATGCTAATTTTCAGGACTTCCAAAAGGGCAAGGGCTCTCTGGGCAGCACTGTGACACTAGATTAAAGAAAAAGGTTCACTAAGTAGCACAGACATCTACATCTACCACTGACTCACTCAGCAAGGCTCCCTTTATGGTCGACAGAGGATACAATCCACCTCATCCTAAAGTCTATTTCAAGTGTCAGATGAATCACACTCTCAAATTACTTACTTAATTAAACATCATCTGAGATAATGTATTATAAACATCCAAAGTTAGATTAAATGAATCCTATCCACATTATCTGTGAGAAACACTCAGCTTTCTGCAGTTCGCCTGAGGACTGTTATCTGCCTGACTTCACTATCTGCTGTCAATGGTAAATCATTATTTAGAATTAAAACACCCCATTGGAAAAGAAATGCAAAAACCAACTGGTGCAGAAATATCAGCAAATCTCAGTAATGGCTTGCCTTTTGCATGGACTTCAGAAATCACACCATGCTCTAAGCTTTTATTTTCTAAGTCATAAGATGCTTCTGGTGATGATCCCACAAGCCTAGCTCATCCTCCGGCATCAAGACTATCTTACTTCCCAAAACCAATAAAACTGCTTAGCACATGGAAAACCCTGCCTTGAGTGAAGGAAGGGGTATAGTCTCCAACTTTCTCTTGAAAAACCCAATCATCATCACAAGCCCAATTCCAGTAGGTGCACAGAGCACTACTGCAACATGCTGTACACAAACAGGTCAAGAACAAATACATTATATCACATCAAACACGTATCTTACCCAAAATCATCAGAGTTCCCTAGATGCAACTCCCTAACTAGGTTAACTGGAGAAAGCCAAGTTATTTCTTCTCTCTGCATATACCACATTTACATATATGCATATATATTTGCATTTAGATATATGTATACTTGCATATATATGAGACAGGCCTGCAGCTCATTTCTATCATCCAATTTAACAGTTAGATAAAATTACAAAATTACATCCTCAGTCAAATGAAACACTTCCTCATTCACTTGTACATTTTCTACACATAGCTAAAAGGATGAAAATACTATTTTAATACATGTATACAGGCATGTGAAAATAAAAATCTCATTTCCAAGGAATTATGTGTATTCTGATAAAGTGTTTAGACTTTTAACATTGAAAACTACCAAGGCTAAAGACTTTAAGGAACTATTTCTCCAGATTTTGGTCTTTCATTTTTCTCTCCATACAGCACTACAAACCAGGGAAGAGGTACACATTGTATACATATCCATGCGTGCTGCCAAAAAAAACTTCCAAAGAAAGCATCAGAGGCTCCATTATCTGAAAATCCAATATCTTATAATGCTTTTCTGTACCTCGGTATTTCTCCTGCTGAAGCACTCATGTAGCTGTGATTCCTTTGAAATAATACAAGTGGAACAGATAAAACAAGCAACCACAATTTATGTTTTAAACAACATAGTTCTTGATCTGTAATTGATTTAATTATGGGTGGGACTTTTAGCAAATACTGGTTCAGTTATTTTCTTTCACATGTAGCAGAATTGCAGGTGCCTTGATATGTCAAGCAGGATTATTTAATTTTAACACAATTGCAGTTACAGTATTGTCAGAATACACATAACTTTCTTTCAGTCTAGGTTCAGGAAACAGCATTACTGTACATGCACAAAAATTACTAACCAAAACTGTGACACAAATACCCCAGCCAGTCGATCGCTCCATGAAAGGAAACTCCTCAGACTGCTCTGAGGGAAACAAGTCACTGAATCTCAAGCATTTTCTTCCAGTTGGGCCTGGGCAGAGTACTGGTGATGTGTCTCAAGGGATGGGCTCCACAAGCAGAGCTGAGGAAAGGCAGGACTAGTACCTAGATTCAAATGCCTGAGCAAAGTCTGAATGCTGGAGACACCTCCCTTCAACCTCATCAACTTCTGCCTCATACTCTGTAGCATCCCACTGAGTATGTGATCCTACGGGTCTACAAGATCATCTCTTAAAATCTAGATCTACTACCTACAAAATACCAAAGAATGAGCTTTGCTGTGGGTTTCTGAGCACAGTCATTCATTATTAGCAAGTAAAAGGTAACTGAAAATCACTGAGAAAACAGCAAGCATCCTGAGGGCATTCGCTCACTACCTGTGCCTTTGCAAACTGCTGCTGTTCACCTGTGCCCTGGAGAAGGCAGGACAGGGTGCTGTTCTATTAATTCCTGCATAGCTTCCCAACTTGAGCAGAGAATGCAGCCCACAAAATAGGACATCCCTTTTCCTGATACACCTGCTCAGGTATTTTTTCATGCAGCCTTCATATCAGACCCAGAAGCTGGTCCTTCCCAAGTGATTTTTTTGTCTGACAAAGCAGTTTTTCCTCCTAGGAGTCTGGCTCCTGCTTAGGGAAATCTTGTTTTAGTAGCACGCCTGAAAACTCTCTCAATTAGACTGAAGCCATCACTGTTCAAAAATGCGGTTCAACAGGGGTGTACACAGACAGCAGAAGAAGCAAGGAAGCACATATTCCAAAGGACACAGCAGTCCTTAACCACAACCCAGCACAACAGATAAAACTTCGAGGTCTTCCCAATCCTTACATACCCATGAACTTCAATGTATTTCCAAGTGCACTTCTGCATGACATTATTTTTTATACATTTTAGACACAAAAATATTGAAAATATTGAAAAGTATTTTTTACTCACTCTTAAGAGTCATCCAGTTCAGTTTTTTCTGATGAACATTTTACAGCTGGGAGACCTTGCAGGGCAGCCTCTGGCTGAGAACTGAGGGTGCCAGCTTCAGTTTTTTCCAATGCTGATGGCAACAAGCAGTCTCTGTGACACAGTAGAGTATGGTGTTCCTGTGTGAGGAGAAACACATCGTAAGTGGAGCATCAAAGCAGACCAAGGAGTACAGGAATTTAACACCAGTGCTTTCTGCAGCACACATCTGCCTGAACACACCTGGGCAAACCCAGCCATTTCCTCTTGAAGTTTTCACAGCTGCTTCCTGCTATAAACAAAACAATTTCAAATCATGGCTCCCACTAACTCATCTCTGAAAATGCAAAGCAGTGAGAGCTGCACAACTACATGAACAAGGAAAATGAAACAGAGACCTTTGCATCTTCCCAGAAATTACATGACAAATCAATAAATTAAGATGGACTTTTGTTTCTGTCTTTCTAACTTTCCCAATCACATCTTGCTCATCCCAGCCCAGATATGCCATTTCCACCATAGCACCTAGGTGGATGCAAGCAAGTAGATTCTTCGTTGGCTACAGGAACTCAACAGGTATATTCACTAAGGCTTTCATTCTCAGCCTGTGATCCCTCTCTTGCTCTGTTTACACAAATACTCATACTGCCTCCTCCTTTTGAAGCTTTTCCAGGTTTATTTGCTGCTCTGTCATTATAACCTTTCTGAAGCCAGGATATGCCCTCCGAATTCCAGATGGACTACCAGATTACCAGTATTTGTGAGTAGATCAAGAAACTTACAGGCCTATACTGCCAAAATAAGCAAGTTACTATTATTCCTGAGCCATGAATTCAACCCTTGAGACACACAGGGGTGGAGGGGCTAGAGAGGCTCATGGTGGTTTCCTTTCTGAAGGTAAAATAGCAGTTCTATGCACCTGTAGTGAGGCAAGTTGCAGAAGTCTCCGCAGGGTGCAGAAGAAGAGTGAGCCGCTGCAACTTTAACAAGGAAAAAATGGACTTTTATTCTTCTCCTAAAATCTGCTAGAGATCAGGTGGCTGGTAAAACAGAGCAAGCCATAAAAGTAAACAATGTGACCAGTTATCACCCCTGAACAGCAATGGCCACACTGGAGAGAAAGGTGACTCTTTCTGAAGCTCACAGACATGCCACAGAAACACACTTCAATGATGACCAGCTTTCCTGTCCCACATCTTACATCCAATAAAAAAATAAGAAAAATTTACGTGAAAGCTGCTAGCAAATGGGAGAGTTATTCCAGCAAAGTATTACTCCATGCTTGCCCACTTCTTACTTGCTTAACTAGGTATCAGTGTTAGGTCAGAATTGGGAGATGGCCTTGAGAACTAGTCCTGTTTCACTTTTCTCTTGTGCAAGAAGGTGAAAGAACGGCTGCAGAAGAGAGTATGATCCTAATCCTGAGCTCAGACATCACCTCCCATTACGGATGGAGAGGAGACTGAAGAGTCTGCCTGGTGGCAACTGGCTCCACAAGCTAGAAATGAACCCTCTGGTTTCCCTGCAGCATCACTGCTTGTCCAACAAGTTCACAGGTGATGAAAGTCACTTGGCCTGCTTGAACTTTGGAGAGCTGCAGACAGAAAACTGCCAAGAATTAATAATCCCTTTTGATCTCTGAAGCAGAAATCATTCCTGAAATGCCAGTTCAGAGACTTCAATTAGAAAATGCTGTTGGAAGACTGCATGGTCTCTCTTTCTTATTAATTAACCTCTTTACATAATTCGGCTGCTTTTCCAATCCTTTTTCCTAATGTATTCAGATCAGTAGATGTATTTCTGCACAAAACCCCAAACAATAGAAGGATATTAGAAAACTAACTTCCAGTTATGACTTCACATTTTGGTATTGTTTTGCTGACTATGATGTCAATGACAATGTCATTGTCCTGCAAGTACATTTTTCTGTTTTGTTTTAATTAGAAATATAAATTGAAATATAAAGAGCCAGATAAAGAAACTGTATCTAAACTTCAGGTAGACTATTAATAGCCATGGTAAAGACATTATGCAGAATGATGTAGCCTGAAGTCAGAATCACAAAAATGGAAAACAGAGAGGTCTCCAGAGCTCATCTAATCCCCTCTTAGAGCTTTTACCATAGCTGTACTTACTGCAGCTTCTCTGGTATTTTTCAGTCTCCCAGGATCAAAGGGAAAAGTTTAAATTGCCTTTTTTGGAAGCCATTCTTCCTTTTTTTTTGAAATCCTTATAATTCCCATAAGATAATAATACAATTTTCCTTTAAGTTTGTTGAAATTGAGTCCCTTGTCCACTGCTCCCACTCTTTCCTTCTCTATAAATCACAAATCCTCTTCTTTTAAAAAGGAAAAGTAAGGAAAATACGCCCTTACAAGTATTACTCAAAGTAGAATAAAATAGCTATACATATCTCTCCCCCTTCCTTACATCTCTCTCAGATGAAAATTTTTCCTTCAAGATGCATGCTGACCATTTACTTTCTTATAAGGAAATAGAGAAGATCCTCTGTGACTCTCAAGAAGCTTTACTATCATTAACAAACTCAGGCAGAAGCCCATTTTTTCTTATATATATATATATATATATATATGTGTGTTAAGGTTGGGGAAGACCCTAATATCAATATGTAATTTAGATGCTATGCTTAAAAATTCCTGTTCAAGTTTCAACTTTTGTTCAAGTTTCAACTTTTATTCAAGTCAGAATGTGGAATCTGATCCACTAGCAATCACATAAATAAGTACAAAAAAATACCAGCTACTGATAGCCTGCAGAAGTCAGAAAATAGCAGAAGAATCAGACATGAAACTATCTTCATGTCCTAAATGCTTAATGCAACACAAAGGATAGAAGGAATCCATGAGAGTGCTATCAACATGGTCATAAACCTAGAGCATGGCCTGCATAAGAGACCATAGATCATTTAATCTGCAAAAGAGGAGGCTATGGTTGACATAACAGCCGACAAATACTTGAGCAGTTATTTGGGTGACTGAGAAGTTAAAACAGCAGTGGTAAACAATGTGACAAGGGACAATAGGCACAAGTTGAAGTTCGGGAGATTCACGATGGTCCTTAAAAGAAAATCCTTACTAAGAAGGTAGTACAGGCAGCAGGGATGATGGACTCTCCATCCCTGGAAATACCCAGGTCCCAGTTAGACAATGCCAGGGCAGACCTGACCTGGTGCAGTGACATGTCTGCTTCAAGCAACAGGCTGGATCAAATGATCCTACAAGGTCCCTTCCAACCAACATCCTGTGAACCTAATGTAGAGAAAGCCACTTTGACCTAGTTATGACTTGTAACCATAGAAGGAAACATTACTGCAAAATAGTCACAAGTACTCTGCCTCTTAAATTCAAGTACATTTCCATATTTTAAAAGGTATCAAATATAATCAAGATTCCATATTTACATACTTCGTTTATGCTTAATTTTCTGAAATTTTTCACCATTTTGCTGACACTTAGCATTTTGCAAGGTCAATGTGCCTACACTAAGAGATGTCACACCATAGAGAATGTAACTGTGATCACACAGGCTCAAGCTATTACTGAATTCATGTAATTCCCCCTCCTCACCCTACTTTTTCCAAGAGCAAAGATGTACAGAGAATAGCTGTTCCGGTAAAAGCAGTCAGAATACCTTTATATTACAACTCCTTTTGCCACGACTGATTATTTCAAAAGAGGTGGATTTCTCCATTTGGTAACTCCCAACTCTGAAAACCATCAGAAAATAACACTGTTCAACTTATTTTCACTTTCTGTGGTTAGTTCTTGAATGAACTTGCACAGTATTTCTATTTAAGAAGAAATGGTGCAGGTCTAACACAGACTCTTTTCCCATGTACAAAAAGCAGTTTACTGGAAACTCGTAACAGCTTCTCCTCTGAAGTCCAAGCAAAGTGGCTACAAAAATGTTACAATTTATACAAAATACATACTTCGGAGTTTATACCAGTATACAGATAATTAAAATGGTTAATAATTCAACATCTACTGGATAGTTTAATAAATGCAGAATACAAGATATTTAGCCTGTCACCTTTTAGCCCAACTTCTACATGAACAACCACCCATTTTGCTTCTTTAAGCATTGCCTAAATCTGATTGTAGAAGTTCTGGACCTAAAGTCACTGCCAATAATTCAGATATGCAAGTTAACAAAGAAATAATGGAGGTAGAATTGATAGGGTTGGTTAGCACCGTTCCCAAGGATGAGCAAAATTATCAGCAATTCACTAGTGATGGGTGGGCTCCATGCTCAGTAAATCATTTCTTCATGGTGACAGACTTCAGAACTACTTCTCTGCTACTGAGATCCTGCTTGGAATATTATTGAGGAGGTGAAGCTGGAGCAGCTGGGCATCGCCTGTCAGCCCCAGGTTCGCTTCAACATCAGCATGACTTTGAGACACTGCAATGGAACTGAAAAGTCACAGATGGCTGGGTAGCTTTGTGCGCTGATGAATTTTTAAAGTTATGTTATACTTTTCGTAACTGAAAAAGTGAAAAGCTGACATATTGCGCTTGTTGCTTAACATCTGAAAGGAGATGGGTGTCAGCACAAGCTTTGCTTTCCAGGTGCTTGTGCACAGAAGAGACAGCTGAAGCACAGATAATATTTACTGGGTACTGACAGCATTGCTTCCTACAGTAACCATCATATGAAAAGCAAGGAATTCAAATTCTAGAGGCCTTCCCTTTGGCTCAGCCAGTGCTTCCAAGCTTCCCCAGTGTCTAGCAGAACTTACTTGATCCATTGTTCAGAAACCAGTACTGGAAGTCTGTAGCTGTGGTCTTTAGTGTAAACGAGATGACAGAAGTATCACAGAATTACGGAATACCAAGGATTGGAAGGGATCTCAAGAGATCATCTAGTCCAATCCCCTTCCAGAGCAGGAACACCTAGACTAGGTCACACAGGAACACATCCAGATGGGTTTTGAATGTCTCCAGAGAAGGATACTCTACAACCTTTCTGGGCAGCCAGTTCCAGGGTTCTGTTACCCTCCACTGTGAAAAAGTTCTTTCTCAGATTACGCTCTTGATCTTTCTCAGATCAAGCTCCTGTGTTCCAGCTTGTACCCATTGCATCAAGTCCTATCACTGGAGGTCACTGGAGCCAGATCCTGGCTCCATCCTCCTGACACTCACCCTTCACATATTTATAAACATTAATGAGGTGCCCGCCTCAGTCTCCTCTTTTCCAAGCTAAAGAGACCCAGTTATAAAGGATACGCTCCAATTCTTTCATCATCTTGGTGGCTCTGCACTTTACCCTCTCTCAAGAAGGACCCTGTCCTTCTTCAACTGAGGGCCCCAGAACTGGACCCAATACTTCAGGTGCAGTCTCACCAGGGCAGAGTAGAGGGGGAGGAGAACCTCTCTCGACCTACTGATTACACCCCTTCAAGTACACCCCCCAGGATGCTGNTAAATTTCATTAAATCCCTCCCTGTCCAACTCTCCAGCCTGCCCAGGTTTTGCTGGATGGCAGCACAGCCTTCTGGCCTGTCAGCCACCCGTCCCAGCTTTGTGTCATCAGCAAACTTGCTGATGGGCACTCTAGTCCCTCATCCAAATAATTGATGAATATATTGAACAGTACTGGTCCTAGTACTGATCCCTGAGGGACTCCACTAGACACAGGCCTCCAGTTAGACTCTGCCCCACTGACCACAACTCTCTGGCTTTTTTAACCTTCAGCCAGTTGACAGTCCACCTCACCATCTGATCATCCAGACCACATTTCCTCAGTTTAGCTGTGGGAGACAGTATCAAATGTTTTACTGTATTCAAGGTAGACCACATCCACTGCTTTGCCATCATCTACCCAAATTGGTTATGTGGTCATAGAAGGTTATCAGGTTGGTCACGCATGACTTCCCCTTGGTGAATCCACGTTGACTGCTCCTCATGACCTGCTTATCCTAATTCTCTGCCTGTTGTTGATAAACAAACAAAAAATACACAAAAATATGTAAACAGAACATACGTTAAAGTAAAAATGTAAAATACTTTAAATTAGATGCAGAATTTTAGCTCTGTATTGCAAAACCTGTTTCTAATACCATCTGAGTCATGTCTGTTATTTCTCATAATCGTTATAAAAACATTTATTTTCCATCCACAAAGCTGCCTGAATCAGGCTGCTATTCAATCCTGGAAAATTGTAACTGGCCTGAATTAAAAAGATCCTGAGTATTAACAAGTTTAGTCTTGCTTCAGGTACCTTCACCTTCAGTCTTCCCTGAAATATTCTGCCTTTCTGCCCCTTTCCCACTGCTCCCTTACTTTCCCCTTCATATCCTGCTTTGACAGTGTCTCCAAATCAACAGCAACCAAGCAGAACCAATGGGGCATCTCAGAACAAATTCAGACAGCTCTTAGGTGAAATGAAGTGAGGAATTATAAAGCATGTCAGGGAAACAGGAAAGGGCAGAAGTCTCATGGGATGTATTACTGCAGTCTGTAGGACAGGTTTAGTCACCAAAGACTAACGCACATCCTCAGATTTTCTAGGAAATTGCTAAAACCAGTAACAGCAAACTACAAGGAAGGCATCTGCAAGGTAAAAAAATAATCAAACTTTAATTATTCTAATCCAGAGCCTAGCATACAATTGTTTGCTGATGCTGTTTTACCATAACATTTACTGTATCTTCTACTGAACCACAGTTGCACTGCATTACATTACTGCCCATAGTACATTACTATACAAGCATAGAGACAAGATGATCCTTGCCCTAAATTTAAGGGAAAAAACAAGAGGCAGCAACTGAACTGACAGGCACAGGGCTTCAGCAGCAATGCTACAAACAGTCTATGAGCTCAGACACATAAATTGCAACTTGGTTACCAATTTTTTTGCAGGCACTGAAGTAAAGCTAGGAGGAGTTGATAAGTGAGGCTTCTCAGGCAGTACCAGGGATGATTTCAGGTAGTTGTCATTGGGCATGAGCATTTGTGTCAAAACATGCCAAGGAGTGAACAGAGGATGAGATCCTGAATCAGTTACACTAGTCAAGTTCTTAATTCTGAATAGACATATGTCTGGTTCATACAGAAGGTAAGTCAGGTGCACAGCAACAAAGAGAAGTCTTCAGCATAGAGACGGAAGTCAAGCTGATGTTTATCTCAAGATAATCACATACACAAGAGTGAGAAAACACAGATAAATGACCAAGGGCAGAACCACAAAGAATAATAATCAAAATGCTGGACTGTGGAGGATCTTCTAAGCAAATTGGTAAGGTGGCAGAAGAACCCAAAGAGGACATAGTCAGAACAAAAACATGGGCAGGATTTCAAGAAAACCATCAGAGACTACAGACAGCAGACAGCTCAGGTGAAGCTGGGAAGGCAGCAAACTCTGTAAACTCTGATAAAGAAGAGGTCGGTGAAGATGCTGTCAGAATGGAATGTGCAAAGCTGGACTGCAAGAGTCCTGGGTACATTAGATTGGCATTGCAGCAACAGCTCCTAACAGCACGTTGAGCAACGAGAGGGGGAAGTGACTTGCGAAGCGTACCTAGAGGTGCAAATTCAACTGGTAACAGCCTGGGGCTTTTTTTTTTCAAGCCAGAAGAATTTGTAATGAGCTCATGTTGCCAGAAAAAACAGAGGAGCAAGAGGTGAGAATGGATATTTAGAGGAGATGAAAAAGTAGAGAAATTACTGAGATGGTACATGACATGCAGGGCAAGTGGAGGAGTTAGGAAAAGAGGGTGCATAAAGAACTTCTGCCTTTGCTGGACAGTGTAAGGCTTCTAAGAAGAGAGAAGAGAGTACCAGCAATGGAAAATGTCTTTTGCCCAGTCTTTCTTAAAAGCAAGTTCATACAAAGGGAAAAAAAAATGCAGGGAGAAAAAAGGGAGCCTCCACAGGGCTGTGAAGGTGGACTATCATGAAGTTGCAGGGACCACATGGCTGCCAGCGTACCAGAACCATGGGAAAGCAGACTGGTGCCAAGCTCTGCATCAGCACAAAGCCAGCCCAGGGGCATTTCACAGAAATCTCAGAGCAGATTCACAAGAAATTAGAAGACGCATCAGAAAAAATCCTTAAATATCCTCAAATACATGAAAAAATGATGCTTGATGTGCAATAAAGAATCAAACATTTCCCAAAGGGTCAACTGGATAAATTTTATTATTTTAGAGTGTGCACAGTCTTGATCCTACACTGTTAAGAAATTCCAGCTTTTAAGTTCCTGGTCTGCCAAGGCCTTCTGGGAAACCTGAATGTTTCACTCAACAAAGATTTATCCAACATAGCGACAGTTAGAAGATGTAGGAATCACTTAGTAGACTGCCCTATTTGATGTATGATTCAGACGTTTCCTATTTTTCCCCATGTTCACTGCTTTATAGACTAGAGTATCTCTAAGAATTAGGATGAGAGAGGTTTTTAACTCAGAGACTACTGAAAAGTTTCCAGGTATTAAAATTTAATAGAGTAAGATTAAGCTCAGAGTTAAATAACTAGCCAGTCTACCGAATTCTTTCCTTGGAAAGAAATAAATTCTTTCTTTATAGAGTGATCAAATCCCACTTCTACTTTGTCAAAGTTCTGTGTTTTTCTTTCTTGCAAATTTGAACAAGACAATAGTTGGATACACAAGACAAAACATACAGTAGTACATGTTTCCTGGGAGGGTAACATGATATCATTTCAGTCTTGTGATAATTGCATTTGCCTTCCAAAAATAGTCCAGGCCATACAACACAATTATAATACATTCCTACTTCCTTGTAAACTGGTAGATTTACTTAGTGGCCAAGAAACATATAGGTCTTTTCCAAATTTGAAAAATGTATGTCAGTCCATTAGGAGAAGGCATTTCTAATTTTCTCTAGAAGAGATTAAAAAAAAAAGACTTGCATCCTCCTGTCTCTTATTAACAGTCACACAAGTCTTCTTAAAAGAAGTTAAATAGCACTTTTTCCCCCATACTTTTGATGTACACATAAGTCAGTTAAAAAATAACACTGTTCATATATAAGGGAATGGATTCTAATCCCTGTAGATCAATAACAAAATTTGATTTCCCACACTGCTGTGGTAAATTAAGATTTTTAACTTTTAAAAATGTGACTAGAACACTAATAAAGCTATGCTCATCTTTTAACTGCTGCTATGAGTGTCAAACTTGGCACTTGAGATTAAATATTGCCTGCATTAGATACACAGAATTCATTTGTATGCTGTATAAACATAGAAAATCATACAAAGGGGTACAAATCCATTTTTAACCAAAACCATTACTTTTTATGCATCTTAAATATATTTTATCAGCATAAATATTAGTTACTATATTGTATAAAATCAAGATAGCACTTCTGTAGAACTAGAAATTAAATACATTAATATACCGACATTCAGTTAATAAAATTCAAAGCTTCTATTTTGCTACTTTTGAAATATAAATATGTTGAGATCCACTATACTTGTTGGACTTGGCAAAGTACTGTAAGTGTGATGTTAGAAAATAATGTGCTATAACACAGACTGATAAGGCTAGACAATGTTGATACTGATGCTATTACTCTTATTTAATTTTTAATCTTCTAAATGCAGGGGACACGTTTTGTGTTTAATAAAAGATTTATCAAAGTAACAGTATCTTTGAAAATCATCTGTGCACAGAAAAGTGCTTTTGCTCAGGATGGAGGCTGAAAAAAGTAGAGGGGTCTACTTTTCACAATCATTGTCACAGATCAAATCTTGTGTGGTTAAAACCCAACTAAACCTCTCTTGACACACCTTTGGTTTACTCAATAATGAAACAGAAAATTATGGAAACAGAAAATGAGCAACACTTCCAAAGAAAGGCCAAACAATCTTACTGAGAAGTGAGTTGAAGTGAAAGCCTCTCATGCAGGGCACGGGGAAAACAAAGTATATCACACACACTGATTTATGGGAACATTAGATTGACAGTAAAAATGTTTCCTATAGAGGAGAGGCAAAATAGAGCTGGCACTGTAATTTATAACATATTCAAAGAATAGCACTGAGAAGGGGAAGCATTTAGCCATTCACAAATAGTGCCTATGTCAGTAAGTTCCTCCAAGCTCTGCATGAAAATAGGAACTGAGACTCATCGAGCCATTTTTGCAAGTTCAATGCCATACATGCTGGGGACACATCCACCTGTCGGTGTACACCCCATAGGTCTGACCAAGAAAAGATTATTTACCTGTGCAAAACTAGGTACAAAAATGGTGGCCCCAGGTTTAACACAGTGTGTTGGAAGGATAGTGTCTGAAGAGGATTCAATAACGTGCATTATCAGTGCATGATTTAATTTAAAGATGACTTGACTATTTGCATGAACATGTTGGAATGGATGACACTGTAGGAGTCCTCAGTAATGGCACTAAACAGAGAGCACAGGCTAAATTCACTCTTGAACTGAGGCACCAGAGTCCACCCAAAGACTGACCCTCACAACTGACCCAGCAACACCCAGATGGGGGAGATGGTAATTTGGTCTCTTTGTTCTTTCAGTTCTTAATCTCTCTGTTGAGACTGACAACAGGAGGAGACCATTAGTGTCAGCTCTGCCGGGACTTTCTGTTATTAAGGCTACTTCAGCTTTTCCAAGTAAATTGCATGTGTCAAACTAACATCAGGCAGTGATGAGCAAAAAGGCCATTAGACAACTGCCCTCCCTTTCTATTGATCCACCCGGGAGCCGGGGGGAAGGGAAAAGACACATCCCCGGAGACTGGCCAATTCTTTGCAGTTCTCTGTTCCTCCCACTCATTGTATTCCTGCTTTACACTACTTGCAAGCAATACATTAGTCACTCACTCAAATTCTTTCATTTAACTGGAGGTTAATGCCTGAACACATGTGTTCCTCTCAAAGCCTTCCAATAGTCACCATGCTGGATAGAACTCTTCTATACAAAATTTTGGTTTATACTACTTGAATTTCCTTATACAGTTAAGAGAAAGAGAAGAGTAACAGCCGTAAAGCAGCCACGGGGCAAGTGCCCCAGGTCCTTTCTGACTTCTACCTCTGACCACAAAGAGAGATCACCTCTAATTTTCACTCAGCTTTACTCAGATAATGTGAACCCCATTTGTGGTCAACCATTAAAGAAAGTACTTAGCTATGTCAAGGCTACCATTTTCCTACAGAAAGAGATACAAATTATTTGTAGACTGTCTCCTAAACAGCAATTATAGCCCTGAGAACTCATCTGTGGGCTAAGGGATTTCCAGTACCTTTTAACCACTGTTCCCTTATCTGTCATTTACCATCTTTAAGCAGCAAATCCTTGTACCACTCTTAGGACATCTAATCTTACACATGCAAAGCCTTAAGTAGAGAGTAAGTATGATTCTTGACCCTATTAAATCACAGGGAATTTAATGATAATTTGATGGAGTTTGGATTTCACTCCAGCTCCTGATACCTAAAGAGCTGTCAGCTTGTTGTTGTTCATATTAGCAAGTGGATTCAAATATTTAGGATTTTTTTTGTATCTCAGAATATAGGAACTTTGAGGATATCAGAACACTTAATCTGTTGACCTTCTCCATCTGTATCACAGCACACTGAGAAACTCATTTTGCTGGGTGTAATGTCTGCTCTTTAAAATCTACACGTTCTTTGAAGAAAACAGGATTGCATCTCCAAAATACAAGTTTTAAAAAGAACAGTTCTTCTCAATTCAAATGTGTTCAACAGAAGTACAGCATTTATCCATTATGCCTTCCTTCCCTTTTTTGCCAATTTCTTTACTGCATTTTAGAAGGAAATCAATTGAGAAAAGGGTGAAATACTAGAAAGTTTAAACACATAGAAGTTAGTAAATTCAACGTTACGACTGCCAAAGGAATGTTAATTCAGCTAACTGCACAGTCACTGCAAGACACACATTAAAACCAAGTACTGAATTGGTCTATAATGCACAGACACCAGAGAACTGTTGCAGTTCTTGAAGGAAAACATTTATATAAATGAACTTGCTGGATTATTCTGTTTAAATTCTTCATGATGAATGTAACTAGCTGTGTCACTGCTTCATTAAGTACTCTGACATTTTAGCTAGATGTTTCAAAGTGATTCATGCTTCTCCATCCAAAAGGAGCAGAAATTGCGGCAAAGATGAACAAAGGGCTGGGAGTAGTATGACCGTGGGAATGAGGTGCCCTCCACAGGAAAACAGAAGAACTCTTTGGATTACAACAGAATAGCTAGCATGTGAAATGTCACTTACTCAGCTTTCCCTAAAATACGGGGAGTTTTAGGAGCAGCACGTATAAGAATTGACTCAAATTAACAAGTCATCACATTTCCCTCTTAAACTACTTCCCACAACTGAAGAACCTGATGACCACCCTACTCCATCTCTCCTTTGCAGTCATAGCAGAATACAAACACCCAACAGGACAGACAAAGGACAGAGAAAGCAGATCCACAGGTATCCCAGCCTGATCCTCTTCACTGACTGAGAGCATGCTTATGGAGACAAAACGCAATCCAGACTAGGCAGCTAATACGGAGATTCAGAACATCCCCCTGGAGAAATTATCTCTTTCCAAGGAGTGCAAGGGAGACAGGTTGGCTTAATTTAAATAGCCTGACGAACATTTGTACACCCACCCCAACCACACAACAAATCATTCTGAACATCTAATCACTAGCAGGCAACTACCACATGGCTGGATTTGAATTTTATCCATTCTCCCCAGTAATAAAACCTTCTACAACCTCCCAAAACTACATTTCTCTCAGCTTTACACCTTCTGAAGACAACTCAATGAGCCCAAGGGCTTTTACATATAAAAAGAGAATTCTTTAGAGTCCTTTGAGCAGCAGATTAACCTGGCATGGCAGTGAGGCCTTGCACTTGGTTTCCAAACAGGTCCACAGTGGATTATTCCCCACTATGCAAACCAGGAGATAAGAGGGAGAGAAGGAATCATCCACACGGCATTGCAGAAGATTATATTTAACCCACTGCAATCCCATTCTCAGTAATTTTGGGGAACAAAGATCTCTGGCTGAGTGCATCTCCCGGTGTGCCTGATTCCACTGTAAGCAAACCAATTAATCCCCTTCTGAACTACTTTAGCCCTCCAAAGCTATTATTTTATAAGACAGGCAAAGACAACAGCCAGCCTGTATTATCCGTATCTAGACATATCCATAAAGCTCTTGGATAAATCCTCATGTATTGCTTTCATGCTCTGATAACCACCTAATTCACAGTGTAGTCAGGGGTGCAGACGCACAAAAGCAGCAAGGTTGCGTATACATTTGGACAATCCCAAGAGCAAGCAGTCCCTGGCTACATCAGGCACTTTGGCACACAGAGCCAGGACTTGGCACAAACTGTGACAGAGTATTATAGGGAAACATCACAAAAATAAAGAACATTAGAGGTACTTGATAAAATTACAGCATCTTAGGAGCTGCAGAGGCAATAAACATACATTGCTTTGGCTCACCAAAGCCTTCAGGAAAAGACAGGCTTTCAAAGCATCAGGCAAGACATTTGGTTATAACTGCTATTCACCAAGAGCCAGCATCACCAACACAGGGTGCAGAATGGCAAAGTTCAGATCCCAACTTCAACTCATTTTTGAACTTCAATCACTTTGTGTAACATAAAATCATAAGAAAACAGAGCCAACAACTCAGCTGCCAAAAGCTCACCTAATTAACAGGAATTTGTTTACTTCACATTTCTTGTATTCCTTTCTCTTTGCAGGATAATTGACTAAGAAATACTCCCTTCCTCAAAAAAGCACCCAAGCAGAATAACTAGAGCAACTAATACAAACTGGCAGCTGTAAATTAATCTATATAGTAGGCAGTCTGGAAGGGTCTCTTCATCCCAACAGCTTTGTTGGCTATAAACCAGAGGAAACAAAAACAACTCCAAATATTCATTCACATCTGCAGACTATTCATTAAACAGCAGCACTAATACTTAAATCTCACCAGATGCTGGGATGAAGCAACCATCACCATCTCAGCACACTGAAGTGTTGTGCCAGACAAGAATTGCCCCAGTACAAACGACAGCAAAACAAGCAGGCACGCATGCATGCACAAGCTAGCAAACAAACAAGTCAAGTTCTTCAGTTGCAGATTAGGTCCCTCCTGAGGCTCTCATACTTTTCAAACTGGTCTCATTTGAGCCTGTTATACCTAGATTACAGACTAAGTTCATGTTCTTCTACTCCAAATGGACCATTGTGCTCCCAGTCCACACTAATGCAGCCTTAACTTTGAGATCTTTTCTGTCAATTTATTTTCATGTTCTTGGCAATTTAAATGAAGCCAAATGCAAGACAAATTATGGTGTTTTACTTGTGCAAATTCAGTAATTTATAACCTATTTGATAAGGAGATAAAAAATATGGCTGTTCTGTAGCAGCACTGTTATTAACTGCTTTCTCCTCAAGCTTATCTCAAACAAGTTATTCCATCTTAATCATTCTGGCAGCCACAGAAAAATGTTTATAAAAAACTATGATGAACAGTTTGTTTTGGTTCTTTTTCCTAGTTCAGTGTTAAAGAAATAGTTATCAAAGAAGCCCAATTCTAAATGCTTACTATATATAGATAACGATTATCTCACAGATACACTACCCAAGGCAAAAAATGTTTTGTTATATTCAACAAAAAGAGAAAAATATGGTCATTTGAAGCATCCACATCTAAGCTTCTCTTGCATTCTCCAAAGGCAAAGGCAACACCATTAAAAGCAATTTTTTTACTTCTCTCGTGATTTATAGTGTCATGTGGAGAGAAAAAAAAATCATTATAAATAGCTGCTTATATTACATACTGCAGTATGAAAATATCACCAGGAAAAAGAATAAAAACAAATCACAGTCCTCTCCTTCCCTGTCATTTAAATGTATTTCATCCAGCAAAGTAACCTCCATCTGATTACTTGCACCAGTACTAGTAAGAGCTCATTTGCTAGAGCTGCAAGCATAAAGCTTATACTGTGATAAAGATGTGCCTCCATAAAGAAAGTGAGCAGGTGATTCTGGAAATATCCTCTTTATAAAGGTCTGATTTTTGGCGTTTTGATCCATAGAAAGCTGCCAAAGAAAACTGCTAGTTTCAGCCACCAACAGAACTTAATGCATTTGAAAAAATTATTACTGAAATGAAGTTATTAACCAGGTCGGCTCATACAGTACTAGAATAAATTTCTCACAGAAATGCTGATATGATACAAGGTTTACTATGCCAAAGCATTAAAAACATAAGTAAAAACAACTGACAGATAAAAGGAAGGCATTTAAGGCCACTGCCACCTTATGATCGGAGGTGAATCCAGCACACTTTGGAGAAAGCAAGCATCAACTGCAATTTAAATTGTAAGACAAGCATCTTTCATAGAGAAAGTCCTCAGCAACTGTTCTTCAAGTACATCTGCCCTCATTCACATTCTTCATTTCACCTAAACTGATCTTGAACCAGAGTTTTGGGGTTTTTTTTGGATCCTTACTTCTGTCAAATACTTGATTCACAACATTACAAGACCATCAAGGCTGAGCATGCAGGAAATGCAGAACAGCCATGAGCAGAGCACTTTGCTTATAGTCAGAATAGACACCAAATAGCAGCAATCTCACAGCCACATTAGAATGCACAGGACTCTTGTACCAGTGTATGAGGAATATGGAAGACTAAAATATTTCTATATGCTTCCTAAGGACATATTGGTTTACATTTCTCAGGAACAAAGCTAAAGAAGAAAAACCTATGCATTCCCAGAATGCAGCTACACAGTTACAAAGTCCCTTGATATAGTCACTCAGCATAACATCAACCCAGGGTTTATTTTCCTCATAGAACTTCAAGACAGGTTCCCCCAATTAGCAAAAGATTACTAAGACCCAAAGTCAAGCTACTATATTTCAAATACATTAAGAAGTACTAGCCTCCACATGCCTCCTCTAAACTATTTTTTTCTCTGCCCATGGACGTTTATTTTCTACCCACGAAAGGAAAACTCTGTCCCCTTCCTGACAGCCTTATTCCCTTGATGACAGCTCACTCTAGAAAGTTTTTCCCAATTCACTGCCACCAGAGTGTAACATTTAAATCTTTCATAAGGATGAATTTACTCAAAGCAACATACATATTTGTATGTTTTTATTCATATTCCTTTTTACACTCTGCATTATGGTTTGGATTTACAAATATCTTGAGAGGTTGAAATTGGCTATTAGGGAAAATTTCTACACTGAAAGGGTTATCAAGCAGCGGAACAGGCCGTCCAGGGAAGTGGTGGATGCACCATCCTGCAGGTTCCCCAGAGAAGCATAGAGACAGTGTTTATGGACATGATTTAGTACTAGGTTGATGGCTGGACTCAATCATCTCAAGGGTCCTTTCCAATCTAGACAGCAGAACTACAACCATCAAACCCTAATCCCAGGTGAACTGCTGCATGTTTTCACCATCGGTGTCTATAAGGACTACATAGTGAAGGAAATCCTAGATCTAAGAGCTAAAAGGGTTACAAGCAATCTACCAATGTAACTTTTCCTAACTCAGTAAATTGTGCAATTCCTTGCGGGAAGAACTACATCCCCAGGGCACTGAGCTCTGGCCAAAACACACCCACACAGCCCTCCACACAGTCCCTGGACAAACCTCAGCAAATAAATATTCTCCCTGCTGACACTGTGCTGTCAAGTGCTAATGGAAATACTTGGTAGCTTGCAAAACCAAAACCATCTCCAAGCCACCACCTCACTTCACCAAATGTACACACAAAACAAAATTATATACGAGCAGCTCTTTGTGTGTACATACACACGTGTGCATATATCTCACACAGCTGTAGGTCAGAGGTTTCTACTAGCACCCACAAGAGGCAAATAAATTCATGCCCTGCTTAATCTCCCCTCCTGGGAAAATAGCTCATTTTACCAGCTGAATGCATGCTGTATATTTTATGTATTTATGTGTATCACTAGGGATTCCCTTCTCCATGTCATGAATGAATTGGGGAAGAGTCACCGATTTCTAATGAGGAAGAGCAGAAAGGCAGGGTGACAATAAAGGGACCCTGTATTAATCAAACATCCAGCCCAGACATCAATAGCAAGCTCTTAATCTCTGTCTGGGAGAAGTGTCAGTTAAAGCTTTCACTCAAGAGAGAAAGAAAGATTTGACATGGCAGGTGCTGCACTTGCTGTAGAAATGCAAAACTCCATTATCCAAGACTTCTGGTGAGTATTAAAAGAGGAAAGGAAAAGAAGAAAAGAAACAATACTGGCAGCAGCCTCAACACAGAGGAAAGTCAGAAGAAATGTGATTTCTTGATAAATTCTCACATTATTATGTATTAGCAACTTTAAAGAGACTAAACAACATTACAGGCCAACGCACTTGGTTCCTAATCTGTCAGCAACTCAGATGAGGACACATTTTATCTTAGCAGTGCTCCCTGCAAGACCAGCTGTACCCACACAGGAAAGAAACAGGGCACGCAACAGCCAATCCTGCCTGGCTCCATGGTGCAGCTCAGCCTTCATATCTCTCCTGCTGGGATCCTGCTCCCATCTTTTCCCTTGAAGATGCTCTGGCTTTCTGGTTCAAGTTCGGCAGGTCCCTTCTTTGCCTACCCAAAATTACATAGGGACTGCTTATTGAGAAGTTCTTCTCTGTGCTGCTCAAGTTCCCTGGAAGAGCTTTCAAGTGCTTCCCTTCCTCATCAGCTTTCCAATTTGTTTCAAATGCCAAAAGAAAATGTGTCTTTTCTTTTTTGCCTGAGCTTCTGAACTTTACCATGTCATTATCTCTGTATTAAAGTGTTTTAACATAAAAATTGTGTAGAAGGCTTTTAAAAATAAACCAACAGAAAATCTACTCTCTATCTCTGGAATATATAAACACACAGCATCACATAATCATAGAATGGTTTGGGTTGGAAAGGATTACAAATATCCAGTTTTAACAACTCCCTGCAATGGGTAGGTACTCCTCCCATTAGACCAAGTTGCTCAAAGCCCCATCTCGCCTAGCCTTGAACACTTCCAGGGATGGAGGACTCACAACTTCTCTGGACAACCTGTCCAAGTGTCTCACCACTCATAGTAAAGAGTTTGCTCCTAATATCTCATATAAATCTCCCCTCTTTCTGTTTAAAATTGTTACCTCTTGTCCTACCACTACACACCCCTGCAAAGGGACTTTATCTTTCCTGTAGACCCCCATTAGGTACTGGTAGGCTGCTATAAGGTCTCCCTGCAGCCTTCCTCTCTACGCTGAACAATCCCAACTCTTTTGGCCTGTGTTCATGGAAGAGGTGCTCCAGCCCCTCTAATCAACATATTTAGATGAGGAAAAGGAAAGCTCTTGTTCATTAGTAAAATTAGAAATTGTAGTCTTGCCTTTAGCATTCTCTTGAGATATCACAAGGATGACTGGAAAGGTCATGTCAGAATAATAAGCATCATTGCAAAAGCGCACAAGGTAAAAAAAAAATCATTCTGAGCAATATCCCAAAACTAAACAGAACAGCAGAAAGATACATCATTTTGGTACAACTGCCAAAGTATTTCCTGCATCACCCCAGTTAGCAGCCTCAAGGTGGAAAACTCCAATCTTAACTATGCTGGGCATCCATGGAAACCCCTAAGGCAGTTAGAGAAGACTTTGGTGTTTGAAACACTTCTATGGTGCAAGACAAAGTAGTCAGGAGAGCATTTCAGGCTTACTTCATGCACCACTGAAATAAATAAACACATAGTTGTCTTCCTTCACAGAAGAACTCAAATAAAGTAGTAGAATTCCTATGCCTTCTGAGCACTCAGTTGAACCTAAGCTTCCCAATCATCAGCATCACCCACTTTGTAAAAACACCAGAGCAACACCGACATTTACTTCTCACAGGCTAATCTCTTGAGACCTATACAATTTACAGCTCTCCTCTCAGCTCAAAGTACTGTCACTTCAGAATGTTCACTCAACTGCCCCCATACTTATATCCCACATCTTGTATTTCTTCTCCCCTTCCACTGTTACACTTGAATCTGTCATTCTTTCACCACACTTCCCCAAAAGCAGTCTGTTTTCATTTAAAACATAATCAACATTTCTTAGCCTTTTCAGATAAAACTTATTAGTCACACCCACATCCTCAATGTTGCAGTCATTCAATTCTCATACCATATGTCAATATTTACCTCAACTCTACACTACATTTTCTGATAAAAACCCACTATCTGCAGCTGCAGTAGGAAATAGGAAAACACTATAAGCAAGTTCTGCTGAAGACAGAATTACGAGAAAGTAGTCTAATTAAATATTCAGCAACAATCACATTGCAACAAAAGAACCATTTCATCTTCAAAAGTTAATACTCTTTTGTGAAATTTAGGAAATCAAGATTAAGCCTGTTATCTAATCCCTATGTTAGAACAAAGATATTACAGATAACAGCTTATAGAGCAAAAAAAATTCTGTTGTGTATTTTTCAGTGGTTCTTCCCAAAGCAAAAAATCCTACAAAACCCAAAAAAACCCAACCAGCCAACCAAACACAGAAAAAAAAAAAAACACAAAAAACCCCCTCCACACCCCTAAATACATGTGCTGCAGCTGCTGGGTAGAGGAAAACCAGTAATACTAAGTTACTTCACACAGATAAAATCCAGCAACACAAACACTGCTGGCAGATGCACACTGAAACCCTCACAACATTGTGTTTGGAAGACATCTGCTGATGGAGATTGTCTGTCCTTGTTCCTTCTTTTGAAGGCTGCTTGTCTATACAAGTGTCTGCCTTAAACATAAAAACATTGAGATATCAGTATACAGAAACAGATTCAGAAATTGAAGGATGATATTTCTTCTTAAGTATGGTTGCAGAAATAAAAAGAGAAAAGTAAAAAAAAAAGTAGTAAAAAATGTGAAGGAGTGGCAGCAAGATATGAAGGTCCTGTGTCCTGAGAGGACTGGTGCAATGTGAGGCTGCCTGAAGAGGAAGGAATGTACAGAGAGGGTGGGAAAGTGTCTTTGTTTGAAGGACATAAGAGTTACATCTAATGATGAAATTCCTCATGGCCTCTTCAGGTAGCAGTGGTTCTTGAGATACAAGTGCATTCAGCCAAACAGCAAGATACAATACAACAATCAAGCACTGAAACAGGCTGCCCAGGGAAGTGGTTGAGTCACCCTGAGCTTTTAAATACCTCATCTCTGGAGGTATTTAAAACAGACATAGACGTGGCACTTAAAGATGCATGGTTTTCTGCTGTACTTGGTAGTGTTAAGCTTAGAGTTGGATACAATGACCTTAAAGGTCTTTTCAACCTAAATGAGTCTATGTATAACTTATCAAAACACTACTTATATTACTCTTCTCTACCCATCCACTTCTTACCACTGCCTGAGGCATGGTGGGAGAGAAACTTTTGGTCCTGCTGAGCCACTCATCTTCCAGTCATGTCTTGTTGTACCAAAGAAAGCACACGTGAGAAAATGTGGGGGACACCAGGACATTTTGGAGAATAATCTCAATTAAAACACTCAACCAGCTGTTTAGGCTCATGTTCAGTAACTCACTGAGAAGAAGGTAGTCACAATGTCTACAAAGGAAGGCGGAGATTGTCCTTGTGAGGAGAAAGAAAAACTAAAAGCATAACAAACTGCCATCCTGCCTTTACCATCCAGAAACAAATTGCAAAGCAGTCACAAGGGGAATGCAGGAATGGGGATGAGGTAACAAAACACAAATCAAAAAATACATCTGATCTAATGTTCCCCTTTGACAGGGTAACCTGCCAATAGGTGAAAGGAAAGATAATGTCTGCATTTTGACTTCAGCAAAGTTTTAGACACTGACATACAGACTGATGAAATACAGTAGTTATCCATGTTTCCATATCAAACTGTCCATACATTTCTAACAGGGTCCCAGAGGTATCTACTCCTGGTCCAGTTTTGTTCACTAGTCCCATTTGTGAACAGTGGAACAGAGATCACCCTTCTGAAATTTACGCTTGACACTGGAATGGATAGTTGCACATCCTTTAGAAAGGGAAAGGATCCGTATTTTGAAGTAATTTCAAACTGCAGAAATGATCTGTCAGAAAGAGGATGCAATGAATAAGATGCAAAGTTCCACACAGGAATAATCAGCTCTACAAATGTAAAAATAGGACCAAACTGACTAAGCAGCAGTACCGGAAGAAAGCACCCATTAGACACAGTGAATCAAAAACTAAATGCAAATAGAGTATCATGCTAAAGAAGAAAAGATACCACTCAGGCTGAGAAATGCAGAGCCTCATAACCCAGTCCCAGGTCTGACAACAGCTTTCTCTGTACTGTTCAATAATACAGTTTCTTTACATTCCGGGTTTACAAGCAATAGAAATGCTGATTCCAGGTGTACTGTGATATGCAGCAGTACTGCAAAAAGAAAGGCATTACTGTTTGCACTGAGCTGTTGTTCTCTGAAGGAACATAAAAGATGAAAATACACGGCACAAGAAAATAAATACAAGGGAGGAAAAGGACAAAGCAAAGAGAAATACAACAAAAAAAACTGAAACAAATTTATGACACAAATCAGAAACAAATTCTTTAACTGAACAACTAAAGTTTGAAAAACTATTAATGTTTCTAAAATAAAGATTTCTATTTAGTTTAAGACAAAAAATCTGCAACCTAGCACAAAGCAAGCTACCTTCTTCATACAGGCTATACAAACAAATATGTATAAACAAGCACTGTATTAATTTATGTTCTCCAATGTCCTTATATTAACTGGTCGCAATGAATCAGGACACACATTCTAGGAAAAAAGCATTCTGAAAATATTATTTGATGAATTAAAGGTAGGAAAAAAATTGCCAATTTGCTTTTTGAAGATTTACTTCAGATACATTATCAAATTGCCCTTGTAGCAAAGATTTCTGCTGGCCAAAAGGCACCTCCAGTTTCCCCAAGCTTAAGCGGCTTGTTTTCAGGAAGAAAGGAACACTGTGTGAATGTCCGGAAAATTGGCTTCTTTGGCTCACCCTTCTGCTTTGAAGAGAGCAGAGGTTCATAGGCAATGCAATATCCAAAATGACTAATACTACTTAAACTAACATATGCCTCTATTTTTATGCTGTCTTCCATTCTTCTGCCAGATATCTCTCTTCTTTCATCTCCTTAATGAAGCTCAGCTATTGAGGCCCCAGTACTTTGATTTTCAGAAAATGACATAAGACGCTTTACAAAAAATACATTATCATTATTATTAAGAAGATGAGGGACTGTTTCAAATTTAGAAAAAGAGGTAACATTTACTTTATCAATTCAAAGAGATACTCAGTGGTGCCAACATCCCAGCCTCTGGAAGCTGAAGCCAGATGTCCAGCCAGCAAACCAATCATTGTAACTAAAACAAGCATAGGACACTTACAGCAGACATGGTCATACCCATGGAAGCGTATATGACATTTTGTTCCCATTTGTGAGGTTGTGTTTTTCACACTGTCAAAGAAATGGTGATGTAATACAGATGATCCAACCATCCATGGGGCTGGATGTTTATCTAGGATCCAGAGACAGATTGATCATTACAAGACCCCCACGGAGCCTAGCAAATCTCAGTCTGTCATTTTGTTCACTGCTAATGAAATAGTATTACAAGACCCCTGAAAGCTCTCATTTTCTTTTTATACTTACATCACAGACAATGAATTTGTATTACTAACTTACAGAACCTTATCATATACCCTGTTATGCTATTAACTTCTAACTGAGATGCAGAGGAATGAATCTAAAAAATTAAAAAGCAATATAACAGTAATGCTTCAAACGTGTATTTATTACTACTTACAAAGAAAGACACAAAGGGCTCAATTAGATATATTCTGACATAGCAAGGTCTGCTGTGATAAAAGTAGAGCACAGCAGTCACACAGTGCTATTCCAGTGTAAAGAAGGAGTCACCTCCATGAGGAATGCTCCCAACACATCATCTCTCCTTAGAGATGATGGTACCATTGCTTCCAAACAAGAGGCAAGGCTGGAAGAAACTTGTGGCTTTTTGGGGATCCAGTTGCAGAAGCTGTTGCTCCCCTACAGTGTGGATAAAAGAAGTCCTAAAAGTAAAGCAGCACAGCTCTTGCTGCATCCATGAAAGCGGTTGCCTGGGACCACACAGCATCTCAGGTCTGATGTTCCCATTTTAAAACACCAGGCAGTTGCCAGAACATGCAGGGGATATGTTCAGGAAATGAGAAAAGCTATTAAGGGTCAGTAAACAGCATCCATTAGTTTCAGAGTTGATATACTCATTTCTGTCAGGCAGATGAGTTCACAGAATCAGAGTGATTAGCACTAGAAGAGACCTTATAGATCATCTAGTTCCAACCTCCCTATCCCCTTCTGCAACTTGGTCTCATTGAATTGCATGAGGTTTGCAGACTCTCATATTTTAAAGCTTGTCATGGTCTCTCTGGATGACATCCCTTCTCTCTAGCATGTTGATCACACCACACAGAGGGTATCTCAATCCTACTTTTAATACCATCAATGAAGAATTACACATGTATATCATCCAGTTACGTTCTGCATATTAGAGTAAAATAGTATTTTTCTTTATCAGGCAAGACAGGCTTTCATATTTCACATCACAGCTGTTTTTACTGACAAGTGAGATTATAAAGACAAGTTAAGCTTCTTGTATACAAAACCACTGGGAAGAGGAAAGAGGTCAGGTCACACATGGTGAGAAGCAGAACATTATCACAGCTGTTCAGAGTTAGCTTGTTTGTTTTACTTTTAATAAACCATAAACTAGCTATCAACACTGACTAACAGTTAATACTTTGATCCAGTACATACATAAAAATAGACATAGCCCTAGGGGAACAGGTCTACCCCAAGGAAACCAGGAGTGAACCAGGGTTGAGATTGATCCAACTCAGCGGCAGCACAAACTGGGACTGAACACCCTGCACAAATGATCCTAATGCAAACATGCCATCAGGGGTAGCCAGCAGGTATTACACAGGCCAGAAAAAAGAAGCCTGTTAATACGGAGCTGGCCAAGAGGTTTCAAAGCAGGCAGTGACCCTCCTTCCTCTTGTGTCCTCTGCTGCCCTGTGCAGGATACTGGAGCAAAAAGAGAGTGAGTAGTGTCCTTCTGATCTACCATCTAAATATGGATATTCAGCAATTTGTGTTCAAGAGGTAGCTTTTTATAAATAGCTTGTAGCATTTATACGGCAGATAAATGACATTATAAGAAATTCCCTTAGCTCACAGAAATCTACCAGAGCAACTTTTCCCTCTTACACAAGGTCAATGCAATGGTTCCCAAAACCTAATGCATATATTGCTTCTGATTTGTATCTAACAGCAAATAATCACAAGCACTTGACTTGAGGGGCTACAAAAGAAACCAGACAATTACCATTTTTATTTCAGTTCTTGCATGCCCACAGCAATGACTACCTTGGGACCACTCAGCTCTCCAATGGATTCAAAGAGCTCGTCTATTTCTCCATGGCTCATGGTAGCTTTTTAGGCAGGTGAACAGAGTCTGCAAAATAACCCTTTATTTCAGGAACAGCTGGAACCAAATGAACACAGCACATAGCAGGCAAAAAGGTGCCCAAGAGCAGGTTGTGAAATCAGTAATGAAGTAACAATAACCCCCTTCAGTGGGTAGCACTCGCTCTTTGTTTTGGAAAGGTAAAAATACATCAACTGTTTCCTGTAAGGAGAAAGTTAAAAAGAACAGAAATGCTACAGTAACTCTCTTCCAGCTTGAGGGAATTGAAATGTGCATTTTATATGTATGCCCAAGCTTCCAGGAAGCTAGCACCATTAAATGAAACATATGAGTACAGTCAAAAGCACTTGTGTGAAAAAATCTGTGTGTCTGAAGGTGTCTGGCACCCCTTTGGTCACTCTACTTCCCTACTCAAATTTCCATGAGCGACTAAGTGATCCACTTTACTACCCAACTTCTTTTTTCCTTAAAAGTATTAAGAAGGGAAATCATGCCTTCCTTCTAGTGTAAGAATGCAAAGTGAAAAAACTGAGTATTACATAAATCTCTTATCCATAAATGGTGATCACAAAGGTAATCCATTGCAACTGCCAACTTATGGAAACAGAACCTCTCTCTGACATCTGCCTCCACATTTCAGAAAGGGTTATCAGGCATTGGAAAAGGTTGCCGAGGGAAGTGGTTGAGGCACCATCCCTGGAGGTACTGAAGAGAGAGGTAGACTATTGTGCTTAGAGTTTGGCTTAGTGTCGGTTCTTGTCAGAATTAAGGTGATGGCTGGACTAGATGATCTGAATAATCTCTTCCAACCTAGGTGATCTGATGACTCTAAAGACAGAACCCACAGAGAGGGGGAGCTGAACTGAGATGTGATAATTTTTGGAAAAGGCACTGTCCCTGCAGCTCATCAGTAATCAAGAATGTGATATTTCCCAAGCCCTTCAGCTGGTCCAAGCCCTTCCAGCGCTCTCCTGGCTTCCTGCTGTCCTGCTTGGTCACCATGGTCATGTAAGTCTTAGTGCATCTGGATATTAATCTTAGCCCAGTATTTGTGTATTACTGGGTTTGATGTTACTTCAACATGCAGATTTCTGTTTGTTAATGTGCCATTACTTAGAAATCAGCTAATCAAGGCCTTATTCCTCAAACATATGATCATTAGTGATTTCACAGGTAGCAAAGCAACTAAGTTAAGAGAGGAGAGAATGCCTCCAGAGACCTGAGACCTATACACCTTTTCAGGTACACACCTTTGCCAAAGAGAAAAGAGAGGCAAGAGCAGGATCATCAGGGTAGTCCACTGCCAAGAGAGAACAAGTAGAGGAGAGGCTGACTAATTGGAGGGTAGCTTTGCAGCAAAAAGAAAATACCGACTCCTTTTCAAATTAAAAATCAGGAGATTTTTACTAACCTGAAATTTTGAGCAGCATGACCTCTCATCTTAATCAATCTTGCAATGCCCTGGTGACTGTCCAACCACTCCCACAACTTTCTGGTAAAATCTCAATGCTTCACCTTTCACCTATGAAGCTGAATGCTCAAATAAACCTTTTGGTACAAACATCCTTGCTGCCTCTTACTGAATAGTTATTTTTTTATCACTGTCATCACCTTCACCAGATGCTCACTGCTCAGACAAGGGTGAAGGACAAAAACATTGCATGACGTAAAGGTTACTCTGAAATGATGACTAGGAATGAAATCAATATCAACATACTGCTGTGGGGCAATCAGCAATACATTTGAAAGCATCTGAAAAGGGCTTCATCTTCAATCAGAATAGAATGGATTAGTTCTTGTCAGGTTATTTAAAGCGCTGTTTTTAATGTCCTAAATGTGCAGCTTTCAGAGGTCTCCAGAGGTCCCTTCCAAACTCAACTAATCTGTTCTATAAATGAGTTTTGAGAATATTAAGCAGCATATGAACTGGTAGAATATGAAAAAAAAATACAGCAATCTTTAAATAAATTAATTTGTACAATGACTGCAGCAAGAATTCAGTTCCAAGCCTTCTATTGCCTGTAATCTACTTGACAGAAGAAATACAAGATATATTTACAGCCCAAAGGATGGTATCCTATGGAAATAATATTACATTGAGTGATGCCTGAATTCTCCTCCAGCAAGGGAATATTTGCAATAAGCCTTTTTAAAATATTTATATAAAATTTGATAGAAGAAAAAAATCCCAAAAAAGCCTTTTTCTGAGAGAATGGCAGGCTGCTAGTGATGTTAACACTTTTTTAAAAAGCTTTACAAATCCTAAGTGCCTTAATGGCCCAGCAGTCCAGGACAACCACTAGTAGTGTCTTATTTTAATCATATTGTTGTGAGAGAAGTTCCAAAATGAAAACAATCTTTAACAACAGGAGAATTAAGCTACTTTTCCCTGTAGGCTATGAGTGTTCTACAGAGGCTTTCACTGTGCATTAGAATGCACTCTATTTCCAAAAAAACAACACGTGTTTCATGAGACATTTTCAAAAAAGAAAATATGTTCTAGTTATTGAGCTTGTCCACAAAATGATTAATGTGTCTTCCGAGAAGCAGTTATGAAACAATTGGATGAGTTCTGCCTTATTTGTCTGCCTGCCAGAGAATACAACACTGTCATCAGTGCAGGCTCACTTGGAGTAAAAAGGGTGAAAGAAGAAGGAATACCTACACCAGATGATGCGAGAAGCAAAATAAAAGCAGATCCTTTAGAAAAAGCACATCCTACAGTAAAGCCTTAGCTTCTTCTTTCCTGAGAGGCCAGAGACAATGGCTTTATATGGTAACAGATCTGCTCATTCTTCCCTCATGAAAAAATATAGTCTGAAATTGAATCATTTAGAGATTCTGCAGGGGATTTCACATCCATTTGGTTTTGCAGTTCAGAGGTTTCCACTTTCACATCCACACTCACGCCTATTTGAGCAGCAGATGTCTTTCCTTCTCAGGAGGTTGAGCTCTAACTCACAACACCGCGCACATCCACTTGCAGTCCCTGGGAATGTCTGCGGCTGCACAGACTGTGTCACACAACAAGGTGCCCCCAGACTGCCTTCTCTTCCTGTGAAGGGAGGGCTGAGTAAGACAGAAGCCATTCTTATGGCTACAAGTCTCCCTGAAATAGAAAACGCCAAACACCTGGTAATGCCTACTTCACTAGTTCTTCTGCAACATTATCATATTACATTTTGAGTATCATACAATAAAGAACTCTCTGTCTTCATTAAATGGAAGAGGAAGTGGCAACCTGGGGTTAGGGAGAGGAGGGCAGAATTGAGAGAGCAGATAAGCCTGAAAAAGTGCTCAGTTTTGGACATCAGTCCCGTAGCTCTGCAGCAATAACACCAGGCAATGGTCCAATCTTAAAACCAACACATCAAAGCAAAAACCCAAAAGCCCAAACAAAACACTCAAAGCTTTAGGTCAGGCAGAAGATTCCTCTCTTCCACATTATTCTGCAGAAAGTGCAATACACAGCTGTAACTTTTCTTGGGCAAGTGCACACTGAAATTCACACAATATTCAGTACTTTCTGGAGCAATACCTTCTATGGCCCCATAACAAAATAGGGTAAGATCTGAAGAGAACTGAGGTTACCAACTCCTTTGTCTCATCTTCTGTCTCATCTGAAGGAGAACAAAGATTCTCCTTCACAGCAATGAAGATTAAGACTGAAGGAGCTCCCTAGCTGAAAGGTGGAGACTGTCATCTCAGTGCAAGACAAGAGATTATCTCAGAACACCTGCAGAGAACCACAAGTCTATAGGTCACCACATCTGCTACTTACTCATCCTTGGTGCGTGTGCCTGGCAGACTTGTGCTACCTTGCTTGATGAAGCCCACAGGACAGGAGGAGGGGTTTTCAGAGGGACTATGTTCCTGGGATGCTCTGTCACAACAAAACCATGAGGGAGGGAAGAGAGTGTATCTGACACTTAAAGTTTGCAGAGAGAAGCCATCAAGGCATCAGTGGACTTCTGCATCAGACGCAACTGCTGGCATTCGCTACTAGCATGCCATTTCTCAAAGGTAATGGAAGAGGAGGCTTTGAATCCTTTTGGACCCACTTCTGTTTTCTTTCTTGTTGAGGGAAGGGAGGAAAAAGGAAGGAGATCTTATGTAGTAAGAGACTCCTCAATGCTCCCCAACAAGCCTCCTACCAGGGCAGGTTCCTCCTAGCACTGAAAAGATTTAGACATTTACCACTGCGCTACAAGGTCTCCCCCGAGATCTGAAAGAATGCAAGTTATTTAGAAGGAGAAGCAGCCTGGACAGGAAGCAGTCTTCACAGCCAAACACCTCCTACATTATAAAGAAGTCAGATGCAGAACTTGGATGCAGCATGAAAAACAGCAAACTAATTCCACAGTTAGGCACTTTGTCCAGAAGATTTTAAACAAAGTAAAGATCAGTGCCTTCTGAAAAGCTCTCCCAGATGAGAGAGACTGTCAATCCAATGTATCAGCAGCCAACAGAAAAAGGTGGATGCAATCTGAGGAGACAGGGAATCTCCCTTCAAGGTAGAGACTGATAAATGCTGAGGAGATGCTGCAGTGTTCAGGGCAAGAGCTGCGCGCTTCAGCTTGTAGAGAAGGAAACATCAAAAATGGACATAACAAATGCTCCTGCAATAATTGAAGTGTCAGAAGTACCAAACTATTAAAAGGGATTTCTCTCTTTAGAAATTCCAAAGACATTTGTGTGACACTGTCATACGAAGACCTAAGGCGTAGAGACAAGGCTGAGACTCAATTCTGCTAACTGCAAGCCTTCACAAGCAACGTCTCCTAAACCTGGCAAACTAGAAGCAGTTCCTTCATGCAGTTCTTCCACTGCTTCAAGTCCCCCTTCTTGAAGTGACAGCTCACACATCTATGTTTGAATATTAATTACTACCTATTAGCAATCAGATACTACAATCTGAGGAGCAATGGATAATTTTACCAAGGTGTACATCTGGGGGACATCTGCTGCAGTCCTGACTACACAGTGCATGTCACCTTGTCAAGTTAGGCACTGTCACAGTTGTTCTCTGGCTGCTATTACCAGGAAAACTGAGAAAAATTGCATGTTTGGGAATCTGACATAGCCTGGATAAAACATATATGCAATTGAAATTCAGCATGCAGGAAGCTCCAAACTCTTGTATTCTAACAGCACTGTTGCAAAATAAAAGAGAACTGAAAACACTCCACTCAAATTCAAGAAAGATTTATCCCAAAGGACTAGGAGTAAGATCTGAATATTTATTTTAAAATACTGATTTTAAAACTTAGTGTTTTATCATCTCTAAACCCAGATCAATATTAAAAAAGAAAAACCAAAAAACAAACAACCAAAAAAAAACCCCACACCAAACTTTGGATGTAAATTTAAATTTCCCAAAACTGGACAGTTTTAGAAGTGAAGCAGTATCACTGTTGCATCTTCAAATTAAATGGAGTCTTCCTCCACATTTTTACCCATTCCCCTCAGTCAAAGTAGTTAATTTCTCTGGTAATTCAGGTAGGCTGGAGGGAAGCATTGCAGGATAAAACTTAACATCTTCTCTTCTTGACTCCAATTCAAAAGAAGGCAACAAAAGCCTCAGTAATGGAGTACCATTGTCTGAATGAAAAGGTCCAATTTTACAAGATTCCTCACAAAGTCTCTTATTCATCAGCAACCTTGGCACTCTTCTCCCTCACACAGACATTTCTGGAATGTGTTTCAGGCTACTGAAAAAAAAAAAAAAAGGTAGTTCAGCAGAAAATTGCAAAGGCTAAAGAAGAATCTGAAATTGATCCCACTCCTGTCCTACAAAACATGATTTCTAACAGAAGCATCAGGCAGAGCAGGACTGATCCTTTGGAGAGCACAAAGTTTTCTTTCTGCTTTTTTCTACTTTGGCACCTCCAGTAATATTGAAAAATTATTTACACAAGACAATAATACTTTTAATTTTACATCAACAGAGTTGCAGCTGTTCCCTTATAAGGCATTTGAGATTCTGTATTAACCAGATGTGGCAACTGAGACTTATAGATCTGTATTTCATCTGCTTAGAAGTTCTACTTGTAAAGTTTCCTCCTTGCTAGACTATGTGTTGATTTACTGGCAGACCTGCTAGGAGAGGATACACAGGAATTTGCTTCAGAAGTTTTTACCACCATTACTATGAGAATAATATCACGCTTGCCTACTCTGATTCATAGCTTACAAAAAATAATTCAGAGATTGAAAAAAAGGCTGCAGAATCAACAAAAGCAAGAAACATCTTAAAGGAATACTGGAGCTGGCATTTGTGCAACCTTTGCAACAGTGTGAGTCTCCTCTCCAAGAATACCTCTTCTGCACTTCCAGAAGCAGAGAAGGTTGAGGATCACATGAGGTGCAAAATCTCACTGCTATTTCATTCCCTGGATTTAAACCGATGGTAACTCACCATCATGTATAGTGCAAATAAATCTATCCAGAGATCTAATGCCTTAGCACAGTCCTACAGTGAGAGCTATTAAAGCAAGGAAACAAAAATCCTGAAACACATTTCTTCCAGATTTATGTGCCAGATCCGTTCAAACAACAGAATACAGCAAAAGAAGAGGACATACAGAAAATTATCTTGGTTTTGAAGCATGTGACAGTTTGGAGTGCAACAAGAAATCTAAGGAACATATTTGCACTGAAGGAGTTAATGTAACACTAAAGCTGAAAAGCAAATCATAGAGAGGGCCCGAACTGCCAAAATTAGTCAACCATTGTTCCCAACGATGCAAACCTGATCTTGGGTTCCAGTTCACAGCTTACACACAAAAGCACACTCTTACTTCTTCTGAGCCCTGCCCAGTCACTGCTGATTCTGTGCACCACACAAGGCATGTCTCCCACAGAGTAACACATACATGATGGCATCTTTAAGGTTTACACCCCAGCATCCTTTTAAAATGTTTTTTCATATTTAATTTCCCTTGTAAATTAAAGCCACAGAAAACAAAACATCCAACAGCGCTCCCATACCTCTAAATACTCTCATAATACTTGCCTATGCTAACAATCCACAGCATTTGTACTCAGAGTGTTTAAAATCACAGCACCACCTCCTCCAGTGCTCAAACCACAGGACTAAGTGCAGGAAGAAAGACATATAAAGCAGCAGAAGTAGATGGGCTAGTGGTGAGGAATAGAGTCAGCTTCTTGCCAAGGAGGTACACAAATATTTGTAAGACATGTGAGGAATGCTGGGAATCAAGTTTTTTTTCTTTTTTTGAAGGAGAGAGAGGTATTACTAAACAGTGAGAAATTATGTCTATTGGCTGGGTTCAGCATAAACAAGAACAGGTTTGGCGCTTTCTGAAAGGCAATGGAGATGCAGGTAGGACTTAGGGCACCTGTTGTAATTGATGTCTTCAGCATGAGTTAGAGTGGTTTGCTATACTTGTAAACAGAGTTATGAATTATGATTATATGAATTCAAATAATGCAGAATTATTATGCTTGCCTTATTTCTGTAGCTGTAACATAAAGCCTCGCTCAAAAAAAAGGAACCAAACAAAAATTAAATATATGCCTTAACATAGCCGACTTGATGTCTGGGAACTAAGAGACAGAACTTTTTGCCCTGTTCATCTAAAGGTTACACAATCCTCCTTAGAACAATATAGCAAACTGCTAAAAATGTTTTCAGTTTTATTTCTCAAAGACAAGTTACAAGAACATTTTGTGGGAAACATCTAGTGCTGAAGTCCTCAATGTTTATTTCTTCCATGATTTAGAATAAAAGAGTCCTTTCATAGAACTGTCAAGGTTGGAAGGAACCTTAAGATCATTACGTCAACCATCGACCTGACACTGCCAAAACTATCAGTAAACTATATCCCTCAGTACCACATTTCCACTTTCTTCTCTCTATAACTGCATGGCATTTAAGAAAAATGAGGGAGTTTATACTTCTAAGTAGAAAACAAGTAAAAAGTTGGTTATTCAATCTGCATCTGCAAAAGTTAAGCTGATAACACCATTAGGTAGAAGGCAATTATTTCAACAGGTAAGATGATACTGTCCCTGATTATTCTTTTCTTCATAAATCAAGCCAGAAATTTTAAAGCTGTTCTCATTAAAAATGCCCCTTGGGTTCTCTCTGCTGGCTTGGCAGCACATGTCTTGGATCTTTATAATTGCAGATCTGGGGGGAAAGACGGGGTGTTATGCCTGAGAAGATGCATATGCTGGGACAGACTGCACAACAATGACAGTGGCAAGGTTTTGGTACAACAGTTTAACTTCATTTAAATGTACTGGGTGAGGGACACTGAAGAGGAAACTGTACAGCACCAACATTCTCCGCTATGTACATCTGCAAATATCTGACCTAACCCAAAGTAAGGCCATTTCTTTGCAGCAAACACAAATAAAATCGAAGCTCATTTTCTTCCTCAGCTGCTCATACCCAAGGATGCAATGCTGTGACACTCAGATCTGTCTTTCACAATGTTCCTGTTGGTACTTTACAATATATAAAATAAAGTCAAGAATAGGGGATCTAGTTACAATGATTCTGCTCCTCTCTGTTTTGTCAATGAGGTTTTTCATATATCAGCCTGAAGGACCTAAGAGTGAGCACCATAGACAATAAGTGCAACAGGATTACATTTGGATGCATAATGCCTAATGATTTTGTAACTGAAACAAAAAGATAACACAGCTAATGCAGAGAAAAAGAAGAATTAAAACTCAAGTGGGCTTTGTTGCTGAAGCTGAAAAGAATGGGAATTATCCTATGCACAGAGATAAACTTGGAAATCACTACCCAAAGTATCCATTCACCCTTGTTTTTCAAGTTAGTGAACTTTGGTGCATCACCTAACAGGGTGGTTGCCATGAACCAGGAGAAACATATCCTTACAAAAATTCTGACAATGCACATGGATGAGACTTTCAAATTACGGAGAGGGAACATATGTCCCTTAAGTCCTACACCAGTGTGAAGGTTTTCTGAAGTCTTTTCCACTGGATGCTTCAAAAAACAGAAAGAATAACTTAACTTCACCCCTAGGTAGCTAGAGAGTGTTGGTGAAAGGCAGATGTCCAAACTAGGTAAAAAAATGGGAAAAGGTCAACAGGTTTGACAAGCTGTGGACCTGGAGGGCTGAACTGAACACTTAATGCACTCGTCATTGTCAACAAATGGTCAAGGACAGGAAGAATCAGATGCCAAGCAGATATAAGTATGCTCCAAGTTCCTTCAGAGGGAAGACTTTGCAGATCCTGTTTCTTGTGATAAAGTAGTCTTAATCCTTCTATGAAGCAGTAATGGTACACAACAGCTGATGCTTAGCAGTAGAGCTCTTTTTTCTTGATTGCTTCTGGCTAATGGATGGTCAAGATGCCCTTCACAATAGTATCCACACAGGTAAGATTTATGAGTAATCTCCAAACAGGTCATAACAAACAATACTTTGGAAATCCTGATCCCCCCTACCTGATGTGGAGATAGCAGATTTGTAGCTGAAGGAGCTCTCAGTGGGTCACTGGATCCCACTGTGCTTTCTTTAATACTTGCTAAATTCCCTGGAAGTTCTACAAAATACTTCCCCACACCACGCACAAGTCCAGTGATGGGAATTTCAGTCAGGCAATACAAGTCTGACTTATAGTTCCCTACTCGAGAGCTCTTTTGTTCCAAATCCAGCTCCCAAAAGGTTTGTCATTTGTGCTGACATGGTAATGCCATGCAGAGCAACAGCCCTCTGCCTTCAGCTCAGTATTTGATTGATCTTGCATCAGGTGACAATAATAAGCATTGCACAAGGGTGCTTTGATCTTACAAAAGACCTGAGAAAATATCTGTGGGTTAGGATATTCTTGCTACTTTCATGCTCTTACCAAAGGACATTGGTCAGACATGCGCCATCTGCTGCACCGAAATGTGATACCCAATCAGGTAAAACAAAAATCTCCCATAACAGCAGGCACTTCATAAGGGTGAAAAGGAACATGATTTGGGATGACTAAAAGGAGTCTTTGCTAGAGAGACTGCTTTTCTTGAAGGCTGCTCCTCTAGAAGGACAGGTTACCAACTTCCAGTGAAGACTCCCTCTAATGGCTGCGCACAAGAAGTCACAGGTTCATCATTTAGATGCATCTATTGCAGGGAGCTGAAAGTGCAAGGGGAACAAATATGCCCCGACTCACACTGCTCCCTGTTCCCTCACCTCTTCCCACGAGCTTGCCAGCCCTGCAGGTACCTAAAGAGGCAATTCTGCATTGGAAGTTATCTTCCAGGAAGAAGCTGAGTTTGAAGAGACTCAACTTCATAATAAACATTTTGAAATTTCACCTTAGCTGAATCTCCTTCATACTTTACAAGGAATGAGCTTGTGCATGACAGTGTTACCACATTATCTGCTCACAAACGCTGCTCAGGTCCTGAATGTAAATATAAAGCACAAAACCAAATCAAATGATGGAGTAAGAGGAAAGGGCACTGACATCATGTTCCTGACATCACATTCCTGAACCATGCTGCAAGAATAGGCAAGGTTTTAGGACAACAGGAAATGGCAAGTTGCACCAAGGGAGGATTAGATGGGATATTAGGAAAAATTTCTACACCAAAAGGATTACCAAGCACTGGAACAGGCTGCCCAGGGAAGCAGTGAAATCATCATCCCTGGACATATTTGAAGTACAGGCAGACATGGTGCATAGGATGGTACAGTGGTGGGTTTTGTCAGAGTTAGGGTGATGATTGGACTCTATCTGAAAAGTCCTTTACTCCTAGTAATTCCTATGATTCTATAATTTTCCCCCAGTTTTCTGTTTCCTTCCCCTCAACTAGCTTGGAACCTTTGTGCCGCCTATATTCCAGGACACACTTTCTAGAGAGATCCCTTTTCCAACATACAGGAAAAAAAATTCCTAAATCTCAAAGGGATGGCAGTTCTTGACTGGAAAGATAAAATTTTTTCTTCACCCATCCTACCAAGGAATACTGTAGACCAGTGTTAACAAAAGACACTGCAGTGCCAAGCACCGCAAGTCTAAGAAAGCTGAAAGAGTAACCAGAAAAGCCCATGAGCTGCTGATGTTGGAGTAGATAGAATTAAAAGAAGTGAGAGATGCAAAAAAGCACCCCAAGACCCAAACATTACTAAGGTTGAAGTGAAAGCAGAAAAAATGAGATCACAAACTGAGACAAGTAAAGCCTAGAAGAGTGGGTGAGGAAGAAAATCCAGGATAGAGCCTTTAAAAAGCTACAAAAGACATGTTACAACAACCAAACTCATGAAGAGCACCTGCAAGAGGGTAAGAGAAGGGGAGGAATCCTTTTTTACTCTTACAAATTATTTTTCAAAGGTCTGTTGAACTATCTTTTCCCCTATTCATGGTTTGACTGGGTTCAAAGCGGTGACTCAGCACTCATTAATAATTGTCAGGAATAGAACTAGCTAAACAACAGATTTGCAAGGGAGGAGCAACAGATCAAAGACAACCAGACAATTCACAGATCAAGGATGAGAGATTATACCTTGGACAAAATAGGGAAGAAGACAAAGGTAAGGAACAATTCAGAGGAACTTCTGGAAGTTGAACAAAGAGGAGTTTTGCTTGGGAAAATGAAAGAGACAAAGCACCAGAGATAAAGTGGAGGACATCTTCATTACCTTAAAACCAGAGCAGTGGCCTAATATGGCCAAATGCAGACAAGATCAAACTTCACTGCTGAACTACACTGATCCGTCCTTGGACTACTGCAACATGATTAAGGAAGAATTACAGCATAGTTTTGCTCTGTCAGCACAGACTTATCGTCCCCTAGCACAGGAGCTGGGTGCCAGAGAAAGAATAGTAAGGAAAAGGAGGACTTACTCTGGTGACATTTTTTTTTTTCATATAATAAGTCTGCCCATTTATCTTTGACTAAATACAGGGAGGCAAGATGGGGGGGAAAGGGACACACAAGATAAGACAAGTGTATTATAAACTTGCATTCCAGTCTTCCAATCCCTCCACAAGGCCAGTTTTGTAAACAGAAAGTTGAGATTTTCTTATCTTGTTTACTACTCCCATGATTGTTAACATACCATGCAGTGCCAACAACTATCTCCCTGCTGAACATTCTCCATTGAGAAGGCATTATAATTTCTTTTGTAATACATGTTATTTTAGCCAGGCTATCTGCACCTTGAAACACTCAGCCTATTGTTTCAACAGACCTGCATGATGGATTATAAAAATTGTCCAATATCATACCATCTTGGCTGCAGATTTAATTTCATGGAATATGAAACTTCACTGAAAATCATTATATATTGAGACAATGAAACACAAATGTTTCCTTGTTTTTATAGAGGGAAGTGTGAGTCTACTACAACTCCCTATCTCCTATCTACTACTATCCTGGGATGATGTTCTTCATACATCTTATTCATGTAAACAATGAGATCAGTCACACAGGCAGGGAAATCAGGTTTTAATCTAGCATTACTGTTTCAAAACATGGCGTAAAATTTGGTTTTTAAAAATCCCAGGATAGTAAGCATCATGTTTAAATAATCTAATAATGTGAAGACTAGCAGAAGCTTTTATTTTTCTGGTTACCCTTCTGAAGTTTAATATTGTAATCTGATTTCGTTTTTAGTACACACAAGTTGTTGGCAATTACCTGTCTGTGGGTAATGCTGCTTAAGTACAAACCAAGAAAACTGTTAAAAGATGAGTAATGTTAGTATTGCTCTATTCTGGATCTTTAATTAAGCAAGGTCTGAAAATCTCAATTACAGAGCATATAAGATTTTTTTTTAAAGGTACTTGGTAAAATCTGCTAACTTTTACCCTATCTTGTTTTTCTTGAAAGACTGTAAACTTGGAGAACTAAATTTAAAGATGCACAAGCTAAGCTATTCTGTTAGAAGAAGAATGAATACCCATACTCAAAATCTGAACTAATCAAGGTAGGATTTGTCTGATTGGTTTTTTAGAAGTAAACAGCACAGACATGCAACAGAAATTTGCCTGATATATAAAATTTAAAACTGAACTTTCTTAATGACAATCAGACTGAAACACTGCTTGTATGATAATGCATTTCAAACTCTTAGTATTTTGGGGAGAATGATGACAAACAGCTTCCTAGACTGGTGACATAATCCATAATCATAGTGTAAAAACTAAGATTTTAAAATGCCTACATTTGAATAATCTTTTGAGATACTGCATCATAGTTTCACTCTACTCTGTTGGTTTAGCTTGCTTTAAAAGTGCATTTAGTGGCTTTTCCATCAGGGCAGAGTAACCACCCATTTCATGAGAACTGCATAGGACCGAAAGGCAGAGCAAGATCTTCATTTCACTGTGACTGTTGCACATCTGAAAAACACAAGATCCCAGATATTTTACATTGCAGTCTAACAATTTGCTTAGCACTTGCTTCAACTTGCACACACAGAGATTCTTCAAGTTGTGTGAAGAAGAACAAATAAACCCTTAAACAATGGTTTGGATTTGGTGGGGGGGATGAATTTTGAAGTGCTTTGCTCATTTCTACTGAATGCACTGCTACCCACTTTCTTGGTTTGCATGTATACTACCAAAACCAGCTCATCCCGCGTAATTATGTTCAGACATTTGCTGGAGGTGCAAAACTACATATGATATATAAGCAAATTAATATTAAGACAGTATTTTAAAAGTAATTATTCATAAAGCTGGAAATACATGCATCCAAATTCTGCATGCAAAATTTGGAGTAAAACATGCTTCTAGTTTCCATGATGAGTGTTCCACTTTGAGAATTAAAAACAAAAAGAAAAAACAGACATGAGTCTAACAACTGAAGTAGTAACATCCTCATTTGTACATCTGTGCAGCCAGAGACAAGAAAGGCTTGATTCTCTGAAAGACTAATGGAGAGTGGAAGCCAGAAGTGCCAGAAGTTTCAGTTAAAACTTCCCAAGCATGTGTTGGTGGGAGGGATAAGGGGAATCAAGAGGAGGCAGAAAAAAAATTTGTTTTGCTTTTTTCAACTGTAGTTACTTCTGTAGATCCACAATTAATCCAGAAATAATTTTTAAAAGCAGTTTATTTTCAATTAAGAAACTCTGCCAAGACCAGAGCTTATACCTACAGTTTCTACTTTGACTTAATAGTGCAGCATGCTACTTGGTGGAAGTATTCATACCAATCCTTTACCTCTGCTGTTTGCTTTTCATGTCTTATCTTGCTCCCAGATAAACAAAGTATAAAATTCTTATTGAGAAAGGACTAGATACTTTCTGAATAAACTAGGGAGGCCTAAATGTAAAAACTGTCAGCAGAAGAAAAGACATTAAGACATTCTTTCCCTGCAAATGAAAAGTAGACAGTGTAGTAGGAGCAAAAATGAGCCAGACAGATCCCAAAAGCATCCACCTACACCTTCAAACACGTTCATTTTACCTGCAGGCAGGCAACTAGCTCAGCTAGTCGCCACTGTGAAGGAAGAACTGAAAGATATCTCCCTGGATGGACAATCCTGTCCTAATCAGTGAGAGATGTCCATGTCTCCCTGCCTTCAGGTTGACTGAAATAATGTGATTTGTTAAGACAGTCACACACAGAAGCAGTTAAGGTTAAGTTCTCCATTTTTCCAAGCTATGTTGAAAGGCTCTATATCACTCTGTAATTTTTTAAAATCTCTATTCTAATAAATTCAATTTGCTCTTGCTTATTTTGAGGCTATTAGCAACTAAGACAGCTTTCCCCTTCATCAGCCTCTCTTCTAGACTGAGCCCCAAATCCAGACTTGCTTTACCAGGAATACTAGTCAAAAAGCTACCCATCTGCAGAGGTAGTCTCCACTTGCCCATCAAGAGAAAGTGAAATGGCTGATGGCTTCACCCAGGTCAGGATTTCTTAAACCTGAGCTTCTCCAAACTGATTAAGAGTAATTGTATGATTACAGAAAGATCCAAGCTGGTAGCTGATTATTCATTAATAAAATACTGTACTTTGAATTCATGCTTCATTTTACTCCACGTTATAATTTCCATTCATGCTGATAGACTTAAACCATCGCTGCATTAAAACAACAAATTCAAACCATTCCTGGAGGAAACTAGCATATCACTGGAAGAACTCACTACACATTAAAACTGGGCTCCTGTATTGAAGCAAATTTGTATCTGTTCAAATGCTGGAATATCCAACCTTCTGCAGTGTCTTTTCTGAGGAGGCATCTGATATGAGAAACCTAATGAGACCTGGGTTTCAGCATGTCTACAAGAACCTAAACCCATGAAAGATGTGAACATTGCAGGTAGCATAACAGGAGCAGGAGGATAAATTATTTCCTACTATGTTTTGCCTCTGAGCTTTTTCCATGCTACTAATGTTTTGAGTCATAGTTATCTGGAGGGGACCACATGACAGTACCCAAAAATGGTAACGTGATACAAGTTAAGGCATAACATTTATAACCAACTCTGCCACTGGAAATCTCTCCAAACTTCCTGTGCTTTCACATATGCAAGTTTTTGATCCTGGGGAGCTAGTCAAAGGCTGAACTTAGGTAACAGTATAACCAAAGAAGAAGAATACAAAGATTTGAGACAGACACTACATACAATTAGAGGCATGATTTTATACAGAAGCTGTGAAAAGCTATGATAAAAAACATACTTGGGAGTATTGAGAAGCTAATGGAAAGTCTGGAAAAGACAAAATTATAAGAAAGTGCTGTACTTCCAAAATCTGGATTTAAACCAGAACAATAATGTCAATGAAAGACTGCAGATGGCAGGAAGATAATTCCACAGTCAGAAGAAAGACCAGTCCCAGCCTCCCATCCCTAAATCCTCTCAAAATACTTCAGCCAGACGCATTCTAATCACAGAAGGGGCCAGAAAGAAAATTAAGGAAAATAATTTATATATAAGCTTTACTAATTAATTGGCTCAAGCAAGGGGTATGCCCTTTCAATATTAGTGCAATTATCTGAGACAGTGATATGGTGATGCTCAGGACCAAACCAACCACAATTTCAACAACTGCAGGGCAAGCATGGACATCAGACTGTTCAGAAAAGTAAAACATATCTAAAATTATTCACTTTTTAAAAGTTACCCAAATACTGAGCTAACAAATGTTGACCTAAATTCACTAAATTCATGGTGCTTTTTTATCTAATAATGCTGGAGCTCTCTTCAGTGACTGGCCCATCTGAGACAATTTCACTGATTTTGAATCATAAGTACAGTACAAGAAAACTAGCAACAGGTCTGTCTGAGATGTTACATTGCAGATGCTGATAAAACCAACAGAAAGTATCCTTTATTGGCTTAAAGCAACCAACATCTCAAACTGGAAAAGAAAACAATCCCACTGCAATGCAGACACAATGATGCAAACCCTTACCTAATTAATTCACATCAAATACAAATGAATTTTCCATTGTGCAAATGAAAATGCTTTCATCCAACACCATGCCAGGTCACACACCCAAAAACTTTATTATCTTCAGCAGCTCACTTCACAGAAATAAATGATGTTTTGGTGGGGAAAAAGGCCCAAGGAAGAAAGGGAAAGCTAAGGACAGGCTGCTAGAAACAGTTTGTCTTATGCCAAGATTTGAAGAAAGTAATATTTCATTATTTGAAGCACTCCAAATATGCTGCTGATCACAACAAAAGATAAAAAAAAGCTTAGGGTTATTTTTGGTGTAAGGCCAAACAAATTTTCTTTCAGGATCATAGCAGACCTATTACTGTGTCCACATTCAGCACTGTTCCCAACCCAGCTACCCCAGAACCCCAGTAGCCTCCTCCTGGCATTCACACCAGATGCTTCCATCAACCACTTGTCACAGATGTGCTCAAATCTCATCACAAATCACAGCCAGCTTGCCCCACGGGGAAGCTAGAAGCACATAGGGTTTGGAAGAGCAGCACAAGGCAGGAAGGAGAGCGGCAGAGAAGGGCAGACAGGAAGACATGAGCACTGGCAATAAGAGTCCTTGTTGATTGCAGGGACCCTGAATTTCACCTCACACATGAGGACCTATGAGAACAAAGTAAAACATTTCAAGAACAAGGTAGCAATCTATAGGCCTCCACCATATTAAGCACAAACTCTGCTCTCAATAACACATCAGGAGTACATTACTGAAGCTACCAACCATTCCACAACAATGTAACACAAGAATTCAAGTTGTTGTGTTGCATTAGTTAGGCAACCCACAGTGTATTTATTAGTTACAACAGGACTGTTTCCACAGGACATCCTTCTCTTTCAACACTCAAGATTAGCTATTAGTAACGTGCTAAATTTGTTTTGACAGCAAATGACTGAGCAGCCTTAGTGCTCCATTTACCATGTGCTTCCCAGATACATGTCCTAAATTCATGTTTCCTTACTCTCTCACTGGGTTTTTTTTAGCTGTTTTGCCTTGGTAGCAAACTACTGCGTACCAACATTATCCTTCCCTGCTCTCTGTCAAGAACTGCTCACCTGCAATTGGATCTCAAGGGCTTATGTTAGACTACCAAAATACCTGCATGGCCAACACTACCCTACTTGGATAGACTAGCACCACCTGGAATACACACACAGCATCACCTCATCCTCCAGGGTAGTGATACATAGAACATCCCAACATACATGGAAAACTATGCAACAAATAATACAGGAATTCACATATCTTTATTCTTAACTTTGAAACACCTGCCATATGGTCTTCTGAATGGCAGCATGATGTAGGCAACAGGAGAAGAAAAAGTTCAGAAAGTCTGGACAGAAGCCTCTACATATAATCCACTGAAAGGCCATAGCAAGACACAGGGGAGGCCTCCCCACACATATACTGCTGCTAATACAAAAATTATCTGGAAATTTTTGATTTTTAAAGTTAATGACAGTTAAAGAATTAATTTCTAAATGGAAATATTTAAAAAGCAATACTAGGAATAGAATTCACAGCTGGGCAAGCACAGATGACAACAATAAACACCATCATTTAAACAGCACTTTTTCACCAATCCAGCACAAAATCTGACTGCCAGAACTCAGAATCAGAGGCTGCCCCACAGCTGGAAACTCCCAGACTTAAAAAAAAAAAACCAAAAAAAAGAAGAAATTGAATCCCACAAATTAAAATATAAAACAAAAATAAATTCCTTTTTATTCCTCCTAAATAATCCCATGTGTACCAAAGAACACATTATTGCCCATCAAACACTGGTCTGCTTAGAATATGTAGAAATGAAAGCTAGATTTTAAGTTCATGCTTATTTTAATTTCCACCACTTATCACTGTATAACACATAAAATTTTAACTCCTATAAAGAACATTTGAACTTGAGCAGGAATATTTAAGAAGTTCTTTCATTACTCCAAGGCCTATGGCAACTGGCCCACACATAATTATTTGTTTGAACTCGAATAGGCAGAAATTAAGGTATTTTTCTGCTTGAAGTATCAGGATGAAAAGAGCCTTTGGTTCAATTTCAGTCAAATATTGAGATTAAAGTTCTCAGCAAGATGCTAACATCATAGTTGCTTTTAAAAATATGTATTTCTCATTTAGCTGATTTCTGAAAAAGTATTTTTCCCCTAAAGTGTTATACTTTTGACAGGTAAACTTGATGGTAATGAGAATCTAATGCCCTATAATATGTTGACAAAGGATTCTTTTGCTACTAAAAATTTTTGCCTCTACCTATCCTTACAAATATTAAGCCTTTGAGCAACAAAACAATAAAAACAACTTCAGCAAATACCTCTTTTGTCTGGGTTCACCAATACTTAAGATAGAATCATCATTTAGGCTGGAAAAGATCTTGACAATTACCAAGTCCAACTACTAACCTAGCACTGCCAAGTCCACCACTAACTTACTTCCCTCAGCAACATATCTACCTGTCTCTTACCTCTAGGGATAACAATTCAGTCATTTCCCTGGGCACACTGTTCCAATATTGGACAACCATTCTTCTTGATATCCAATCTAAAAATCCACTGCTGCAACTCAAGGACATTTTTCTTTTTTCTGTTTCTTGAGAGAAGATGCCGACCTCTTCTCTCCACAGCCTCTTTTCAGGTAGTGGCAGAAAGCAGATGTCTCCCCACAGCTTGTTTTTCTCCACAGTAAATAACCCCAGCTCCCTCAGACACCCTCCACAGGACTTGGAGCTCCAGATTCCACACCAGCTTTGTTGCCCTTTTCTAAACACACTCCAGCACCTCAACATCTTTTTGTAGTGAGTGAGCCAAAACTAAGCACAGCTCTCAAGGTGGGGCCTCACCAGTGCTGAGTACAGGAGTACAATCACTGCCCTTGTTCTGCTGGCTACAGTAATTCTGATGTATCAGGATACTTTTGGCTCACATACAGACAGCTGTCAAACAACATCCCGAGGTCCTTTTCCATCAGCTCTGTAGCCATTCTTTCCCCAGCCTGTAGTGCTGCATGGGGTTGTTGTGATCCAGATGCAGGACCCAGCATCTGGCCTTGCTGAATTTCATACCTCAGCCTATCAGTCCAGCCTGTCCAGATCCCTATGTAAAGCCTTCCTGTCCTCAAGCAGATCAACACTCCCACCCAACTTGGTGTCATCTGTAAACTTACTGAGGATGCACTCAATTCCCTCATACACATCATTAACAAAGACACTCAAGAGAACTGGTCCGCATACTGAGCCCTAGGGATGACCACTTGTGATCAGCCACCAACTGGATTTAAGCCCATTCACTACAACTCCTTGGGCCCTGCTATACAGACATACTTTTAATGCAGCAAAAAGCATGCCTGTCCAAGCTGTGAGCAGACAGTTCCTTCAGGAGAATTATGTCAAAGGCTTTCCTGAAGTTTAGGTAGACAACACCCACAGCCTTTCCACTAAGCATGTCACCTTGTCATAGAAGGAGATCAGGTTATCCAAGCAGAACCTGCCTTTCATAAATTCATGTTGATTTGGCCTGATCACCTGCTTTTTCTGTATATGCCACATGACAGCACTTTTGACTATGTACTGCATAACCTTCCCAGGCACCTGCCACATCTGTAGTTTCCTGGATCCTCCTTCTGGCCCTCCTTCCACATTTGCTAACCTCCAACTAAATGAAATGTTCCCAGTTATTCAGGACTGCTGGTAAATGATGGGAAGTGACTGTGTGAGCGCTTCCACCAGCTCCCTTGGTACCCTCAGGTGAATTCTATTCATCTCCATAGACCTGTGCATGTGTAAGTGGTGTAGCAGATCACTAACCACTTCCCCTTGAATTACAGGGGTTTCATTCTGTTCCTCATCTTTGTCTTCCAGCTCAGGGAGCTGGGTACCTCAAAACAATCGGTCTTTCTATTAGAGACCGAGGCAAAAAAAACATTAAGTAGCATTAAGCATCTCAGCCTATTCGTCATCTTTGTCACTACGTTTCCCCCAACATTCAACACAGTGAGGAGATTCTCCTTAGCTCTCCTTTTGTTGCTGATATATTCATTGGAACACTTTTTACTCTTTCATAACAGTAGCAGATAAAGTTCTAGTTGGGCTTTCATCCTTCTAATTTCCTCCCTGCATACCCTTCCAACACCTTTGCAGTCCTCCTGAGCTGCCTGCCACTATTTCCAAAAGTCACAAACTCTCCTTTTTTCCCCGAGTTACAGCCAAAGATTTCTGTTCAGCCAGGCCAGTTGTCTTTTCCACCAGCTCACCTTTTGGCACATGTGGATATTCTGCTCCAGTGCCTTTAAAATTTCCCTCTCAACAAAGATGAGGAAAGTCTGGAGAATTCAAAAGACCCTAGGAGCAACTGCAGCTGTCAGAGATACTGAAATTGGTGTTTCCGCTTTGCCTCATGTAATTATTTACCCAGGTTGTAAACTGAGTATTGATTTGAAGGTTGGTTTATTGCCCCCCATCCAGACTAGCAAAAATCCACCCAAATTAATTTAGACACAAATTTGATCCCATAAAATTGTGGTACAAAATTTACATAACCTGCATTTGCAAATCAAGCAAAGTTGCACTTCGGTCCATCACATTTCTCCTCAGTAATCATGGAGTATACACGTTCAGCAGATGAAACTATGGGCAGAACAGCTTTTTGTAAACCTGTCAGTAATTTTCTACTGTAGACACACTATATTCCATGCCAGTATATCCACCCTACACTACATTCTGTCAAAAACAATCTCTGCAATAATCTCCGAGTAAAGTGAGTTCTTGCACACCATCAGTAGCTTGTGGGCCTTTCAAGAAGAGCTTAGTTACTTCTCTCAACTATATCACTCCCAGGTGCTGCTGAAGAGCAGCTTGTTACAGCATATTGACAGTACCTGTGAGAGAGAAAAGTGAAATCCTGATATGCATTGCAGTTGGACAGAAAGCAGAGAAGAAAACTACCCCCTTGCTAAAGATTGTTACAGACAAAGGCCTTTCCAAAGTTAAGCTCTAAAATTTCTATTCTTGATTGGATCAATTTAGAAATCGTCACATATTTCATTTCTTAATAAACAAGAAGTTGGTCAATGCAAAGCTCAACATAAGCTGTCAATGTACACTTGCTGCCCAGAAAACCAACTACATCCAGGACTGCATCTAAAGAAGTGTGATGAAAGGTCAAGGGAGGCAATTCTGTCCCTCTATTCCATTCTAGTGAGACCTCACCTGCAGTACTGGAGGTACTGGAATCCCTGATGTAAGAAAGACAGAGACCTGTTGGAGTGGATCCAGAGGAGGTCCCAGAAGATGATCATAATGATGGAGCATCTTTCAAGGAAAGACAGGCTGAGAGAGACAGGGCTGTTCAGCCTTAAGAAGAGAAGGCTGCGGGGAGACCTAATAGCAGCTTTCAGTAACTATAGGGAGCCTGCAGAAAAGATGAGGAAGGACTCTGTATCAGGCACCAGATATCTTCAATGTTCCTTCCAACTCTGAACATTCCACAGTTGTATGAAAAGGTGCTAAAATTACTTATTTCAATTTTTTACTTACACAAAGCAATTACAAGTCATGAATGTGTTTGACAAATATCTCCCTAGGCTAATCTTACCAGTGAAATATGGTACATAATTTGTGGTTTTAAGTAAAATACTTCTGCTAGTGACGCATTACACTGATCTCTGAGAAAAGACAGAACTATGAGTTCCTTGGAAGTTCACACAAAGTCCTAACTGTTGAAGGAAGAAGAATTGCAAATCTGAAACTGATGTGAATAAGCAAATAAAACATAGTTGTCAGGTGGTATAACTAATTAAAGAATCTGCCCATGTGCTTTACAAATATCCATTGTTATGCCACCCATCCAAACAGATAAATACTGTTGGCCCTGTCATATGGATTTAGAGAGTAAGGGGCAATAACTTTTTTATCTCACCTCACTAAATGACTCACTGGCAAAGTCAAGCAGAGGTGAAGCAGAAAGTAAATGGAGAAATATAGCTCAGGGCTCAGTCACTCATTACCATTCCCTGCAAGTACCTGATTTAATAAGATCTAATCAAGTTCAGAACATTGTAGGTTTGACTGTGCACACTCTGGAACGTGCCACATGTGACAGAGCATAATGCTAAACTTAGTACTGCCAGATATTATACAGGCAAATATTAGAGCCCATTTGCAGAGCCTGCTTACCAGTTTCTTGTCCCTGAAAAAGAAAACAACTCTGCAAAAAAGGTTGAAGGAAAGAACCTGGATGACTAGAAGGTTGGTCACTCTATTTTTACCTACTGATCATTTCAGTGTTCAAACCCAGTCTCCTGGTGTGTGAGACTAACACCACTGAGAAAAAATCAAGAAGCAAAGGAAAATGAAAATTTTCTCAAGTACATACTATCACAAAGCCTCTTCTGAAATTTTTTAAAGTTTCTTTTCAAATAAGGAGAAAAGCAATGAGATTACTACTGTTACGGAATCCCCATTCATTTTCACAGACTAATAGGTGCTCACTGACATATGCAGATGGCGTATGTCTGCTTATCAGGCACCTAAATGAAGACTTCTATAGACATTAGGCACTTACTAAAATCTAAAGACAGTGGCCTAATACCTCATGTACTCAGAAACTGTATTTTAGGTACATGAAATCGGTGTAACTTGTATATTCTTCTCAGAAATTATTCAGAGAATGTGCTGAGTTGGAAGGGACTTTTAAAGGTCATGTGGTCCAACCCCAATTATTGTGAAGTCCTGAATTAGTGTCACTGGGCTGTCTTGTAGTCTGCAGTGCAACTGAAGACCTTACACATAATCACATTCTCCAGAAACACTTTGTTTTCCAGGCATCTAAGGAATGAAAATTACACAAGACCTGGAACTTGAGCCTGCCAAAGTAAGTTGTTATAAAACCAGTTGCACACCAGGACACATCACACTGAAAGGAAAGAAGTTGAGTAAATAACATTCTCCTCAGAATAAGCCATGCGCTCAAACAGTCCCAGCAGAGGACCCTACCACTGCCTAATAATTTAGTCTTTGTTACATTTTCCATCTTTGAACAAGTTTACTGGTATGTCTAGTGTTTCTTCAACACTGCTAGGGCATTTTAAGTTCATTTAACAACTAATGGAGGAAAGATTCCCCTGCCAGTAAGACACTTTCTTCCCCTCTCAGCTTTTCCCCTGTGAACGAGAGGTAGAAGGCAGCAGACAACACATCCTTCTCATTGTATAGAAAAAATACCAAACAGAAAACATATACCAAACATGCACAAGTCTAGAAATTTAAAGACGTATTGGTTATACTTTTTTGAAAAAAAAGAGTGCTGCCTTAAAGCCCATGCTGACACACACAACACCCCAGGGTGCGGTAAGCCCCTTTATTAATGCTGGCAATAAAAGGCAGACAGCAGAACAACCCCAAGCCGTCGATTTCTCATGGAAAGTTCTAATCCCAGGGATTTCTAACCTCAGCGGAGCTTCTACTCACAAGGCGCCGAGTCCGCGGGGGGAGCCACTGCTCTCACCGAACTAGTGGAAACGCTGCCAGCGGAGTTTTCAGGTGATGTCAACAACAGGAAGGATGATTTGGAGCCGGATTTCCATTTCTCATCAGGACGCTGCCTTTAAAAGTTGGAAGGGGAACGTTAATGGTTTCTCGCTTATTCCCCCTCAAACCTGCGATGGAACCCTCGCGCACAAACAGGTTCTGGATCTATGCGGCAGCTCCGAGATTTCGCGGGTGCGTGAAATAGGGGATGGCCCTACTCCGGGACCCTAATAAGCAAACACTTTATTACTCACCCACCGAGCGCTGATTTTACAAGGCCCTAACCCAGCTTCAGCCCCGCCACCTCCGCGACCACGCTTCGCAGTCTCCAGCCCCCGCCCGCCCACAACGCATTCCTTCTCCCACCGCCCCTTACCACAAGCCCACGCAGTCCCGGCTGCCGGGCGCGAATCCACGCCCGGGTGCTCCGACATGTGCCAGCAGCCCTCCCGCTCACCTGCGCACACCGCTCCACTCCCCACGGCAGGCGTTTCACAACCCCACCGCCTCCACCGCCAGCGGGTCGTGCTGCCCCGGAGGTCGTGGCGCCGTCGTGCCCGCTGCGAGGGCGACACCCAGCGGCCACGGCAGGCGGGCAGCGCCCGGCCCGGCACGCCTCCGCCCGGCTCTGCCCACCCCGTGCCTGGCACAGGAGTCAACGGCGGCAGGGGCTCGTGTGGGTTAATGCCAGCCTAGAGCCAGGTCTTGATCCCCAGCCTGGCTCTGGGAAAGTTCATAATAATTTGTGTAGGAACAGAAGCACACCGCCACCGACTTCGGGAGGCTACATGCCCTTCCCTCCTAAATCTCCTAGCAATTACTGACTTCAGCAAAGTTTGACCTCTGTGCATACCCAGATATGTATTTTTATCCCTGTAGTTTTCCTGGAGGTACACCTTAAAAGTGTAGATCATGTCGGTCTGGAAGTACCTCTCTCATCTGCATGAAGTATCCTAGTACCTGTGGTATCAGTCCCTTCGAGGCAAGGAAGTAGATGAAAACCTTACCCTGAACCTGAAGAAGGACTTCAGTGTCTCCCTGCCGTCTGGTGGGAAGCAGAGCCACGCTCCGGCCCATGCTCTGATAACTGGATGCCTTTCCTTTGTCAAAACAGCAACACTAATGAACTGGAATGCAGCAGCTTTGAAGGCTGGGAGGTCAGAGAGGGCAGGCTGAAAGGCTCCACTCAAGGTGCCTGCTTGCCACCTTACCTCCAGGTGGTAAAACGTGCCAGGGACCTTCAGCTCATCCAAGCTGTGTACATGTGGGCAGTTTCATCTGCATGTCAGTAATCGACAAACTGGAAGAGAAACAAGTCAGATATGGGACCAGCTGTAGGTACCAGCAAAGGTGAAAGGAGTTTGTGCAAGGAGGCTGAGCACAATCATAAAAATGGGTGTCTTGGTTTAAGTGACACAGGACTAATTTATCTTCTTGCCTGGGAAAACTGCACTTTTAGAAGACTCTGAATTTGTGAAAATATTTACTTTATAGCCAGCTATGGTATGCACGTTTCAAGGTTTCAGTGTTTTTGACCCTTGCCAGGTGCAGGGATGAGGAGGAGGGGGACCTGAGCACTTGACACAGGCTGGATAACAGGGTTATTTCCTACCACAAACATCACACTCAATAGAAATTAGGAAATTTTCTGCAAATTTCTCTATTACTTAACAGCAGTGCTGCCAGACCCCTGAGCCCTTCCTTTCCTCCCAGAGCTGCAGCACTCACTGGCTGATATTTGCTGTGCACAGCTTCCCACTGCTGTAATGGGCTGAGTATAATCCTTGTGGATTTTATATTTGTATCAAGATTAATACGGATCTTCAGTGTTCTTAATGTTGGTTGTATAGTCTTATTCTATTGAATCTTTTTAAGTTTCCTTGTTTTACGCCGATTCCCCTTCCTGAGCACGGAGGAGTCATCAGCAAGAGGATAACTGTCTGAACGATAATAAATTGCTGTGGGTTTCTCAAATCATAACATCATTATCTGAGGTAGAAGGTGGAAGCAGAAAGCAAGCAGCTGGTCTCCATACAATGCCTGATCCTGGAGGCACATCACTTTCAAAGGCCATGACTCTGGCTTACAGGCATTTTCAGGATGATGTCCTAAATTAAGTAAAAGTCAAAATATCACAGGCACTATCTAGATACATGACAAATATATTATTTTGAATGTTTTTGCAGATGATTCTACTTTAAAGTATTTTTCATGAAAAGATCACTTTGGTTTTCATAATCTTGCAACAATAGTCACACCACAGCTTCACATCAAAACCCTTGGTACTACCCAGAAAAGATTTCCTCACTGAGTTCTGTTTCTGACCCCTGTCTGATCTCAGCAGTGCTTTGAAGCTTTGTCAGAAATATGGCACTAGTCTGAAGCCTGGTATAATTTCTGAAATGAGAATGTAATTGCTAAAAAACATAAAAACACATTGCGGTTCCTGACACTACAATTTTTGTTGTTCATATACATGTTGAGAATAGACCTTCTTCATGGGAATTTCATTGTACTTGATATAGTGTAAAATTCTGATGTAGGAATGGAAGTGTGTATTTGAGTAGCAGTTAAGCTATATGTTCAATAAGTTCCACATACATTAATGTTGGCTGCTTTAGCTATGTTTGATCATTATGATGGAGAAACAAGGAAATGTAAAAACATTTGCAGAAAAAGGCTTTATTCATACTGCTACCAATTTATTAAATGGGAGTTTTTCCTCCTTTAACAGATGCAGGATGAGATGCTGTCACAACCCTCCAAACCCAGATATAGACAGGCTCCTTTGATTTTGTGGATGTCAGCAGGACATCCTGTACTTAGTTATCATTCTTTTTTTTTTTTTTAATCCATGCAGCCAGTTTTGTATTCCTCTGAGTTTTGTTTTTTTTTTCTTTTGGGAAGAGAAATTCATGGGGGATCCCCTCAGTTGCCTGAAATGGAAAGTATATCATGTCTGTGAACTGTGGCTCCCCAGGAGCAAAGTTCACTCTCATCTAATTTTGCACATGTCATGTATTCAATCCCTTGTCTGCCTGCCCTTACTCCAAGTCCCATGACCGAAGGCTGGGCACTGTTTCATTATGTGCAACAGGCTTCCAAATTACATGATTTTCATCCCTACCCTAAAAACTGACCTGCTGACAGGCCTCGAGCCTATGTGGCTTTGAAGCTGTGGTCAAGCAGGAGGCCACTGACATCAGTGTTGTGGGAAGTGGTGCAACCAGTTCTGTTTTTCCTGAGTTTTTTTAATATCTTCAAATTATTCTCTCTCCATAACTGATGATGTTTCGTAGCTTTTTGTATAAAAGAAACCTAATGGAGTCAAATTTCTGGGCAAAACTCATATACCCGGCCTTGAGAACTTGTACCATTTTCTGTCCAAATGTTATCCAGCTGGTGGGTGAGATGGATGGTCTTTCACCATAGAACAGTTAACTGTCCTTGTCTTTCCACCAGGAGTCTTCAAAAGATTAACAGGGCTCTTCCTAGAGACAATGCCAAAAACATGGCTGGTAAAAATTCTTGCTCCAAAATTAGGTCCTATATCCTTTTAAAGGATTTAGCTTTGAAATGTATACCCTAATATTTTTGATAATCTTTCATGCAAAATTTCCAAAAAGGTTGATAAAGTGAAAAGAAAGACATTTCAATAAAGTCATCTATTTGTAGATTTGTCATGATGTGGAATACAAGAGGGGAATTTCTTCCTCCTGCCTGAGACAAAAGTGTGCCTTCATTATCTGAAGCAGAAAGCCTGGTGATAAGAAGACTGCCACACAGCAAAGAAGTTGGAAAATAATCAGCTACAGGAAACATGTGGAAACTCTGAGCATTAAGTTCAACCGTTACACCTAATGGAAGAAGGGAGAATGGGACAGGAAGAAGCAATAGGAGAGAAGCATAGGAAAATGTGCTGCTGAAGAATCAGGAACTCAGCTGACAAGTCAGAACAGTGGGTAGCCAGAGGCTGACACACACACACACACTGCTGCTTGAACTGGTTCTAAGACAATGAAAGCAGCACTGGGAACTCCTAAGGGGCCTGATTGAAGGGCAAAAGACCTGCCTTCACAGTGCAGACAGCTGAGTGCACCTCAGACTGTCAGGGGCTTTTAAATCCCATCCTCTTCGATGGACCTTTCATTAGTGTGGCTTTCACCACTATGGCAGAGCTACTGGCGCCTTCTGGTGGATTCTCCAGCTGAATGCCATGGGGCACACAGGGGCCATGTTCAAGTCCTATACTGTCTCACACGCTGAAGGATGAAGAGTGTGTGGGGGTGATGCGGGAGTGCCTCAAGAGACACATTTTTAGGCTCTGGCTGCAGGGCTTGACTGAGTCTGGTCAGGAAAACTCCTTCCCAGCAATAAACACACCAGCAGTTAATTTTGGTGCCAACAGACAAAGAATGGAAAGGATTGGAAGGTGCCTTTAGAGATCATCCAGTCCAGAGCAGGCTCACTGAGAGTAGGCTGCACAGGAAGGCATCCGGATGAGTTGTGGCTGCCTCCATAGGAGGAGACTCCACAACCTCTCAGGGCAGCCTGTTCCAGTGCTTTGGCATCCTCAAAGTAAAGAAACTTTTCCTCTTGTTGAGATGGAATTCCTCTGTTGGGCTTGTGCCTATTGCCCCTTGTCCTGCCACCAGCCACCATGGAGAAGGAGAAGACCCCAATATGTTATTCTCCAGACCAAACAGACCCAGGTCTCTCACTCTTCCTTTCTTCGTAAAAGAGGGGCTCTAGTCCCTTGATCATTTTCATAGCCCTCTGCTGGACTCTCTCCAGCAGTTCCCTGACCTTCTTGAACTTTTGGAGGGAAGTGAGGGGGCAGAAAGAGGGGAAAAGCTGGACAGAGAACTCCACATACCCCACCCAGTTGCCTCCACTCCATAACTCAGCACCTAGAGACAGCATGTACGCCGGTCCCACGGGTGTCTTTATGCCCTGCAGGGCCCGGGGTGGGAGGTGGCAGCCAGCAAGCTCCAGATCCCGTCAGTGCGCACGGCAGCGCCAGCGGCGGAGGAAAGGCCTGGGCGAGCGGCAGAGGCCTCGCCGGCCNCGCCGAGCGCCGTGCGGGGGAGGGGAGCGGCGGCGGCAGGGCGGCACCTGGGCCCCCCCGCACCCGCGGCCGGAGGCCGTCAGCAGGCAGAGGGGGCCCCTCGGAGCTCCGGGGCGAGCGCGGCCGGCATGAGCCAGGTGCCGAAGAAGCTGCCGGAGGAGGAGGAGGGGGACGAGGAGGAGGAAGAAGAGGAGGAGATGGTGGGCTTGGCGGGCTACGCCGACGGGGCCGAGG
>VZTY01027430.1:39196-104814 GCA_013400935.1 Turnix velox | reverse complement strand
ATGAGGCGTGTGAGTGCTGTCGGCGACCGCCGTGGGGTTGCTCCCGGAGGGCCGAGAGAGGTGGTGTGAGGGGCAGTCACCGGCCTCGGAGTAGGCTGCGGAGGTGCGAGGTGCGAGGTGCGGGCAGGCCGACCCCGTGTGCGGGGACGGCGGCGGGCGGGACAGGGCCGCCGGCGGGGAGTTGAGATTCGGCTGCCAGGCGGGGGAGGGGGTGCTGGGCCTGGCTGCCTGCGGATGTGGGTGAGGGAGGAAGCACGTCTCCCCTAGGAATGGGGCAGTGCGAGCGGGACACGAAGGGAGCTGGGGACAGCCGTGTGGGCGAGACACAGGAGAGGGGGTGGCAAGCGAGCGGGACAGGCCTGGCGGGGAAGAGGGCCGGGCAAAGCGGGGATGCTGCGGAGCTCACTGAAGGAGGGGACGGGGACGTGGTGCTCTTTGGAGGCTGCTGTGGGGTTAGAGGGAGCTGTGAGGGGAGCAAGGGCTGACAGGTAGCAGGGAGGGTCGGGAGAAGGAGGGGTAGTTGTAGGAGTGACCTCCTTTCAGTGTTTGTCTGGGTTGAGAGTGATTATTTATTAGTGGCCGCAGCCTGCTGATGTGACTTGATTGTGCCAAGGAAGTGTGGGGGGCGGTTGGGTGTCAGGCTATAAAAGGCAGCGGCAACCCTCAGCTCAGTGCCCAGGGCTGCTTTGCAGCTGTAGATGTCAGTCCCCACAGCCTCCGCTGGATGTCTGTTGTCCAACTGTCTGTGCATATGAAGACCCACATTAGCCACTGTGGATCTGTGTGGGTACGGATGGTGATGCTGGGAGGGATAGGCATACCAGAGGAAAAGCAGCCTCATTCAGTAAAAAAGAGGCAATGCCAGTGCAGAGCCTGTTGCTTCCATTCAGAGCCTGAATTCACTCTTCTGACACATATTTCACAAAGGAACTTGGAAGACTCTCAGTATCTCAGGGTGAAAAAAGAATAGCTTTTTTATAAGAGCATAATAAAAGGACACACATTTTAAGGCTGATTTGATTATTAGCATCCAGAGCCCTTTACTTTAAAGGCCCAGTCCTGCAGGCTGCCTTGGGAGGTATAGCATTAACTATCGCAGTTTTAGAGCGGTGGAGGAGGACAGTGCTTTGGGTACAAGCCATCATGGTTAAGAGCTGTGGGAATGCTAAGTTGTAAAGAGCTGTAAGTGAGACTAAAGTCTCACTTGCAACTGCTCAAGAATTGCCTTTATTTTGATGCAGAGAGAATATATTTTAGCATATTTTGTCAGTGCTAAACTGACAGCATTTTCTGTGGAGAAATAATCCTCTTTTGGTCCTTGGAGGAATCTGTATTTGTATTTTTTGATAGAATTTTGTTAGATTGCTGATCTCAGTTGTTTCTTCATGTATGTCAGAATACTGTACAGTCCATGCAGGGACGTCTTTTATACAGGATTAAAATAAAGGTACATCTAACAGTCCAGATCCCCTGGCTTTCTGTTTCATTGTGAAGTCTGGAGGAAGTGGTAATGGAGGGGCTGGGACCTGAGTGTGTTTTGTATATTTATCACAGGGCTGTGGGACAAGGAGCTTTCCTTTTCTCAGTTTTTGTTCTCACTCTTCCTGTACCTGTTACAGTAAGTAGTCCAAAATTCAGTGTCACATCCTCTACTTTTCTACAAAAAAAGAACAGAATAGTTAAAATCAGGAGAACAGCTTCAGTGAATTACTGTTGAAAGTGAAGGAAAAAGCCAGGCCTAAAAGTAAAAGCATAACTTCTGCTTGTTGGCATTCAGATTTCAAAACTTCATACTGGTCATCTCTCATTCCATACTGGTTTCTTGTCTGCAGCCTGGGTGCTAAAACCATAGCTTGTCTGCTTAATATCTTTTATTCTACACATAGGGTCCTATTCAGGGACCTTAAAGCACTTAGTTTATGTAAAGCCTAGTCATATTTTTGATATATGCAATTGAAAAGTATTTGGGAGCAGAGAAACAGTTGGCAGAGTGTCCAAGGAAGTAGCTTTAAGACATATGATTGCAGAGTGCCATTCTTGTGGCATAGTGGAACCAGGTCTTCTGGTTCTGAGTCTTGTCTTTAGTCACAAGAATTTCCTTCCACCAGGCATTTCTGCAATGTTCATGAACCCACAGCAGACTAACAGCTTTCATGATTGCATATAGCTTTTTTCTGTTAACTCTTTAGGCTCAGCCTGTTTTTTAATGTTGAATAAGTTTTATAATGCTGTTGTCTTGACAGCACTCCACCTTGCTACAAATATCATGGTAACAGCATTACTATAAATGCTGTGAAACCAGTAGGCTTGAAGGTGTATGAACGTAAAGTTTGAGACTGCTATTTCGCCTTCGCATGAAAAACGTTAAAACTTTCAAATTATATAATTGCATCATTGAGAAAAATATTAGCTTTATTGGTTTAAAACTAGACTCAGAGCCATGTTACTTTACAGGTTTGATGTTTGAGCAAATGAACCACAGTGCTTTATTCGGATATTTGAATATTGATGAGATCTACGAATACTTCTTTCAACATGGCATCCCTGTTGCATATGCCTGTGAAGCACTAATAGTCACTTGCTTTGACAATTAATTACAATGAATGAGGAATTCAGGACTGTTTTACCTATCAGTCAATATCTTTAATAGCGTGAAGAAGGTATTAGAGTATCTATCTATTGTGTAATGGGAATCCTGGCGAGGTTGGTCAGGACTACTGAGTGCAGTTTTCAGTGAATTCCTCAGAGCTGGGCTCTTCTGCATGTTGCAGTGGAAGCAAATTGCACTCCCTAATTGAAGACACAACTTCAGTTTAAGATGTTTTCTAATTAATTGAGTGCTTCTCCATAGGAAAGGTGCTTTTGCATTTGTTAAGTTTGATTTTTGAATACTTCAAAGGCTATGGCCTCTGATTAGTGACTTCAGTTCCTTATGGCTGCTTAGAAAAGTTGAATTATGAAGAACCGCTGATAGGTGTTAGAAGCTGACATTTCGTAACATTCACTCTTTGCAAAAGTGAATGAATTTTCCCTGTTCACAATAGGGAAAATTAGATTTCCCATTATAGAATAGAGAAAAGTTTTGTGTTTCTCTTAGGCGTATTATGATCTCATTCAGTAACTTAGTCTGGGAAGCTGCAGTGATACATCTACTGGCATTTCTGTGGCAAATTAAAGAAGGAGTTGTCATGTACTCTGCAGAGGAATGTGGGCAGGCAGCACATTGTCCAATTCTTTTACATATAAGGTAATCTCTTAACTCTCAGAGGAAAGTGCTACAGCAGCGTTGCTATCTAGTCAGGTTTAGATGATACTCATTTACATTTCCCTGTCTTTGAACTGGCAGGATTTCAAAAGCTAAATAACAGTCTCACTAGTAATAGAGCTGGTGTGCATTCTTCTCAATTGGTAACTCCATTTACACTTGCAGCTGATTGTTATTTTTTTTTTTTTTAGTATGGCTTTAATATAAAGCAATTTCCAGTAAGTACCACTGTCCATAAAGAATCTTAACCACCTGGAATAACATAGACTTCCAAATTATTTTAAATATTTTTTTAAACATATGTAAGTTTTTAGCCTGTTTCTTTAAGAAAAGATGAGTAGATTGCCTGTCTTCTGCGTGGCTATCACTGCCAGAACATTGTGGAAAGTACTGTGTTGAGCTCCAGATCAACCACAGCATGTCATATCTGTTATTTGGACGATATGTCATAAGATATATGGGGGAGAAGTTGGTGTTGTTGCGGTGGGGAGAGGAAGGGAACACAGAGTACACATTGATAGCAAATTAGGTTTTGTGTAAGTTCTGTTGCATACAAAGCGAGTGAGATTTTTTTTTTTTAAATTTTTGAAACATACCATAAAGCCTCGACCACGAGGCTGTTCTTTGTATGGCTTTATAAGTATTTTATTCAAACTAGTTATTGTAAAGTTTTGAACAAACTTTTCCCTTTTGATGGCCAAAATGCAGATCACATGATGTATGGATATATATGCATGTTAATGAAACTGCGACTGTACATTTAGCAGCTATGGAAAATTTGTGGGATAAAGAGGAGAATGGGGTGGAAGATACCTCATTAAATCGTATACTTTTGGTTAGCTTTATTGACAAGACTGTACCAAATAAAATATTGTTACATCATCCTAGAGCAGGTGTTTATTATTCCTCTGTTGCTGTCTGATATTGTAGGACATGTTTCTTGCAGCCACAGGATGTGGCCACATATGTATTTAAAATTGATTGGGTCCCAGTAATAATGAGTTTTCACTGCTTCAGTTACTATGGTGACATGAGTGGCATAGCTACTTGCAAGCCAGTAGATGGTGCCAAGGGATGTTTTATGCTAACACCACAAGACCTTCAAATGAGAAGCCCTAATTCTGGGTAACTGAAGCTCAGGAGGCACAAACAGATATGAATAAGGTCCTGTACCCTCCTGGCAAGGCATGTCCTGCTCTTGTGTTTCTGAAGGTTGTGTTTCTTGAGGCTTGAGGAACATAGGAGGGGACGTCTGTGATCACTACCCCGGGGTATAAAACATGCTCCAAAGCAAAGGATTCTTCCAAGGATTCAGTTTCTCAGTCCATAAAACTATGTAATAAATTGACAAGTTTGAGTCGTTGAGGTTTCTTGCTTTGAATTTTCATACTTTACTCAAAAAGTTGATCACTTAAAGCATACAGGGAGATACAGCAAGGATACATATGAGTAATTGTGTGCTGATTTTCTGCAATTCAAAATTCATTTAATCAGGAAAAGGCAGACAATTATGTTGTGCTCTGAATAATGTTGAATAGCCTGCACTGCAGTGTATGGGGGAAGAACTGCCTGACAGCTAGTGTATCTTGCCTGTTTTTTGATCAGGATTTTAAACCTGTGTGCTGTGAGCCCTGCTCTATGGATTTAGCATCGACACTCAGGTTTTTGCATTGCTTGTGTTTGATGCTGCAGACAGGACATCACAAAGCTTTCAAAAAGATTTTTATGTCTACATGCAGTACTGTCTTCAGCTTGGACATATCAAAGTTATAGGCCAACTAAGTGAAGGAATTGAGACTGTTGTAGCTTTTTTGATTAGAGATTCTGGTGTGCTTACAGCTGTGGATAGCTATACATTTAATGTCTTTGCGGATTTAACAGTATAATTAACTCCTGTAACTACCTTTATGCTAATATAAGCACATCAGCACTAGGAAATGTTCTGGTTTAGTGCTACTGATTTCAAATTGGGGTTGGTAACATAAAGAAATCGCTGTTTTCCCAGGCATTTGATTTACAAATAGGCAGGAGATAAAGTGTAATCTTACCTATTGTATATAAAAACTTTTGCATATCATAACACAAATTATTCAATAGCAGATGAAATCCTAACTACCTTAGGAAAGGATACATACACAGTACTGTGTTCTGAGTCCCACCATAGAGGAATTGTGTGCCTGTTGAGTTGTCCTCTTCCAAAAGAGATTCCATTCCCCCATGATGTGTAGGTTTATGTATTTATTTAAGAAGAAGGAGCCCTCAAGTTGCCTCAGGTAGATCACACAGATGGAACTAACACAAACCTACCGCTTTCTTTCTGCAGTATGATGTAGCTATAACTTGACAAGTGTATTTGTTGTGATGTGAAATTCTTTTTAAAGCTAGGTGTGACGTTGTGTTAATTGGAGTAAAATGAGGTATTTTGGGACATCTATACATGGCAACACATTTTTCATGTGCAAGCTATATGATTAAGACTTGCAACCTCACTCGTACAAATGAGAAGCAGATTGTCTTATGGTACAGCCTAAGGGGCAAATAATTCAAGTTAAAATATCTGTAGTCTTGTTCCCTAAGCTTAAAAATTTATACCATTTACATATACCCAAATAAAAACACCGTGAAAATGAGTGGCAAATGTGTATTGTCTGGCAGTAATTGTATTTCTGTAGTTTCTTAATTTTCTTCTTTTGTGATTTTATTCAGTTTTGGATTTCAATGATCCCTTCAGTACTGAAGTTAAGCCAAGAATCCTGCTTATGGGATTGAGAAGAAGTGGAAAGTCTTCCATTCAGAAAGTTGTCTTTCACAAAATGTCACCGAATGAGACACTCTTCCTGGAGAGTACAAACAAGATCTGCAGAGAGGATGTTTCCAACAGCTCCTTTGTCAACTTTCAGATATGGGATTTTCCTGGGCAAATTGACTTCTTTGACCCTACATTTGACTATGAGATGATTTTCAGAGGCACTGGAGCACTGATATTTGTAATTGATTCTCAGGTAAAAAAAGGAAGCTGTAGCTACCCTTTTCTTTCGTTTCTTTTGCAGTAGACAGATGGATTGGAAAGCATGTATTTTTTTCAAAGCAAATGCATTAAAAGGTCAGTAAAACTTGAAGAGCTACTTGGTTATTTTTTAATATCTTTCTGCAGTATGTTCTAAAATGAACTAATTTGCTTTAACATCTCGGATTCGTAAGTGCTGACAGCATGAGATTGGTGCACATGCCAGATGTAGTTCTCAGGCTTCTACTTTTAGGGACTAAAAGATGAGCTTTAGTATTCTCTAAAAGAAACTAGTGTGAATTTTCATACGTATTTTTAAGAACTTTCCTACAGTTGTAGCTTTTCTTTTTTCTTCATTAGGATGATTATATGGAAGCATTAGCTCGGCTGCATCTTACTGTGACCAGAGCCTATAAAGTAAACCCAGATATCAACTTTGAAATCTTTATCCATAAAGTGGATGGATTATCTGATGATCACAAGATTGAAACACAAAGAGATATTCACCAGAGGGCAAATGATGACCTTGCAGATGCTGGATTGGAGAAGATTCACTTAAGGTGAGGATAGCTGCTGTGCAGAGAATCTGAAAGAGGAGAGCAACTTGTTTGACAAATTACCAATCTCTGTTCTCTTGAAGTTGCAGACAACAAGCTTTTAATATATGAAGAGACATTGCATTCATCCTGAGCCAAGCAAAGTATCTTATTTATGCTTGCTGTCTTGGATGGGGATGTGCTTAAAAACAGATAACAAATGCACCAGAGTCTTACCAGTTTTTGCTGCAGCTGCTGTCTTGAAATAAATTGCTTGGACAGTGGCAGCAACCAGTAGACCTCCAGCCAGAAGAATGTCTGCCACCTACATCTCTTGTTTTCTTTGAAACCTCTTTGCTTCACAGTCCCTTCCCAATCACTAGTCCTCACTGCTGCAGCCTGCTTGGAGCCACTTGGAAAGATGATTGCTCTTTGCCTTATGTCTGCTAATAGAGCAGATTATTGTAGCAAGTAATGAAAAATAGTGGACTTCTGCAGACTGGGAACTAGAGGATGTCAATTTTCATGTCTTAGTGCTTTAAGCTAAGTACAAATACATTAAAAAGAGACACCTGTTCTGTGAACATGCCAGTTCTTTATAGAGCTTTTAACAACTTCACTGCATAATTATATTGATGAATAGATCCACGGCTTTCAAAAAGTAGATCACAACAGTGTCAGTAATACTCCTCTCCTGCAATTTGAGAAATACTTTTGTAAGAATACCAAGATTGGATTCTAAACTGCTACACTAAGGTCTAGTTTGCCCTTTTTTTACATGAAGATGAAGCTCTATGCTTCAATCCTAATGTATGACTTTTGATCGCAAGGGGTAGTTGCAGAAGTGTAGGCACTTGCTGTTTGACAATATTTCATTTCACTCATATTATGAAAGGTACATCATGTTCACAGTATGTGGCTAAAAGGAAAATGTGGTGACGTTTTTTTCCAGCTTTTATCTGACAAGCATATATGATCATTCTATATTTGAAGCGTTTAGCAAAGTGGTACAGAAACTGATTCCACAGCTCCCAACACTGGAAAACCTGCTTAACATCTTTATTTCTGTAAGTACTTGTTATATATTTTGTCTGTAGATCTGGCTGTGTCCAGCATGCATGTTCAGATAGTCTCTTCTCTGCCTTCTGAGAGGTTACTAGCAATCTGTACTCTCAGAGAAATTAGCAAAACTTAGCTAAAGTGCAACCACATGCATTGCTTGGCCTCACCTCCCTATCTATTTAAGAGTGTTGTTGAGCTGCTGAGATACTTGCAGTATTTCTCGAATCACGTAAAGTGGATTAGGAGCCACCACTTTTCTGCTCATACATCAGTTTGAGTGTTGCAAAGGTCTGTGCTGCATGCAGTTGTTTTAAGTAAGTGCTTAAAATTTATGTAAATAAATTCTTAAAGGAATGCTACTTAGTCTGACCTCTTAGATAGAACTGTCTATAGTGCTTCCTAGAATTGATCCTACTTGTGCTGAAGTTACCTTGTTATCACTGTGTAGCTTGTTCTCACTTTATGACTTGTTAGCACTGTGTACATAATTGCTTGCTCCACTGTGTGGTCTCTTTCTCTTCTTTGTACTGGTTCTGACACTTGCTTGTTCCCTCACTATGGAGGATTTACTATGACACATACTAATGCAGTCATTAATGCAGTTAAAAGCAGGTTGTGGAGGAGTCCAGCATGCTCTTGTCTTGACACAAGATAAAAGGTGGGAATACCAGGTCACGATTAGAGTGGAACACTGAGTAGGTTGTAAAATGGAGGAATTCTGTTTTTGTAATGGCAAAGTTAGATCATAGTGGCTCCTGAAACCACACCCTTTCTCACAGTATTCTAATTTTGCATCTTGCATCTAGTGTTAATTTGTCAAGCTTCAATTTCTAAGCAAGGTTTGTTTTGCCTTTTGATTAAATAGTTAAATTATTTAGAATCATGTAACAGGCCGTAAGATAAAATTAGACTTCACTGTTTCACAGTGTAGGGTATGAAAATGGAGAGGGAGAAAAGTTAGAAATGTTGCTGAAAGGGAGAGCTAGGATTAGAGGAAGGTCTTTCCACAACATACTCTGTTCTATTAGGCAACAAATGATGCTGTTTCATATGAATAGCTTGTTGCAAATATTTGTTCCTACCAAAATGGCTGGACCATATGCCAGTTATCATTCACTTAGGACAGAAAGGTAGTGAGGGAGTGATGACAACAGTTCTGAAACAGTTGGATATTATGCTACACGGTCTTAAAGAGAAAGCTTTCTCAACAATAGTCCTTGTGCCAAAGTCACCCCAGTCATTCATATTGTGAGTCACAGCTTGGTATGAGGTCTCCTAACTGTTTGGAGTTGGCAAAGAATTTCTGCCAAACCACTCGATGAATTGAGTACAAGCTGCTTCCTGAATGACTGATGATAGTTGCTTCTGTGTCTGGAACACCCAGAAGGCATATCCAATAATATCTAGATTATCAAATATAATTTGTAAGGAAGAAAAGTCTTTTAAATGAATGAGAAGTACAAAAAAGTGAGAGAGATACAGTATTGCTTCTATTCAGTAGGGGAAACAGACTGCTTTTTAGCTCCAAATAGAGCAAAATTCATCTTGTTTATGTTTATATAGCTACAATGGTATGTTCTCAGCGTATTTGCTGTATGGTTTGTGAGATATCTTCTGCCTGTGAACAGAAGACCTGGAATGGCTTTATATTTGCAGTTGCAGGAAGACTAAACATCATTCTCCATCACAGAATGACTTAGCAGGTGCCTCTGACAACTTAGTGACAACAAACCTTGACATGGTTTTGGTCATGCCTTACCTCAGGAAGCTACTGTGCTGGATATCAAAGTGTGGGAGTGCTGGTGTTCTAGTTCGGGTTTGACAGCAATATTCATGAGCATTTGCTTTCACCATGAAGCCTTACAGGATAAAAAACTCATGTGCAAAAACAGATCTGTGATCACTCTTAATGTTCACAGCAGGATTTTGCCTAACTTTATAGTGCGGCAGTGTGTCATAGAATCATAGAAACAGAGTTGTAAGGGACATTCAAAGGCCATCTAGTACAACCTGCACTGCAAACACTGAACAGTGGTTTGCACTACATCAGGTTGCTCAGAGGCTCATCGAGCCTGGCCTTGAACACCTCCAGGGATGGAGTCTCTACCACCTTTCTGGGCACCTGTTCCAGTGTCAGCTTGTACATTTAAGGAACTATCAGTGTGATAATACTACTTCTACATTTTTTTAATGTAACTGCTTGTAAAGCATAAAATAACAGTTGGTTTGGCATTCAAAGCACATGTAAATGGTACCTAATGCTCTGTCAGCTGCCTATAGAGAGATGTCTGGTTTTTTAATGAGCGTGGTCTTTCCAAGCAATCAAGTTGTGCGACACAGGAATTTTAATTTCAAGGGTACTGGTGTTTTTTTTGAAGGATGTTAAAAAGTTAAAGACAGTGAGTTGTTCTGATAAAAACAAATCAAGTTCAATTTTGTTTATTTAATTATTTAAATGTCACAATGTGTAAATTAAAATGTATTTAAAATTCATTCACTAACTCTACTGTTCGCCAGAAAACCTCTTTAAATAACTGACTAAAATTTATTTCTAGCTGTAATAAACTGCTAAATTAATTCAAAAATTACTCTTGAAGGGACAAATTTTGGCTTGGTTTTCATACTTTCAAGGAGGAAGAAGACAATCCCATCTACCTAACTTAGGAATTGAAGTAATACATTCTGTTAAAAGAATAGAAACTGTTTTCTACTTTCTTAAACCCAGTATAGCTGAGAAGCATGATTTGAATTTCAACAACCTCATGGTTTTTATCAAAAATCTCATATATTCATTGCTGAAGATCTAGGTTCAGATTAGCCATAGAATACTCTTATGTCAATTCAGAGAAACTGATGGACCTTCCAGCACATGTTGTGCCTTCTTTCCAGACTGTAGGGTTGTGTTAGAAATGACTACTGATTATTCTGGTCCTGCCACATCAGTGGCAGCATTTCATTCAGTTACATAGCTCAGATGTTGGCCTTTGTTTCTCTCATGAGGAACCCTTATGCTCAAGTAAGAGAAACAGTTGACTTCTTATTGTAATTTTCCCTAAGGGTTAGTGACATATTGTCTCTTTGGATAGTATTTTTTATCCACTGTTTCCTGATTTTTAATGACTTCTAATTATTGTTTTAAATGGTATTTTTTTCCCTTGGGCAATTTTCTCAAAAACATTTTGGCAAATCCTTTGCTTTTTCTGTTAAAGTTATACTAAGAATCCTGGCAAGTGAAATCTGTGAGGTCACGTGGGCACAATTTTGTGGTTGCTACTCCTGGTAGTCCATCCTACTCTTGCACTGAGATTTCTGTCACATACAAGTTTTGACAGAAGCAAATGCATTCCAGTTTCTCAGCAGATCCAACTTAAAATCAGAGTTCCAACTGAAAATGAGCAAGGTTTATGTTAAGATACTAACTTCTGCCCCTACCAGCTGGCATCACTGATGCTGTGGCAAACTCAAAAAAACCTTTAAAACTGTCACTGCAGGTACGTGCAGGCTACAGCAGCCAGAGTTCTGAGGTGGAAAAATTGCTTCTCGGTGTTAGGTCTTATTATATTGCCACTGTCAAAATTTAAGGTACAGTTGGAATTATCACCATTTTTCTCTTTATTTAATGCAAAATTTTATAACCCACTTCTTGTGAGAGACACTATAGGGCTCGAGTTCCACCTTTTATCTAGAATGACTTGTATTTTCAAATATGTTTTTTGCCAATGAAATGTAGCTGTGGGCTTTAATGATATTTACAGTTGAATTCTGTGATTAATGTTATTTGACCAGCATCTGTTGAAGTATGTGAGGTACTGTCACAATCGTTGTTTAAGAATTAAAGCTACAGAGCTACCACATGTGACCAGAATAACAAAATAAATATGCATACCTGTTTGTTCCTAGTGCTCAAAGAATGTAGGCTTATAGAGAGCCACATAGCTTGAAAGGGACCTTTAGAGGTCAGTTCCTGCTCATAGTCAGTATGCTTAGAGCAGGTTACTCACGGCTGGCTACAATGGAGGTTTGTATGTATTTAAGGATGGAAACTCTACAGCCTCTCAGGTCAGGATGCTTCCAGTGCTACATCACTGTCGTAAGTTTTGGGTTTTTTTTCACTTGTATTAAGTTAGATTTCTAGATTAAACACTTTTTTCTTCAACACTAGCTGTTTGGCTTTGTCTTCTATGCACCCTTACTTTTGAGTGTTTGTAGATGGCAACAAGCCTTCTCTTCTTCAGGCTGAATAAACCAAGTTCTTTGAGACTACCCATGTACATCAGGTACTTCTGCCCACGTACCAAAACTATCCAGGGTATACTTTGTTTTGAATATTTATTTTGCTAATGAATCAATTAAATGTGCCACTCAAAAACCCTTTACCCTAATTAAATGTAAGAAATCCACCTCTATACTCTCTTACTGTTGATGGGTGTTTTCAGCCTTAGTTGCATATGCATTGTTGGCAGAATTCATAGAATTATAGAATGGCTAAAGTTGGAAGGGATCATCTGGTTTGAAGCTTCTTTAAGAAAAAAATGCCAAAATACTGCCTGATACTGTTCAGTAACATACCTAGAGTTGAAATTTTTCTACTTATTTTGTAAAATTTGGTATGTGGATCACTTAAGTCTCTTAACTATGTGTTAAATAATTGACTTAGGAAAGGATAAGAAGAAAAAAGTTAAATGTTTTGTAATTACAAAAGAAGCTGAAGCTATTAAAACTTGTTAAGAGTTTTCAGTGTGCTTTATGATAATGAGAAGACTGCTGTGGCAGCATTCACAAACCATACTAAAAAAGGAAGCTCATATATAGAGTAAATTTCATTTGATGGGAAAGAAGTTGTTTCTCTTTTTCTTTATTGTTGGATTCTGAAGCATATTTCATAGTTGATTGTTAGCAATGCTGGGAAATTGCCCATGTGTTCATGCTGCGACAGCTGACCAGGTGTTATTCCTTGATACCAGCAAGCAAAGCTACTGTTTTCAGTTAAACAGTACATAATTTTTTTTTCCAGGAAGTAGAGGCTTATGGCAGTTCACTTATGTATACAAAGAGTATGAGCTAGCATTCGTGGCTAGCCTCTGAGAGCTGTGAATATATCTCCAGTATGGAGAGAGTCTTAATCAGTTTGGCAGGATGAGAGGAACATAGCTGTCATCACATTAGCGAGCCTTAGCATTGTAAACCTGGCTTTAATCAGCAGTGCTCCATGAAAACTGAAAGAGTTTCATCAAAATACTGGTCATTCTTCTCTGGTCCTAAAAGATTTTCTGAGGAACCAGGCAGAAGTACAGAACCCTATGTGACAGTTTCTCAATTTCCTTGAGAAATTAGTTCCTGAATGCTACTGCCTTTTCCATCAGCTTTTTCTTTTCTTTGTTTCTAATTGCTTACATGTCCAGATAGAATAGCTTTAAATTACAGATCTCTCTTTACATTCAAAAACCCAACAGCTTGATCTTGAAGCCCTTCCTCCCACCACCACCACCATTTTCCACTGAAAATGAATATAATCTCTCCAGATGTTTTCCAGGGAAGGGGAAGTTTGAGAGTGTAAGTTGAATTATGACTGCTTAGGGGCAGAAACTCATGGAAGGTCTGTGAGCATCAGGGTTTGCTACAAATATGATGGTGTATGTACAGTTCTTTCAAAATTAGTATAGCTGCTGTTTAACTTCTATTTCCTCATCGTAGCTTTTTGTAGAACAGGCAAATGGGGAAACAGAAAACCTCAGTATTAATATGAAGATATCGCTTCCATTTTATTTTTCTTTCTTTTTTTTCTTAAATAGAATTCCGGGATTGAAAAAGCATTTTTATTTGATGTAGTCAGTAAGATCTATATTGCAACAGACAGCACTCCAGTGGATATGCAAACTTATGAGCTCTGCTGTGATATGATAGATGTTGTGATTGACATTTCTTGTATATATGGGTAAGTAAATTGTCTATGTTTTTCATAAACCCGTGCATCTAGAATCCAAATAGCTTCAAAATTAAAATGATATGGGTATAAACAATAATAAGTAATTTGTCAGGACAAAGGGAATGGCAGGCCTCCAAGGTACAGATCGTAGAATCGTAGACCTTCAAAGGTCATGTAGTCCAAACTCCCCTGCAGTGAGCAGAGGCATGCTGTACTGGATCACGTTGCTCAGAGCCTCATCCAGCCTGGTCTTGATTGCCTCGGGGATGGGGCCTCTACCACCTCTCTGGGCAACCTATTCCAATGTTCTCACCACCCTCATGATGAAGAATTTCTTCATAATGTCTGATCTAAACTTCCCCTGCTCTAGCTTAAAACCATTGTCCCGTGTCCTGTTGCTACATGCTCTACTGGCCTCTACTGGCCTTAGAGAGCTGCTTTACTCCTTCCTTCACTTCTCAATCTTTTCCCTGTGTGACTTTTGTGGATTTTTTTCAGTTTCCCCTCCTTATATGTGAGCAGCTGGAGATCTCTTGGGGTAACATGTATGTCTCATTCAAGTTTTGTTTTAAATGGCTTGGCCTTTGGCCAAATGAAGTTTCATATTTGGCCTGTTAGTCCTAAGAAAGGCAGGAACACATGAAGAATTAGCGCATTAATGTGCATAGACGTAGACACCAGACCACAGCATGCATGGAGCTTGGCAGTCTTTGGTAGCCTTGCATTTTTACCAATTAGTAGACTCCTTGCCCTCTTGTAGAAGGTACAAGGGAGAATCGTAATGCAGATGTGCCCTAAGCAGTAGTGTGTTGTTCAAAAGAACAACAAATTGTGGAATAGCTTTCTAAAATCTTGTTTGCATATTTCAGATTTTTGCATTGGCCATTTCACTAAGTGTACATGAATGTGCGGTTTACAGAATTATACCATAAAAGATGCCAATTCTGTGGCATTTTTTTTGTACAGAGAAGTGTGCTACTGTATAGTTCAAAAATTATCTGTGTGACACCACTTGTAGGTCTCTCTTCACAAAAGATTGCTTTACCATTGCCTTTGTGTATCTATTTACCATCTATCACTAGACATCCGGTTGCAATGTTTATTTAGCTGTAAAGATACGGTATGATTAATTTCTTGTGCTCTGCTCCCAGAGCATCTGTAGAATTTGCTACCTTAATATATTATTAATACTAATTGTTCTGGGATGTTAGCAATAACTACCCATTTTAAAAGATCTGTTTGTGCTTTTGGGAGTAAGGGTAAAATTAAAAGGTATAAAGTGATCCTTATGACACATCATCTGTGAAGGATAAATCCCTTTCTATTATGTGACGTTGCAAAAGCTAGCATCTCATAAGGGCTTAATCAATCAGCTGCCACTGCTCAAGCAAGGTTACTACATTTGGGATTATTATCGTAGACTTACTGGTTCACATGTTTTAGATAAGGTAATAATATAGCACACTGACTAAAAGAAAACAGACAACCTTGTGGTAAATTGTTGGCAATTAATAGAGGAAAAAGTAAGGCTTCTTCAGTTCAGACACTTGTTAATGAAACCATTTGATTTATAGCCTCAGATCTAAGGTTTGCTGTTCTAGATCTTCTCATTTAAGCAGTGTGTAGTTTCGAGAAGAATCTCTGGAAGGTTATAATGAGCATTTGGCAAAGTTTGAGATTATCTGGTGTTAGCTCATCTGATGGTTTACCTTTTCTTTGTTGTTTGGATATTGCCCCTCAGGCTTAAAGATGATGGCACTGGAACTCCTTACGACAAAGAATCAATGGCAATCATAAAACTGAACAATACAACTGTCCTTTATTTAAAAGAGGTGACGAAATTCCTTGCTCTTGTTTGTTTTGTCAGGGAAGAAAGCTTTGAGAGAAAAGGTATTTTTCTTTTTTCTACTATTTCATTACTTTGCTCTTGTATTACAAGTTAATGATTAACTGTGGTTGTCATTAGCTGATAATAGTCTCTAACTGTATCACAAATATTAAAGGTAAGTATAGCTTGATAGAGCTTACATAACAAGTTTAAACACATGAGGATCTTGTACTGGCATTAAAATGAGATGAAATCATAAATGTATTTGACAACTTGCTGATAAGAAAGTTTACATCCAATACAGTAAAGCTCCCATCTGCAACAGCAGAAACTGTCAGTGTCAGTTTGTCTCAGCTCTTACATTGATTGTACTTCTTGGCACAAGCATATAAATTTGGAACAACCTGCATGCCATAACTAAGGGAAAATTATTGAAACAAGCTGATAGAATTACATTCTTCCTTTTCTCACCTCTGAAAGGAAGCTTCTAAAAAGCTGTGTGTTTGGGAACTAGGTGGCTTTTCATACTCTGCAGTTAAAATGCATAAAACTTCTTACTAATTTTTCTGACCATGGTCAAGGTTGATACTGGAAGCTTAGTTTTTTCTGCTTGTTGGAATGATGTTCAGAGTTACTGGTCTTAGAGTGAAATGCCCCGAGACCAGAACTGAGGGGTGAAAGAATGAACCATCATCTGGTCTTGTGTCTCCAATTATATATCTTGTGATTTATAATTCACCAGCCGGTGTGTTTGTGAACACAGTGCTGGTACCATATCTGCTGTGCTGTTTGGCAGGCTGTTTGGTTTTTATTTTATACAACTTGAACTTGTTGAATTTTCTTTAATACCCATAAAGTGTTTGTTATCTGCGAATGTTAAGGTTTGGTGAGGTTTTGGGCGTTCTTTTTGTTTGTTTGGTTGGTTGGTTTCTGGTTTTATCAGGGTGAGAGATGTTACTTTGACATACTTAGGAAATACATTGTTTCAGAAAAGAGTCCATGTTGAGTAAACACCCATCAGGATTTGTCCACAAGCGTGTCAGGTTGTTGTGTCTTCATTATATGGGACACTTAATAATGTAGCCTGTACTCTTCAACTGTACATTTTGGTATTATAGTGCAAATTAGTTCTTGGTGCCTGGTGACTTCCACATGTTTTGTCCATACTCTAGGAGAGGGGAAAAGAGTTCCTGAAAAATATTAGATGTGTAACATGGTGGATTTAAACCACTTCAGATATGTATCATCTCCTGTTAGAGAAATTGAAGTGGAAAACACTGCAGTATTTGAGTGACGAAAGCTTATGGCATTAACCCTGAAGTCATAAGCTCAGTGCCAAAATTCTAAAATTTTGTTACAGTATTACACAGTTGTGGCGCCCATAAAGTCTTTGACTGACTACCAGTATGGCTTTGCAGCTTTTCTGTGGGATCACATTCAGACCACTCACATAGTAATATTATCTGCTGGTTATCTATGTGTGTAAACTGACGGCATGACTGTTGTGTTATATTTTAATTACAATGAAAGAAGAAATATAGCTGGCTGGTACTTGGTAATATTTCTATCAAATATCCATTTCAAAGCTTATGCATTGTCAGAAAATGAAAATTCTTTTATTAGTAGATGCTATTTATTTTTATCAAAGTTATTGAGTAAAGCAAATTTGTAAAATGTCACTGTATTTTTGAAAGGGTTTTTTTTTTTGTATAATAAGCACTTCTCCAAAGCTCTTTATTAAGTTAAAGCTTTGCTGTGTGCCAGTGAACTTCTATTTGTCTTCACTTAAGACTAATAAATATATTTAATATCAGACTATGTGAAACTATATGAAACTAGAATGCTTACCAAATTAGTTATCAAATGTGCTTTTGCTTATCACAGAAAAAAAGTACCTAGGAAATTAATTGATTCTCCAGAGAGACACTGTGGTATTTCACTAAATGTAGATTATAAGCATTTTTTTCATTATCTCATGTCTAAATGTCTTTATTAATCTGGAAAACATTTCTGTCTCTGTAGGATTAATAGACTACAATTTCCATTGTTTTCGAAAAGCCATACAAGAAGTATTTGAAGTAAGAATGAAAGTAGTAAGATCTCGAAAACATCAAAGCCACATGCAAAAAAATAAAAGACCCACTCCCAATGGGACACCAAGAATGCCACTGTAACTGAGGTTTTCTGGCACTGTGGCAAGCAGAGTTTTTGCAAAGCTGATGTGACTTCTGCATCTCATTGCACTGAGTGAAGAGGAAAACAAATCGGACTGATGTACTATAAGAATTTTCCCTGAACGTTCAGCAAGCACTGTTTAAATATTTTTATCCAATCAGTTTTTTTTCATATAGTGAGCACTTTGAGCAAAATGTTGTATATATATAAGCATTGAGGTGAACACTTGTTAGAATTTTCTTAATATATGCTGTAAACCTTTTTCATGCCATATTAAGAAAAAACAGCTGTGACAGAGATACTGGGTACATAATTTGCACTTTTTCATGTTTTTCTTGTGGAGTTGGACTTTGATAAACTTAGTTTTTATGGTGATTTTGATGCATGGTGTCAGGTAAAATGTATGCTGTAGTTTATTTACCTGCTACAATCAAATTGGTTAGTAAACAATTAAGAAAACTTGGTACAATGCCTTTTAAAATTTGTGACAACTAATATCTAACATTCATACAGAGCTAATTTCATATATTTTTCAATTTGTAAACTGAAGACTAATTTTGAAGTATTGCAGCAATAAGCACCTTACCAGAGATCATAACTGGTAGGTAAACATTAGCTTTTATAAAAGAGACTTTTGCCCAAATTTCATCCGGAGCTCTCCATAACACTGGTTACGCCCTCTATTGGGTCTATTTTTATTCTTTACCTCAACATATACTACTAAAATACCTTTCTATAAAGATAATTGTTTTGTAAAATGGCTCTATGTTGCACTGGTATTTTTATAAGACTTTAGAGGAGGGTGTTGCATCCGAAATGTTGAATTTACATTGCTGAGTTTGTTTTGAGAGCCTACGCATCTCTGCTGTTGGCTCAGTGAAGAATCTGTATGTATTCCACCCTGATGTTCTAATGTACTGATGAAAGTCCAAAAGATGTGAGTTCTGGGATCTTATGCCTTCTGATAGGAGTATGTCTGTGATTGAAATCAAGAAGACACCATTGAAATGAGGACTGGACAATCTACCTGTAATACTGCTGTAGTATTTAGCATACATCACCATTTCTTATTTTAATATTGAACATGGGCGGACTTGCCACAGGATCAGCCAAGACCGCAAAGCACTCTCAAATCTAAAAAGGAGTAAAAAGTACTTTCTGAGTTCTGTATTCATTGTTTTTGGTTAATTAATGACAAAAAGAAATCATAGTTTCTAGTCAGAAGAGCAGTTCTCTTTTCTCTCAGTCCCACTGCAAACCACAGTATCACGTGCAGCCCACAGTGCTGTCAGCATCTCTTGGGAATGGGAAGATCTTTATCTGAATGGCAGGTTGCCATACACCAGAAACAGGTAAGGGGAGCTATGCTGCACTCATTAAACTAATCTGCCCCTTGCTGAATAGCTCTGGACGTGGAAGGGAGGATTTCTGTAATTCTTAGAGGAAGGAGCTAGTCAATAGATGGAGATTAGTTCCATCAAGGCTCACCTGCTAAGTAATGCCAGTTCTATGTGCTGTGAAAGGTGAGAAACATTGAACTTAACCAACAATACCAGTGCTGGTGCCAATGTGAGGGATAATGACAGTAGCTGTAATCAAAGTAGAACACTTTAAAAATGAAGAGTTCAAATTCCTTTCAGTACTGTCACCACCTGTCAGATATCTGAGGGCAGCTCTTCTGACCAACCCCTCAGTCAAAGTAACACAAAGCTGTCTTCAGAGTTACCCTCCACTCCTGTGGTGAAGAGCGACCTTTTGACAGCTCTCCAGTCCACGGAATTATTATTGAATTTTTTGGCTGCACATTTTGTTGAGATCCACCACTAGGTCACAATCTTGATCCTTCTCCCTTTGCTCCTCAGGTATAGGTGAATATGTGAAACAAGGAACAAGTACCACAGACATTTGGTTTTATGTTGTTGTTGTTTTGTTCATTTGCTTGGGTTTTGTTTGGTTGATTTTTTTAAAAGTATCTCATCAGACAGGCTATGAATCATTACTAAAGAATATAGTTTCAGTATTTGGCCTGAGTATTACACGTTCATGGTGTTTAAACACTCTCAATTTACTTCAAACAATTGAGTGAGCTTTTGTAGTCCCCTCCTGAATTTGGCATAGATTACATTGCATAATTTAGTAGAGGTGACTTTAGCTAATGTAAAAAATGTCTAATTGGGTGTTATCAGCACAAGCAAATTTTTTATCAGGTTACTTAAGTTTCAGATATGTTTAACAATAAAACTGAAGAACATTAGAAATTTATTAGTATTGCTATTTCACTTCAGTATTTCCAGTTTAGAAAATGGCCTACATGCTTCAACTTTGAATGATTTTTAATTAGTATTTCAGAGTTTTGTATTCTAGCTGAATTGATTGAGACATGCAAAGTTGTTTCGTTTTTTTTAAAGAAAATATTTCAAATATTTTTTCTTTTAAATTTTATTGAAAATCTAGTTTTCATTTTGAACAGATTAAATTCTCCATGTGCTACAGGAGGCAATTCTGTCAAGGCGGTCTTTGAGATACCTTTTTTAAAATTAGAAATTGTGCAAGAAGTAATCACTCTCCAAACAGTGTAGTACTTCCAAAATAACCTGATTTGGGGGTCTCTGTTTTTATATATCATCTGAGTTGCCTAGAGATAGTAGGAACCATTATTATACTCCTTCCCTCACAAACCTCAAGCCTCATACCTAAATGTCCTGGTTTGAGGACACCACCATAAGACACTTCACTGCCTGTACTGGCACTGGCCTGCTTCCTTGGTAAGATTGTTCACCTTCTTCCTCATCTCTCTGTTATTCCAAATAAAACAATCATCCAACATGCTGGGAGCCAGTAATGCTTGAAAGTCCTTCTGTCCCCTTCTGCAGCTGAGGTTCCTCTGTTGATGCCTGGTCTAGTGGAGTGATGTCCTAGCAATAAGATCTTTAATTAGCACTCGGATTTCTAGAAGCCCCACCATCCACTTGTCGGTGGTATCATTGTAAGATTCTGACACTTGTGACCCCATTCCTGTTTGTTCTGAGCTTAAATCAACTACTCATTGAATCATCTCCTGTTGTTCATGCACATCCACATCAGTTTTGGAGACTACTCTGGTAATAACTAGAGCCATCTGAGCTGTGGGAAACGTCATCTGTTTCAACTCCTTTTGAAAGCAGTACAGGATGAGAAGAGGGTTGTGCATTCTGGGAAATGCAGTAAAGCCAAATCTAAAGAACTGAGCCCAGGAACCAACATTGTGGTCTCTGAACCCTGCACTGAGGGGTGGAACTGTACTCTGCTGCTCTGCAGTGCTTTTTTCAGAGACTGAATCATCCTCTGGCAAGCCAAACACTCTGATCCATAAATTGCTTTTCTTTCAATATTTCACAACTGCTCAAACTTCTTTTGACTGCCAATGTGCTATTCATCACGCTGTCTGGTCTCACATCCTGAGTGCTGAATGCAAACAGCAGCAGAGGCACATGAATTGCCTCACTCCCACCAGTCCTGTTCCCCTTGCTCAGCACTGTTTCCGCTCCTGTTCCTTCAGCAACTTCATTTTGTATTTCAATTCCACATTTTCTATCCTTAAAGCAGCAGTTGTCATTCCAAGTTCTGCAATTCTTCATAAAACCCATTATGCAGCAACTTGAGCATTGGCCCTAAATTTAGTGTTCTCTCAACAGATTATAAATTACTTTCCCGCTTTTTTTCAGTGCACCTTCTCCCATCACAGCTTCATGCTCCCATGAACAGAGTGAATCCTTTAAATTTCCTCAGGATGGGAGAAGTTAATTCTCCTTCTCTCTTCTCTTTATATTGCTACCATTAACAGTCCCCATAAAATCTAAGCTGTAAATCTCTAATTTGAATAGTTACAACAACACCAGTCTGCACAGTTGTTTTCAGTTTTTGTTATCTCACTTTCATAATAACAAGATTCCTCTGCAGTCTGCATCCTCTGCCAACCTGCATCCCTTGTGAGTCACTTTGCAGGACACCTTCCACCAACTGCGAAAAAAAAGCCCTGCAAGCAGATACACATAATTTAAAAGTGTAAAGTAATAAATCACTGACACAGGTAGCTGTAGCTAGCAAGCTACTAGATTAAGCTTTAACATACTCACTTCCCACTGCAAGACATCAGATAAGCCTTCATAGGCTGGTGTCATCAAACTACCAGTTCCTGACTCCACTTTTGTCTTTCCGGCATTTTATACCTTTTCACATCAGTGTTTTTCTTCTGGACCACATCTCCACAACCCTGCCTCTATCACTGGTTGTGCCTTATCTTGCTTGGCTCTGCTACACAGAGCTCTTTCAGGATGCAGTGATCCTTTGAGGGTACTCAATCAAGATGATGGGGCCAGACCCTACCAAGTTTGGGCTCTGAAGGTGAAGCAGCTAAGCCTGCAGGGGGATGTGACTTGTTACTAGTGGACAGTGGATTAACATGGTCAGCTGGACCCCAGAGATCAAGGCAATTTTTCAGTCAACAGAGCCATTCTCTAGGCTCTCTTGTTTCTTGTCATTAGGAGTTTAGTTCAGTTGCATGAGTGGAGGTTATCTATGAGTTCCACTTGGCCTTCAGCTATTGTTTAATTCAGCCCTCACCAGTTTCCTGTATTATACCTTTCTGCCCCCTGTGGCTGTCTGCCATTCCTCAGGGTACCTCATTTAGCATCAAATGCTTATGGGTGTGCAATTGCATCAAGCCCTACATTTCAACTAACCATCTAAGAAACTCCAAAGTGTCACAGATACCTCTTGTAGAGATAAATGATAACCCAATGTATCTTGGTAATTGTCCTTACAGTGATTGTAAAACACTTTTTTGAGGATCTTTAAATGAAGATCCTGCTCATAAATCTTTTATTGTCATTGATGAGTCAGTAGAAGCTGTGTGCAAGCAGCTGTACACAAGCAGGTACAGTCGTGAGTAACTTTTGGAATGGATGATGTGGAAACTCTGGATGGCAATCTGACAGATGTAATCCTGGTTGCTCTCCCTCTGACTGCTCTTCAATTGTGAAGACAGAGTTCAATTTCCTAGAAGGAAACTTAGGGGAATAAGTCAAGATGAAAGGGCATGAGGAGCAACTCACATGCAGAAAAAGGAACAAAAGGAGAATCTGGAATGTGAAGGCCTGAAGTGGGACAACCACGAAAAACTTTCTGCATGAGTCAAAGGCTATGCCTGGCATTTTCTCACAAAATAATAGGATGGGAACAAAATAATTTCAAAGCAGAGTAGCTCACAACTACTCTCCAGCTATCTGGTTCTCAGCAATTTGGATGGTGAAGAATAAGCATTAGAGAAAATTTATGCTGTAATCTGTAGTTGCTGTAGAGTAACTGGATAAGTGAAGTCCAGAGACACCAACAGCTGTTACTGAGACAGCAGTTTCAGTTTTGGCTTGTGCCTTAGCATATTCCTTCTAATCCAGGAAACCATCTGAATTATGAAAATGATGATGCTAGAGGGGTGTGAGTCAAGTGACTGCCATGACTTTTCCCATTCTCTATGAGGGATGAGGAAACGGCAAAGAATATGTACTTTTATTTAGACTACAGCAAAATGTTCCACAAACTCTGTCCTGAATGTCCACATCAGGCACAATCTTGCTTGGGCAGTTACAGCATTCTGGTAACTTCCTTGCTCACTCTCTTTTTTTTTTATTTCTGAAATAATACAAATTAAAAGTCAGCTGCTGGAGGTGCCCATTTTGTGAGACAGTTTGCTTTAGAACTAAGTAAAGTCAGAGATCACTTTTCTAAGAAGCACAGAGCCTCTGTGCAATTGCTACAGGGCACAGATTACACAATGCCACACTTGTTTTTGTCAGTAAGAAGGAGGTCCACTTGTTGAATCCAGATTTACCAGCTCTGAATTCACATAAAGGATTTTAAAAGCTGAGGCTCTTGTTAGTCACCAAAGGACACAATGATGATTTCTCTTCCAGGTGAGTCATATTCAATTCCCGCTGGTAATATAGGCATATTAGCATTAGATTCCTTAATTCCGTCAGAGTTTATTTCTGCAGCTGTCTGTATTGAAAGGGCAACATTATAAATTAACCACTCCATGCTTTGTGAATTGGTGAAAGTGGAGTGTGAATGCTTTGTACAAAGAACGGTTGCATTGTTGGAAGCTTTTGTGATCTCAAACCTTCTCCAGAAATTATTTGTAGGTGAGACACCCTACAAAGCATACAAATCCCACTCTGAAATTACTTTAGGTTATCACTTAACATATAGTACACCCTGCTGAAATGTATCTTACCTCACACAATTATCATAGAAACACAGAATGCATTAAGTTGTAAGGGACTTCCACAGGTCATCTAGTCCAATCCCCCTGCATTGAGGAGGGACACCCTCCATTAGATCAGGTTGCTCTGAGCCCCATTGAGCTTGGCCTTGAATGTCTCCAGGGATGGGGCCTCCATCACCTCTTTGGGCAACCTGTTCCAGGGCCTCACCATCCTCATGAGGAATTCTTCCTAATGTCTAATCTAAACGTGCCCTGGTTGAGTTGTAATCATTGTCCTTTATCCATCCACTACATGCCCTGGTAAACAGTCCCTCCTCAGCTTTCCTGTAGGCCGTCCTCCACTGTAAAACATTTACTAAAGCCACATAATTTCTAGTATTTTATATTATTAAAATTTAGGATTTTTGCTCTCCTGCAACCAAATTGAAGAAGTTGCACATAATCTTTCTACAAAGATTCAATTTTTCTACAAAGATTCAAAAATCTTTGATGGAGCGTTGTGCAGGCAAACTTTCAGTTTCGGTATGCATCAGCTGACCATGTTTATTTTTTCACCAAGTGAGATCATATGACAGGATATACAAGCTCCACAAAGTGCTGCCAGCATGTAGGATCTGACTGCAATTTTGCTACTATATTAGGTGTTTGGTTTTTAAAAAATGCAAGTTCTAGCACAAAATGGCTTCTCTGTACAAAAATCTAAACCAAAGGGAAATGAAAACACAAATCCAAAGAGCATTTTTGATTGGAGGCAGGAAGAGGTGAAATGCTGCTGCTAATATCTGGCAACACCAGCTGTGCAAGAGCTCTGTGGTGCCTGCTCCTCATCTGCTTCAAGCAGCAACTGGCATGCGGGGCTGGGAATTAATCTCTGGATTTCTACATGTACATTGACTACTTTCACAGCACAAGTGATTTAATCTGGCAGCAATCACCTCCTGTGGCTCTGTTATTTAATAAATAATATCACTGAAAAATCAGTGCAGTTTCTTACTTCTAGTTCTGCACAATATCAGGTGGTGATGAGCCCAGCACCCACCAGGCCAAGATGGAACTGGCTTCAGTGGGACAAACAAACTTCCTACCAGAGAATTTATCTTACTTAAAATTTAAGTCTATACAGTTTATTTTCAATAGTGTTTAGTTGTCACATAGTTACAATAATTACATATTTCTTTTTTAGCTAACAGCCCAAGTTTCATGCTAAAGCAGGTGTTTCCACCTTCAACTATGTAAAGTGACACCTCAGGTGCATCCAGGGTCTAAGGCCAGAGCCCAGAAGGGAAAGATGGGCTTCACATTACTCTTAACTAGTTCATAATAACATTCCTTCTCAATTCATGCCACATTATGATGCCATTTTGAACTTCTCTCAAAATAAGTCCCACAACTTTTGAAATGGAAATCCAGGTTTCCAAATGCAAAACACTGTTCTCCCAATATGGGGAAGAGCAAGATTTAGTCACAGTTGCCCCAGAGACTTTCTCCCACTGCACAACAAGATGTCTCTGGCAAATGATTAAAGATTGGACATAACCTACTAAGAATGACCAAAACAGTTTGTAGTCATGACAACCAGTAGCAGCAGCTCACCATCTTGAGCAGTCAGATCAGCTGTTGTTAGCCAGGAATGCTGGGATGTCATGAAGAAGTTCTGGCCATTAAATGTACCCTGTGGGGTGGTTTTGGTGTAAGAGGTAACTCCAATATCTTCCCTTCTGCTATATTCATAATTCATGCATTCATAGTGCTTAGTCCTGTACAGAGATCACTTTGCCTCTTCAAAAATTCATCTATTTGTTAAGGTAATAAAGCTGGTTAAGGTAAAAAGCTGTTAAGGTAAGTAAAGCTGCTTTATCTATTTATTGCTGTTGTCACAACATCACTGTGCAACAGAACAGGAAAGGGTTTGCATGGTTTTGCAACTCTGAGAACCTGAGGTGGTGAAAAAAATGTACCTATTGAGATGTTTTTGTTTACAACTGCTTTCCATTGCTGTTTAATGAAAGGAGGCAAAAACAAATACATAAAAATATGTGGGAGGTGTCCCTGCCCATGGCAGGGTTGTAAGGCCCCTTCCAACCCAACCATTCTATGGGAAAAAAAGTTCATTTAAAGATTACTAGGAAGAATATAAAAGCAATGTAGACTAAATTAAGGCGAATTAATGAGCTAGGGATGAGACTTTTATTATGATAAAGACAAGTACATGAAAGCACAGAAATGCTTATTTACAGCTTGTAGTGAATTTAAGAGAAACTGAGACTGTTGCGAAAATGACCATTTAAATGTTATGCATTTCTGTAGCTATTTACTATTAAAAGTGTTATCCCAAGCATACTGTGGCTGTACCTAGAAAGCACAGAAACTGAAACTGTACATGTAAACAGTCCCTCTGGCACTTTGGGATGGATGAGGGGATCTGCCTATTAAGTCAAGATCCTGTGGGTAATTCTTGCCTGAAGTAATAGCCCTTGCTGCATGACACCATTTCAGGCTTTCATCAGCCAGAAAGCCAACAAAGTAGGTTCTCGGCCAGGCAGGATTTAAAGACTACTAGGAAGACTATAAAAGCCTCTTGAACGTAATGTTGGTGGGTCTTTGAGGTCCTGAAAGCCCCTTTTCTTATCCCCCGGTTTTTAAACCAACTTTCTTGCACCGTGAGGTCTTGAGGCAACTCATCCCATGACCTCTGCGCTTTAAGCTACAGACCAGGCAGGGACAAGGGGGGAACATTCTTTAGTATCGGAACCCACCGGGCAAAACTGGGTCCTGGTGCCTGCAGCACTGCGGCCAGGCCCGGCTCGGCCCAGCTGCTGCGCCTGGAGAGGCGGCTTTGCCGTGAGGCTGTTGCTGCAAACCGCCTGCTTCTCCTGGGGACAGCAGACAGCCGTCCTGAATACCACACATTTTCACCCCGCTGTCCCCAGCTTTGCGGCCCACTGCCGGCCCCGGCCTGGGCGGGACAAGCACAGCGACCGGGCCGCGGGGCGGGGAGGCGGCGCGGCAGGTGCCTCCCTCCGCGGTCACGGTGGGGCCGCCGCTGCCACGTCAGGGGAGTTTCCCGAGGCGAGGCGGGCTGCGCCGGGTTCGGCCTTCCTCCTCCTCCTCCTTCTCCTCCGCCCCCTGCCCCAGCCCACGCTGCCGGAGTCGCCGCAGAGGGAGCGAGCGACTGGTGCCATGGAGGCCCGCTACAATCTCAAGAGCCCTGGTAAGTGGCGGCAGGCCCGGGGGAGGCGGTCACCAGCCTTTCCCGCAGGCCGCGGGCGGGTGGGGGACGGTGGAGCTGGGCGGGGGGGGTGCCTTGACGGCTGCTCAGGCCGCTCCCTGAGGCGCGGTGTGCCCGCCCCGGGGCTGCTGCCGTTCGCGGGGGGCTCGGGGGCCGCTACCGTGGCCCGGAGCGCGGCGGGACAGGTGCAGCGGCCTGCTGCAGGCCGCGGTGGGGAGGAGGGGGTGACGGAGTCCCTGGGCTCCGCACCGGGGAGTTGTAAGGGATAGGGTCCCTGGGCCCCGCACCGGGGGTTTGTAAGTGATGGGGTCCCTGGGCCCCACATGGAGGGGGTTGTCGGCTTTCAGGTGGAGGCCGGTTGTGTCTCTTCAGCTTCCTGGTGTTGAAAACGCTCTTCGATCTGTAATCTGTTCAAAACACCCTGGGCTGCATGGGGAGGGTGTGTGTGTGTTCGCCTACGTGTTTTGGCTGGTTCATGGAAGCGTCACCTTTGAACTTCTTGTCTGGTGGCCGTGCCTCGGGTGTCGCCTCCTTTGCAAATAAGTAGGTGAATGTGAGGGGATAAATTGGCAACGACAGCTAAGCCTGTGTTGGTTTTACACAAATGTGTACTTGCTATATTGACAGGCACATGAGTATGGAAGAGTATGGTTTTCATGGGATTCTGCATTAAATTGCAAGCCTTGTAACTCCTAGGTTTTGTGTTGGACCCTGGAAATGAGTGGGATGCTTCAGGAAGTGTGGGAGATGTCTTGAGGAACAGCGCTGAAGGGGAAGGTTTTCCTCATCAGGAAGGGAAATTAAGGACAGGTCTGGTCCCTCCAGCTGCTTTGGAGCAGCGTCCCCTCATCGTCCTTGGGACTTCACTTCCTCTGTCACACAAAGTTAGAGGCCCTTTGATGCTGAAGGAAAACTTCCATACCTTGTACAGACTAGTTGGGTCTGTGTGCTGGTCACTGACTGACCTGCCCCTCTTTCCCCTAAATCCAGTTTTGAGTAGTAGATATTATCACCTTCATGTTATTACAACGAATAATGGCTTAGTTCTGTAATCATACTGTCCTATGAACAGCTTGGGAGGTGGGGAAAAATTCAACATTCTAACTTGTGCTTTGCAAAGGTGAATGACAGGTTTGTTTACAAAGCATGCCTCATGGGAATGATGTATCTATTGCTAAATTATGTCCTCCCCCTCACACCCAAGTTGCATAACTGAAAGATAAGCAAATTATGTACTCCTTATACTCCTTATGGTTTGAAATACCAGGAGGATTTAAATTTTTGTTTGTTTGTTTGTTTTTTTGTTGGGAGATAGGCTGGATATGTTGCTTGTGTGAGTTTGCAATGCCACGTGAGCATGGTCATTAGTTATGGTGTGCCACGTCATTGGAAACAGTGGTGGTGTACTGTATGACATGCTCCTGGGACCTGGGTGGAGGTAGGAAACTTGTGGCTTAATTTAGAAGTTGTCTTCCTCTGTGTTGTTAAATGGTCTTCCGGAACTGATTTTCAGTACTTGTGTTATTTTGTAGCAAAATGAACCTTACTTGTCAAAGAGGAATGGTTCATACCATGTTGCTTCCCCAAATTAAGCATACTTTGTAGAGTATTATATTCAATTGATTCTTTCTATAAAATATTTAAGTAACTTTAAAAACTTACATGATATTATTTAAAACACATACTTCAATAGTAGCAATATACGTGAAATCTTTCATTGGAAAATATGAATGAAAAGATATTGAATAAATACCATAACTGATTTAAAGTAAATATGTTTTCTCAACAGTTGTTGCTTATTAAAATGACTGCAATTATGTATAGCCATTGCTTTTAGTCTGACACTTTTCTTGCTAATCAGTTAGGTAAGCGTATGCAGTTGCTTAATATTTTTGTGTGTTTTACTAATTCTCATCTTGGTATGGTCACATGTGCAGCTTAATAATGATAACTTACACTTGTCATTCAACTGAAGGCTTAAGACTGCAGTGTAGAGTGGGTTTAATTAATGTTAATACACTGAAATACATAGAAAACAAGTCCACTGTGTTTCCTTTTTCAAATGATTTTGTCATCTGCAAACGGAAAAGATTGTTTCAGTAGCTGAGCCCTCTCAGGCTTTAGACCTATTTGCCATCCTCATGCCTGTTGCTTTTCTTGTTCTGACTTGAAGAGAGGAAAAATCCTGTTGCTCACCTTTCAGTCCTGGTCAACTTGAGGGATTTGCAGTGTGCTATCTTGAGACTGAGTAAAGAAAATTACCATTTTTTACCTGCACAAGAGGCTTCTCATGTTGAAATCTGCTTTTGGACTTGTGCAAACTCCAGTTGCAAATGGTGACTTCTGTCTACTTGATAAAGAGAGCTAATGCCACTTAGAGTTTTAGTATAAGATATTTTAATTATTGTAGGCTGTATCAAAAATGTCATAGAGGAAAGTATGATTGTGAGAGGAAAATCTCATTTGAAGAAATCTCTGCTTCTGTTGATCCTCCTTTTAAGCCAAATTCTGCTGTGGATCTATGATAGGAGCTGCAGTTGTTCTGTGGTGATACATAGCTGCATGGATCCTTCTTTCGTGAGTATATGTGCTAAACTGGATCAATAACAAGGATCAACTAGGCTCTCTAGTGCCTTAATTTTTTTGTGCTTTCATATAGACCACGTAAAGAGCAGTATTGATTGACAGCTCTGAACTGTTGCTAGTCAATATATTCATCTTCCTTCTTCCGGTTTCTCCCATAGAATCATAGAATAGTTCGGGTTGGAAGGGACCTTAAAGATCATTGAGTTCCTAACCTCCTGACATAGGCAGGGACACCTCCCACTTGATCAGGCTGCTCAGTGCCTTGTCCAGCCTGGCCTTAAACACCTCCAGAGAGGAAGCAGCCACAACCTCTCTGGGCAACCTGTTCTAGTGTTTCACTACCCTCACTGTGAAGAATTTCCTTCTTATATCTAGCCTGAATCTACCCCCTTACAATTTACATCCATTATTTCTAGTCTTCCCATCACATATCTTATTAAAGGTGGGAGGCACTAAAGATCACCTTTGTCTTTGGTGCACAAAACTCCCAACTAATGTTAGTTCATCCCAGTACATCTAAAAAACAATAACTTTCCTCAACATGAAACAAGTTGTTCCCCTGCACGCTGTGTCCCTGTTGATGACAGGAGTGCAGCTGGTGCTCTGGCAGCTCTTGCCTTACCATAGCTGCACAGTGTGCCCACTGCAGGTCTGAGCTTGGTTAGGGCTATGTGCAGAGCTGCTGCTGGCTCCCTTCACTTATCCTCTACAAGGGGTAGGAGGTATGGGGCATTCATCTCAAGCTTTCTTCTCACACCATCTATGAGCATGTTTGGATTTTTTTTTTTTTAATATAAATTTTTTAATAATATTTTGGAAGGGCAGAAATTTCACACTCCACGGTTTAGGCTTCTTTGTATTGCCTCAATAATGCAAAGCTTTTTAAGCTGTTGCTTCATATTTTTATGCCTGGTTTTGGCACTTGTAAAAGGGCAAGCTATTTTCTGTCTTAGGATTTTAAAAATGGATTAGTCAATGTATATCAGCCTGCTGCCATATGGCTGATAAACCTCTTCTATCAATATTAAAGCTCAGCTGACTAAAGCACGGACTTCATCCCCTTCATGCTTCAGGGACATCCCTATTTTCTGAAGTTTATAAGACAGCTATTTGTGATAATCTGTTATCCTTTTTCTCCCGAGAGCTATGACCCATACCCTGCTGCCAAATCAGATACCAAATCTTTTAGTCCCCTTTTTTATAGGGACAGCCTTCCTTTTCATATAGTATGTTGTTATGAGTCTTCTGAGAGGGTATTAGCACAGACACACTAGAAGAATTATGAAAAGTGACTTGCAAAGTCCACAAACAACAGTGCCTTTTAACTTTGTTTTGAGGGGGTTTTCTTGCTTGTTTTCAGCAGACCTCCTCATCCAGAATTTGGATAGTGAAGGTTAGTGGGGGAAACACGTAGAGAGAGGCAGAGAGCATATCATGCAGTGGCTGCCCAGGGACCTTGTCTTTTGGATCTTAGACACACAGAGAACATAGTGATCCTCTTAGCTGTAACTTACTACTTTTCCTGCAAACTATACTCCCCTTTCTTTTTTTTTACAAGAAAGAAGTATTCCTTGTCAACAAGCATGCATCATGTCTTTGTTAATAAAGAACAGTTAATAGGAAATAACCAGTAGGTACATTGTGTGTATGAAATAAATACAGAGTTCTTTAAAAATAAAAAATTGAAAGGCTGTATCTGACAATCTGAGGCTGTGAAATAGTTGGCTTGTCTCTTGAGAAGGGATATTTTCATTTGCTATTGTAGCAGAAATCCAAGGAACCATAAAACTGAGTTTTAAACAAAATAATTTTGGACCCTATGACTGCCCTGTTCATTTAGAGTTTTGCAATTGCACATTTACATTTTGGAAGAACAGTTGCTTTGTCTTGTTATGTATAATCAGCACAAAACAGGAACTAGACTGGTGGAGAACATCACAGAAGCTGCTGAATGTCTACTTTTGCTGTTATTTAGACAGAGAAGTGTGATTTCTCCAGGATGGAGAAATTGTGTTCTGTAGATTGTGATGTTTAGAATCATGTTGGAACTAGAGACCAGACTTTGGTAGAGATTGCTTTAAAATGGTGATGCTGTTCTCCCGAGACTGATGGTTTTTATTCACTTTATCCATTCCTTTGGCTCTGGAGGTTGTAAGTTTGCTAAGGTAGTCACTGGTGGTATGGAAAGGATGTTTAACATAGTGTGTTGCTTCCACTGCCTGCTTTCTTGAAAAATCTGGAAATCTTTGCATTGTCTATTGCAAGTATGCCTGTTTCTACATATCTCTGTTGCTGAGTCGTCAGGGCAAGGATTTGTATAGTCCTCTGTCCCATCATAGAGAGAGGCAGTAGGGGATGCTTTAGAAAAGAACTTCAAAGAAACCATGTATGTAGTACATCCTCCTCATCAGTGATTTAAGGACTTATCCAGATAGAAATTTCATTTGTCTTCCTAGGATTTCAATTTAGATAGGTGTGACTGGTTTTTGGTTTGGGTGTGTTTTGTTTATCTGTTTTTATTGAAGAAATGTCAGATGTCTCAGTCCCAATGAAACTGCAGTTATGATCTTGATTCAAAATTAAGTGACTGTGAACTGCTATGCAGATTTTTATGAAAATATAGTCACGTTTTTGTGAAATGGCATAGAAAAATTATATATACAGGAACTCAACAATGTATTTGATGACATGAGGACTCAGAAGGGTTAAAAAAGGTGGAGAGAAAGTGTATAAACACAAGAAATGTGGAGGTAGAGAACAATAGCATTATAAATGTGGAGCTCACTTGAAAGTGTAGAAGTGTGGGCATACTGCCACTCTGTTCTGCAAAAGGATAGTAATTTATTTTTCAGGACACTTTTGTCTCAAGTTCTCTTTTTATTGTTGTAAATTTACTGATGGTCACATATCATTAACAGGTTCTGAGCTCTCAACAGCAATCACATCTGTAGAGAAGTTGTTGGCATAGAGTTAAGTAGTGGCACTGTACTGTGAACCTGTCAGAGTCTCTGTATGTATAGATTTAGTAAACCATACTCTAGAGAACACAATACTCTTTAAAAAATACCATTCTGCTTATCAAAGAGCTAAAGTAAAAAGATTTTGTAACACCACTCTGCTATACCTTTTGCTTTAAATGCATTTTCTTGCAGGCATTAGTGACCACATAATTTGAAGTGATTTTTTTGACTTGAAATGTCAAAAGCTCATTGAGTGTTACTGTCTTCTGAGAAATTCTATGTACTTTACATGTAAATTTAATCTTGACTCCTTTTTTTTTTTCCCCACTATGTGATGAAATGTGTACATGGTGCAGTTGAACTACCAGCTGCCTGTGATTCCCTGTTACTTTTCCCATAAAAAGGAATCCAAAATTACCGATTTTGGATAAAAGGGTTCCCTAGTCCTTTGGCCTGCTGCGGGATCTGGTGGTAGGAGTGGTTTAGCAGGTGACACTGAGCACTGTGAAATCTGAGGTCACCTGGTGGTTGCACTAACCATGAGTCAGGCATTCTTGGCTCAGTGGTTAAGTATTGAGTGGATGGGGAACAACCAAGGCCAGCTGAACTTTTCCCCAAATGTCATCTACAACACCTAGACAGACATTATGAAGATTGTTTGTATTTTACTGATAGCTTAAGTGGGCAGATTAGTTATAAAACCCTTCATCCCAGAGAAACTTTATAAGAGTTTTACTAGTTCTTTGGAAAACTTGCATTTCATAGGGAAATTGCATCCTATCTTACAGTGTCTTGGTCAGCAGACCCATGGGAAAAAAATATCTCTTTTTCTGTTATTTTCCCTAAATCTTATTTAAAATAGTGAAAAATTACAGCAATCATTTTAAAAGAAGAAAAAATAGAAAGCATTTGCTGAAGCAGTAAAACCCATTGGATTGTTCTATTTCTTTTTTTTCTAGGTCAGATAAATCAACTTGAATGATGAGGAAATCTCTAGCTTTGTGCTAGCTCTTTCAGATTCCTCTATTTATTTGTTCAATATGTACTTTCTTTTTTGAACAAGAACCCTGAAATTTGGTAGTATGAAATAGTTACTTTCAGTTTGAGAAAGATAGCATCATGCACACCTCGTGTCACTTAAGTATGCATTTGTTTCAGTGATGATCCTGCAGTCATCTTCGGGTGCACAAGGTGCTGTCTCCTCATGTGATGGAGTACTAGGGGTTGAGCATTGCTGCATAGAGTCCACCCTCCCCAAGCTCCCAAACTTGGGTTTGGTTACTGTGTCACCCACCTCATCTCCTCACCTCCCCTTGCCTAAGTCTGTTTCTCCTGTTCAGCTCTTGTACTTGGGTACTGTTGCTGTTTGCAGACAAGTTCATAGAGTCATAGAACATGCTGGGTTGAAAGGAACCTTTAACGGTCCTCTAGCCCAAGCCCCTCGCCATGTGCTAGATCAGCTTGCTCAGAGCCTCATGAAACCTGGCCTTGACTCTTCTCAGTGACCTCCAGTGGCAGGACATGAGGCACTGGGTGCAAGCTGGAACACAGGAGGTTCCACAGAAATAAAAGTCTTTCTCACAGTGAGGGTGACAGAGCAGTGGCACAGGCTGACAGAGAGGGTGCAGAGTCTTTCGCTGGAGACAGTCAAAACCTGCCTGACACCTTCCTGTGTGACCTGGTCTAGGTGTTCCTGCTCTGGAAGGGGGATTGGACTAGCTGATCTCGTGAAGTCCCTTCCAATCCATGACATTCTGTGATCTCCCAGGACAGGACCTCTACCAGCTCTCAGGGTGCCTTATTCCAGCACCTCACCACCCTCATTGTAAAGAGGGTGGCAGACCTTCAGAAAGCTTGTAGTGGTGTCTGGGTTTTTTAGCACTGAATGAAGTTGTAAGTTGGTTTTCTAACTTTGTGGTAAGCAAAAGGTATGTAACTTCATGGTGCTGAAATAAATCCTGTTGTAATTTTGTGTTATGTTTAACCTCTTTAATTTGACCTTGATCAGTTCATTTTATTGGCACATAATTTTTACACTATTGGTGAACAGTATAACCAAAATCCTTTGTTACTAAATATAGAAGACTACTAACAAAACAAAACCCTATAAGGCTTGACATAATTGTTTTATTTCACAATAACAGATTTTTTTTTTAAATGAGAGAACACTACTGATGTTCAAATCCTGTAATCTCTGTAAGTGATTTTGACACTTACAAAGACTATTTGTTTCTATTGCTATGTGCAGAAGGGCTTCTTGGTGTGTGATACAACATGAATACGACATGAAGATATATTCAGTAGAAGTATTTGTGTTGAACAGGAATTTTGGGATAGCTTAAGGTAAAGATTAATAAGAAGTAAGATTTGTCCATGGCAGCTTTTGACAGAAACAAATCTACAAACAATATATGCATGACTTAACCTGATTGTGTTATTCCACCACTGCTCAATCCTAAAGCAAACTATAGCAACTTTCAACTTGATGCTCTAATTTTTAATATCCACTTAACTGTTAACATTGATTTTGCTTTTCAGGAAAATTTGGTTAAGCTGTGGGTGTAATACAAGAGGCAGAGCCTCTGGCCCGTGGCACCCATTCTTTCCTTTCCTCTCCAGGATGGGGAAGCTCCTGCTTCTCCTGCCAAGGCTGGAAATCTCCTGTGCTCTCTAAATTTATATTATATTTCCTCAACATTAAATGTCAATGAATATTATGATAAATTGTTGCTAAGTGTACCTGGGAAACCATGGTTATTTTTCACACTAACAGTCATGTCACATTAAAAAATACATTCATTGTTTTGCCTCTAAATCTGTTTCCAGCAAATTGAGTGCCTCAGGTTTTTTTCTTACCAAATTAGTGATAGATTTTGACTTTATTGACAGTTTGTGATTCTTCATTTTGAATAGTCACAAACCATTTTCATTTTTCAGAATTGCTGTTGCCAGATGTTTACTCAGATGACTCAGTGTGATTTTAAGTGGGTTGAAATACCACATTTTACATCAAAACATGTTTTTAATGAAGTTTGCATGAGAATATCCTGTCCATGTTGCAGGCAGACTTTGTGGATTATGTTTATTTTTTCCATTGTGGCTTTCAGAAGCTAAAGGAATGACTGTGTCCATGAATGTTGCAGCTATGCGTAAAGAAGAAACAGTGTCTTTCTTCATTGGATCACACATTCTTAGAATGAACCTTAATTGACCTGGGCTGTTCTTTGCTGCCTGTCAGTTGGCATTTTTCAGCACTGTGGTAGTAGAACCACAGAATGGTTTTGGTTGCTCAAAGACTCATCCAGCCTGGCTTTGAACACTTGTAGGGATGGAGCATCCACAGCTTCTTTGGACGAGCTGTTCCAGTGCTTCACTAACCTTGGAGTAGAACATTTCTTTTTATGTCAAATATAAACCTGCTGTCTTTCAGTTTAAAACTGTTGCCCCATGTGCTGTCACTGTAGGCCTTGGTAAAGTCTTTCTCCATCTTTCTTATAAGCATCCTTTAAGTACTGGAAGGAAGCCAGTAAGGTCTTCCTGAAGTGTTCTCCAGGCTGAACAGCCTCAACTCTTAGCTTTTCTTCATATGCATGAAGAAAGATATCCTAGGTCGCTTAATACTGAAAACTTCTTACAAACAATCTACCTCTATGATATACTACAGCTATATTATATTTAATGTTTTAATGCTTTAAGACTGGAGTAATACTTCATATTCTTTCATCTTATTTTATGCTTATTTTGTGTAATCTGGCTTCTTGATAATAAAGAAATGTTATGAAATGGTACTTAGAGTATTGCTGTCAAAGTTAGTTAAATACAATATATGTTAAAATACTCCATGCTCTAAACTACTGATTTTTGTATTAAAAACATATTTTTCTTTATTCTCATGTCTTACACTTTCTCTTTTTCAGCTGTAAAACGTTTGATGAAAGAGGCTGCAGAACTGAAGGATCCTACAGATCATTATCATGCACAGCCTTTGGAGGTTTGTTTCTCTGTATGCTTGCACAAACATGTAATTGGGCTATGTTAAGATGTATTCAAAGTTCTCCAAATGTATATTTTAAATATATGTATTTTTTTCCTGCGGAGAGAATCAACAGCAGAATTTCACTTTAAAGATATTGTAGTTACAAGTTGTTAGGGATAACACATAATAGTGGTATTACATTGCACCTGTGCAATTTTATCACAAAGGTACAATACATTTATTCCTCCTCCTTGCCGAAGCTTCATAAATACATTATGTTTAAGTTAACCATTTTACACCCAAACGTGATGCCTAACTCATTTGCTGAGTTGCTCAAAAAAATGCTTAAGCTTGGGTGATCATGGGATAAACAAGTACTCCCAGTAAACCTGCTCCTCTTTGTGTGGGGCTGCTGATCCTGCCAAGAGCCACTTCCAGTACAGGCTTCCCATGGGGTCACAGCCTCCTTCAGATATCCACCTGCTTTGGTATGGAATCCTCAGGCTGCAGGTTGATACATGGTGTGCTGTGGATAGCTGCTCCACCATGGACTTCCAAGGGCTGCAGGTGGACAGCCTGCCTCACCATGATCTTCACCAAATGCTGCAGGGAAATCTCTGTACCTCCTGGAGCACCTCTTCTCCCTTCTTCACTGACTTTGGTGTCTGCAAAGTTGTTTCTCTCACATATTCTCATTCCTCTCTTCTGGTTGCTGTGTGCAGTGGGTTTTTTTTCCCCTTATTAAATGTGTTATCCCAGAGGCAGTACCACCATCATTGAAGGACTCGCCTTGGTTAGCAAGTGGGTCCATCTTGGACATCTTGGCTATCTCTGTGAGACACAGGGGACCTTCTGGCAGCTTCTCACAGAAACCACTCCTGTAGCCTCCCCTACCAAAACTTTGTGATGCAAACCTGATACATGTTCTAAGAAGAAGAGGATGGGAGTTCTCCGGGGTGTCAGCTATGTTTGCTTCAGCATGGAATGGGTTTTGAGTAGGCTGTCCTTAATATTATTATTTGGAGTGGGTCTTCTCTCTGTTCTGAAGAAATTATTAATTACTGGGACAATAACAGCTAAACTGAGGAAATGTGGTCTGGATGATCAGGTAGTGAGGTGGACTGTCTGAATGAAAAAAGCCAGAGAGTTGTTGTCAATGGAACAGAGTCTAACTGGAGTCCTGTGTCTGGTAGAGGTCCATCATGGATTAGTACTGGGATGACTTGGATGAGGGACTACAGTGCACTCTGAGAATGTTTGCTGATGACACGTAACTGGGAGGAGTAGCTCGCATACCAGAAGGTTCTGCTGCCATCCAGTGAGATCTGGACAGGCTGGAGAGTTGGGTAGGGAGAAATTAAATGAAATATAACAAGGGCAACTGTAGAACCTTGTATCTGGGCAGGAACAACCCCATGTATAAGTGTAAGTTGTGGACTGTTAGAGAGACTGTTAGGGAGCACTGCAGGGGAAAGGGACCTGGGGGTCCTGTTGGACAGCCAGGATGTCCACGAGCCATTTATGTGCCCTTGTAGCCAAGAAGGCCAGTGGCATCCAGGGGTGTATTAGAAGGGGCATGATCAGTAGGTTGAGAGGTTCTTCTCCCCCTCTACTCTGCCCTGGTGAGACCGCATCAGGAGTATTGTGTCCAGTTCAGGGAGCCCTCAGTTGAAAAAGGACAGGGAACTGCTTGAGAGCCTCCTCCAGCACAGAGCCAAAAAGATAATTAAGGGATTGGAGCATCTCCCTTATGAGAAGAGGCTGAGGGAACTGGGTCCCTTCTGGTTGGAGAAGAGGAGACTGAGGATTGACCTCATTAATGTTTATAAATATGTGAAGGATGAGTGTCAGGGGGGTGGAGCCAGGCTTTGCTCAGTGACCTCCGATGATAGGACTTGGGGCAATGGGTGCAAGGTGGAACACAGGAGGTTCCACATAAATACAAGACAAAACTTTTTCACAGTGAGGGTGACAGAAATCTGCCTGGATGCACTCCTGGGTGACCTGATCTAGGTGTTCCTGCTCCAGCAGAGGGATTGGAGCATATGATCACTGATCTAGGTGTTCAATCCCTGACATTCTGTGATATTGTGTGATTTTGTGTGATTTTGTGATTCCTATAACTGACTCAGTTTTCTGTCTGTTGGGTAATAAAGCTCTTCTCATAATTAATGCACCTAGAATAGAGAGCTTGAATAATCAATTTGTGGGATTGCAGCAAAACCATTGTGTATTTTATCCTTTTAACCAGAATCTTAATGCTGTGTTGGTTGTCCTACTCTCCATGTGATTTTGACTTCTACTGTGCACTGCTTCTTTAGCCTGTACTTATTGAAGAAATTATGTGTTTAATTGTTGCCTTCTTTGACATGCTTGTTTTTTTCCTTCTCCCTTTGGTGGGGGCATTTTAGGATAATCTTTTTGAATGGCACTTTACTGTCAGAGGCCCTCCAGATTCAGATTTTGATGGAGGGATTTATCATGGGAGAATAGTACTACCACCAGAATATCCCATGAAACCACCCAGCATTATTTTGCTGACGGTAAGCATGTTTACTTAATTTTTCCTTTATAAGTGGTCAATTTAACTATCGGTATTGGAGAGACAATCTTGGTATTTAAAGTAATTTTATTTTTGTAAAAAGGGTGTCATAGTGCAGTTAATGGTGCCAGTTGAAGACATGAGAGTAGTGAGGCAGTGGAATATGTTGCCCAGAGAGGTGATGGGGCCCCATTCCCTGGAGACATTCAAGACCCTGGTCTTGAATGGTGAGGCCTCAACAACTTGATGTAGAGGAAGATGACCATGCTCACTCCAGAGGGGTTGAACTAGATGAACTTGGAAGTTCCCTTTGAACTCTGACCATTCTGTGGTTTAATTCTGTGCTTCTGCTAAATGTTGTGCATAATATGGACATCATTGTTGTGATTGTCTAATCTTCCTTTGTCTCCACAAGGCCTCTTGGTCTCTTTTGGTGGCACTGATCACATGTAGGAATTGTGATGGATGGACTGGGGCAAAGGCCCACATCTGTGCATAGTCGAGTACAGCTATGGCTCTTTGTTCTCTGCAAGTGGTGTGTGTGTTTCAAGGGCATCAGACAAACCACTGTGCCACACTGGGGCATATGAGGCATCAGTTAAGAATTCCTTTGTGCATGAATAGAAGCAGAGGGCAGGCTTCTTTGTTCAGAAATTTGAATGCCAATTGTGTGATGTTGGTAGTAATATAAATATCAAGTATTATTTGCATATAGATTGATTATTTTTACAACTTGTACCAAAACCACGAGTTTACTTCAGAATGTTTTATATCCTCCTTTTTTTGAAGGCAAATGGCAGGTTTGAAGTGGGGAAGAAAATTTGTTTAAGCATCTCAGGGCATCATCCTGAAACATGGCAGCCTTCATGGAGTAGTAAGTAGCAATTATTAGAAAATGTTACCCCATCTCACAAAGAATGTTTGTACTGGAAAAGGACACCGATTTTGAGGAGTAAAAACATGGGATAATTTGACAAATGTGAGGTCATGAAAGAATTGACAGAGGAAGATTTGAGAATGGTAGTAAATAAATGTGGGTGAAAGGGTTGAGAAGGTGAGTAGTGATGGTAAGCTCTTATTTGTTTGGATGCACAAGCATTAAGAATTCTCAGACTACTTGGAGTAATATTTGTCTTTTTTTAAAAAAAACAACTTGTGCTGTTGAAAATATTTAAATCCTATAACTTTATCCTGTTTCCGTATAAGTGTGGTCAGCTTTTAATTCTGATGCTGTACTTATGAATGCTCAAGAGGGAAGACAATATGGCCTGAGTTTAGAAAAACGGAATATTTTCTACCTTTTTTTTTTAAAGTTTCATTACCACATAAATAGAGAATTGGCACAATTCATCCAAGACAGTATTTCTGTGTTTATGTAATTTTAGTGCATCAGTTATTTCTTTGGATATCAGTTGCATTTTAAAAATATGTTGGTAAGATCCTAGAAGTTGGTAAGATCTTAGGAGTTATTGAGCAGACTACTCTCCAACTTCTGTAAAGTCATAGTCATCTAGGTTGGAAGGGACCTTTGAGATCATCAAGTCCAACCATCAGCCCAACTCTTGCAAGCTTCATACCTGGACAGGGACTTGAACCCTTGACCCTCAGATTAGGAGTCTGGTACTCTCAACTGAGCTACAAACCCAGGTCTCTTGTATTTCTTTTAAAAAGTAGAAAATATGAACTTCTTACTTAGAAGTTTAAATATCCTCCTACCAGTTTTGTGGTACTTGTCTTCATGGTGTATTATTTGTTTGACAGATCTACCCATCAAAGTGTCTTGAGTTCTTGAATTTCATGCCTATGTATACATAAAGAATAGATATTGTCAAAAGTCGTGTTACAGATGATAATTCTGTTATGAGTTGTTACTAGTACTTAAGTAAGCTTCTTTTCCAGCATAGTGTAATAAACAGAACAGAGAAGTGGTGGAATCTCCATCCCTGGAGACATTCAAGGCCAGGCTTGATGAGGCTCTGAGCAGCCTCATCTAGTCCATGCTTGCTGTGGCTGGGTTGGACAAGAAGTCCCTTCCCACCTCAATGTGTTCTGTGATTCAATGAAATTTTGAAGTACATTGCATAAAAGAAAACCAGTGAGCTTGTGTGCACTAAATTGCAGTATTTATGCCTAATGGAAAACATGCACAAAAAGAAGAATACTTTATGAATCCTGTTTTTTCCTTCCCCATTTATATTTTAGTTCTCTTACTTTTATTTCTTCAAAAGCTATTTTTATAGTCTGTAACTCTAACGTTTGTATTGATGCAGTATTTTTATGACAGCTTACATTCTCTGTGTTGGTTGATGGAAGAATAAGGCCTTGCCTTTCATTTTTCATGTGAAGTTTAAAAAATTAAGAAAGCCTTAATTTTTTTTAAAGGCTTTCTGAAGCAGTGCTTTTTGTATGAAATTCAAACTACTGATTTGGACAAAATGAACTTCTGCAGACAGAACTGCAACTTTTCTGTACTGAGTGTAGTGTGAGGTGAAATAATTGCTCTTTCTGTTGCCTTGTTTGTGTCTTTTTCCCATTTTAGTAAGAACAGCTTTACTAGCCATTATTGGATTTATGCCAACCAAAGGTGAAGGAGCAATAGGATCTCTGGATTATACACCAGAAGAAAGAAGAGCTCTGGCAAAGAAGTAAGCATTAAGTTTTGTTACTGTAGCAGTGTGTGTGTATATATATATGTATAAATATATACATACTCTCACTGTCAGGGTAAAGCATTGAGGAGAAATTCACTTCAGTCTGTACTTTTGCATTTATTCTAAATATTAAAAAAATTCACTGCCTTTTATTTTTTATTTCCCTTTACATCGTGTAAACTCAGAACTTAGGGTCAAATAAAAACACTTTGGGGGGTCTGCACTCCTCCCTGCATTGTGTGGTCAAATTAGAGGTTTGTCTGCAATTAACACTTAGATACAATTAACATTGTGATTGTAGTTGCAGCTTGGAGGGAAAATGAGTAAGATGGATAGTATGTATAAGTGGGGGTGAAAGCAACCAAAACAATGATGTATCTTTTCCCTTAAGTAAATATTAAGCAACAGTTTCTCAATGATTTTTAGGAAATTAGCTTAAAATCAAATTTGTGCCTATGAGGAAATGTTTAGCTTAATGGCTAAAGGGAAAATAGTGGATATTGTTAATCTTGACTTCAGTAAGTCCTGTAGTACTGTCTTCTGAGTAACTCAGAGTAAATTGTGAAGTACAGCCTAGGTGAGTGGGGACAGTAAGGTGGATTAAGAACTGGTTGAGCTGTCTGGCTCATAGGATTGTGGTAAACAGCACAAAGTCCAGGTGAAAGCCAGCCACTGCTGGTGTATGCTAGGGGTTGATGCTGGGACCTGTGCTAGTCAGTGTTGCTAGTGATCTGAATGATGGGGCAGAATGCACACACAGCAAGTCTGGGAGGGGTGGCTGATATACTAGAAGTTTGTGCTGCCATCCAGAGGAACCTTTAAGGGCTCCCCATCTGAGGAGAAGACCATATCTGTGTCTTACAGGAAAAGTTATTATATTCCAAGTTTATTCCAAATACCTCATTTTGAAGGCCGCTGGGAGATTATTCTGCCTGTATTCTGAGTTGGTTGGAAGCACCAACTTTCTTGTCAGCATGGCACTGAGTCAAAGCTAGTAAGCCCTCCTGAGAGGAGTAGCTTTTACTGGATTGGTCTTGATACTGTACTCAAGGAATTGTGGTTTCTCACTGGCTTGGAGAGCAGCCTGCAATGGGTGCTATATGCAGTTTTAAATGTGTTAGAGAAGAAAGCTAGTGCACTCACAGAAGCTGAAATTCCTGGATATAGGAGGTGCAAGCTCCTAGGTCCAATTTAATGTTTGTAATAATGGTTAGATCTTTATAATTTTAATGTACTGCAGATATTTTTAAGTGTAATAAGTTTTTAAATTATAAAAAATATTAAACCATACATAATAACATGTAAATGTCAGTTAATATTTTTCTGAATGACATGAGAGAATATCTTTTTATAATATAGATAATTCTCAACATAGTTTTTCTAGATGGTATGCTTTAGATCGAGGAGGAGTACTTTCAATTTACTGGTCTTGACACTGCTTGTCTTTCTGTAGATTGTTTTGCCAGCAGTTTGTTTAAACAAGCATACGGGAACATTATGAGAACATGCTATTCTGAGCTATGTTGTTTGTGGCCAGGTCACAAGACTTCTGTTGTGAAATGTGTGGCACGTCTATGAAGACAGCCCTCTTACCACTGACATCCGGAAGCGTGTCAAGCCAGGCTGACAAGGAGGCCAAGGAACTTGCCAGACAAATTAGCTTCAAGGTGAAGTTACTATTTAAACTTTTATCTCTGTCATGCAGAGTTCGAAAACTGAGGAAAAGCTTCTGTGTTGCAGAACAGTCATAATTTCATGAACATTCATCAGTCACTATGTGAAAACCAGTTTTTCAGGACAGTTTGAAGGAGAAAAATAGGAATGAATCTCTTACAGTGAGACAATAATAAATTGTACATCTCAAGCTTGATATAGATCAAGATTGATTAGCTTTTATTTCAGTGATGAGCACTATGAACTGCCTGTCTATGTTGGGTTTTACTTCATGTTTTCAGTTGCTGATAACTTGATTAAACTCTCCAGAACTAGTCTTAACAGAAAAGTGTCAGGAAAATTTCAGCAAAGCTAAGCTAATTTTTTTTTCCTTTGTCATTTTTTCCCCCCCCTCTTTTGGCTTGTGGAAGGAATAAATCATTCCTACTGAAAAATGGTTGCAGATTCTTTTGAACTACTCTGCATCTGAAGATACTGAAAGTTGAACTCTGGTATGGAAGCTGCTGTTACCCAAAAAAGTGCTCTCTAGCTTTGTTTCAGTGAAAGAAAGCTTTGTTTAGCCAAATATGTGCCTTAGGAAATTGCATGCCTTGCATGCACAGTGTTGTTTTCACTGGGTTTTCCACTAAACTCCTAAATTGGCCAGTAAGAAAGACTGCTGTGCATGAGGCAGGGAACTACAGTGAAATACAGTATGGCAATAAGTGTAAAATGCTGCCTCAGTAAGGTCAGGGATGCTGGTACGCCCTCTGTTATCACTATTGTTTTCCTTCTTGTCCTAAAGGCTACTTTTGTGTGTGTGGATGTGTGCCTTGAGAGTAAGGACTGACTCCTATGGAGCATTTGCCAGAACTGCAGGACCTGCGTATGTGATGTCACACCTAGATACGTTGACACAGTTGCATCTGTGTAGTAATGTTTATGATAGAAATATCTCAAAATATTTTACAAATAAGTGAAGCTAGAGGCACAGTTTAAAGCTGAACTATTTGGAGAAGCAATGGACTGTCCGCTGTTTTACAGTATGTAAGAGTTAAAAACCACGGGATTAATTTTAACTGTTAATTCTCATCACAGCAGTTCTAGAAATATCATATGTCTTTCAGTTTTAAAATTAAAGATTTGGGGACATCAATGTCTGAAGACGGGTTCTGTGTAACTCCACCTCCTAAGAACAATTGCTCGGAAAGGGAAAAATGAGCAGAATTCTTAGGATTCTTCAATCCATTGTGTGGTTTTTACACACCTTTGATTGTGCCTTCCCTCCCTTTCTCAGATCTTGTTTTGGGGATTGGAGTTTTTTTAAGCTTAATGCTTCTCTGTTTTGTTTTGTTGTTGTTTATTTTATTGGTGTTAAGACAAAGCACTTGATCTATGTGATTGTATGAAACTTATGGTATGAATTACAGCCAGGGAGTACGTTGTTTTTTTTTAATGTTTTAACTATATTCCATGTCAATTTATGGGAAAAGGTTTAGCATCAGATTGCTGATTAGGTATGTCATTTGGGAGAGCTCTCTGCTAGAAATCTCTGTGTTATTTTGATCCATACAGAAGAGATTTCCTAACTTTTTCTAGTTGATCCTGAGATTTCAAGAAATTATTTAATCCCATTCTGAAGCAAAAAGCTAACTTGAAAAAAAAAGCCATTGAGAAATGCTTATGAAATTTAGGTGGAAAATAATAAACACACAACATTTTCACATTGCAGCATTCTGGCTTCTTTGAGCCTCCACCTTTTTTGTTATTATCTTTAAATTAACTTAAAAACTGCCTGGGAGTAACATAGCATAAATTCCATTCCACTTAAAAGAAGAAAAGATAGATGACTAATAGCATATGAATTACTGTAGAACAATTATTTATTTCCATGTTGCTATCTCAAGGCCTGTTTGGCAGCAAAATTAATTCTCTACTCACCTTCACTGCTATTAAATCTGTTTATCCTCTGTGTTCTCTCCATCATTTCTCAAAGCAGAGGTAAGGGCTGGAGAAAAGAAAGATGGTGACAGAAGAAGGTATTTCAGTTTAGGGAACATTCAAATACATTATTTTTCTGAATGTCAGTCTGACTTCAGTCTAGCCTACTAGACTTAGTAATTACAGTAAATCAAATGTACATTTTGAAGAGTATGTGCTTTATAGAGATTAACAGTAAAGATGAAATGAGCTTTTCTTGGAAAAAGCAGAAGTATGAAAAGCATAAAGTTGTGGATTTCAGGAGAGATACTGGCAACTGGATATGGCAAAGGAAAATTCATGGGTTGTGAGTTGTCAAATGCTGGAGCAGGCTTTCCAGAGAAGCTGTGAAATCTCCAGCTTTGGAGTTGCTCATAATTTCACACTACTTTGAGGAGGAGGTTGGACCAGGTGACATCTAGAGGTCCATTCCAGCTTAAGTTGTTCATAATTTTGTGTTGCTTTGTTGCCGGTTCATATTTGAGTTATAACTTGCCCTATCTAATTTTATAGTTAGTAATAGTCAAAGGTCAGCAGTGTTGTCAGATTATCAGTAGTTTGAAATCTTAAATTAATCTTCAGGTTCTTCTGGTGATACTTCTTTTTTTATTGTGCTGCGATAATATACATCAAGAAACTGATAATTTAATTTTCACACACAAAATAGTATAATGAGAAAGAATATTGTTGCCTTATGACCTTACCAATTTGTTATTACCATAACTGATTGTTTTCTAATAGACTTTATTTCTTACTCCTACTACCACTACTTATATCTACATTTGAAGACAGTTATTGGATTTGGAACTGTCAGCTTTATAATAAATTGAGATCTGGATATATAACTTGGGAGATGACTTACTTGCTGATAAAAATTGATTTGATATTTTTTTTAATATGTATAAATTTTAAAGTAGTAAAATTCTAAAAATTCTTTTTTTGCTCAGTACATCTAGGCATTTTTTGAACATCCTAGCTGTTGTCAAGTGCAAATAAATTGTTTTTAAAATCTATATTTTATACATCTTTCCTCGTGAGAATTTCTTAAACCTGTTAATATGAAATGCAATTCAGTAAGTCTTGTACTCTCCCTACATAAAAATACTCATTCCAGAATAAGCCAAATCTCTTTGGAGCAATTTTGATCTTGCCTTTAAAACATACATATGTACTCCTTGTAGGCAGAAGTCAATTCATCCAGAAAGTCTGATGCTGGACCCTCAAATGTGTCTGGATTGAACTATTCTGCCACTTCACATGCACCCCAGCCGGATGGTGCAGGTCGAGAATTCCAGGATCCAACAAGTATGACGGTATGGTTCCTCTTTGAGCTTTATTAGTGCAAGTACAGGCATAGCCTGCACATGAGATCAGTACCATTAAGTTGATTGGAGGCTTCATTAAGAATCTGTAGTTAGTTCTTTTCTTCTAGACCTTCTGCATACTTCTGTATAAAATCTATGTGTAAACTTTAGCAAACACTGTACTGAATCGCTTTTAGAAATAGCAGTCTCTTTGCTTTCACTTCTTTCTCTTAATAAGAATAATGTTCTTTTAGTGATTCTTGTTCCCAGTTTGGGTTAACAGTTCATTAAAATATTATGGCTTCTGAAGCAATACAACTTACCATCTGCATAATATATCATAGTTTTTTCAACAGAATTCTTAGCTAGAGGGAAAGAATATTTTGGTGATAATTTGCAAATTTTAAATATTAATTAAGGCTATTTTCTCTTTTTTTGTAACCTCTTAAATAAATCTGAACAAAATGTTGTAACTATTTGAAGAATGACCCTTATGTTTTAATAACACTAGGTGTAGGGCTTACATAATGGTTCCAGAAGTGAACGAGGCCTGGTGGTGGGCCAAGGCCGCTGCTGGTATGACTGTGGCAAATGCAATCTCAATTCACTGATAAATTGCAGGCAAATCCCAGCTAAGCTGCCCTTTTGAGAGAGGATGGGGCTGCAGATCGGTTAAAAAAACTAGAACACGTCAGATAACGTCAGACCATCTGTTGCGTGTTTGCAACATATTTTCAGGCTATGTAGAAATATAAACATGCTAATAGCATACTTTTTTTCCCCACAATAAGGATTTTTCCAGATTGTTCAGGATTTCATAAACCATTTTATTCTATTCTTCTTATAACAAATCCTGGCTAATATAGTAGAACTAGCCAAAATACCAAGGCATTGCTATCATTTCCTTGAGAAAAAACAGACCGATTATTGTTTTCTTATTAATACCACTTCTAAGAAATTTGTTTCCATTAATTATGCTGATTTAATAAGTAATGATTAACTTAATTTTCAGCAGAGCAATCTCATGTGAAATGAGACTATTGAACATGTAAATGTATGTAAAAACATTTACATGTGATAAATTGTAAATGATGAAAAATTTATAGAAAGGGCAAAGTTAGACCTTATACTGAATCCTTATCTTAACTTGCGTCATTCCTTCTGGTATGGCTGATCTAATGTGCCTGATTCTAAAGGTAATGGACCTTATGTCCCACTACACAATATAGAGGGGAAGAAATAACAGTGATCAGGAAGAATGAAGTGTTTCTTTTGCTCTTGGTATAGTTGTAACCAGTCTTCATTAAAAAGATGATGGTAAATAGTTGCTAAGTACGTGGTCTACCTGTAGACACAGAGGGAGTCTTTAGACTGTTTTACTACAAGAGAAGCAATCTGCAGAGTGCTTCACGGCAAGTTTGTTTTTTCCAGCAACAGTTTCTGTTCTGTGATCTTTACCTCTAAGCTGCTTGAAGGGACAGAGATTTGAAATGCTGGATTAATGGCAGGACATCAGTGATGCCCTTCCTAGGATAGGTTTAACAGAATGGTCTTAGGAAGCACCCTGACTAGGCTGACTCTGTCTCTCTACATGTATGTATAAATACACTTCATTTATTTATGGCAGCAGCTGTTGATGACTGCTCGGGGCATAATAATGAAACATTACTCCTTTGGAGTATTCATCAAGGTACTACTGAAAGATTGCTTGGTCGCGAGTAATTGCCCTTAGCATTAAGAAAGTGAGATTCTTCCACATCTGAGCAAAACGATTGTTCCTCAATTAATACGTTGTAGTATTGCCTGTAAATATCACATGCTAAATAAAGGAGGCTACAGTACAGCTCTTATGAATGTTTGGGGATTCTTTAAGTCTATTAAGCAGTTATCCACAACATTATCAGCATGGTTTGTCACAAAATGACTTAAAATTGGATGGAAATCGTGTCATGTGAGCTGTTGACGTGCTCACAATGTCATTAGCATTTTTGCTTAAGGAGAATCTAAAAACTTGCCATAAGTGAAGACAAGATGATAGCGATTTAAAAAAACCCAAACAACTATAGTGCACCCCATCTGCCATTTTTTCAAATAAGAAATCTTTCTCTAGATGTATCTGTTATTTAATATATGCTAGCATTTGGTCCCAAATTTATATCAGGTAATGATCACTCCTTTCTTACCTAACTTCTGTGGTAATACTTGGTCTCTATTACGTTGGGTTCCTAAGGCAGCTATGGGTGAAGCACTCAGTCTTCTGCTGCCCAATCTAATTTCCTCCAAAAAAGGATTTAAAGCCTTGGAATTGTTGGTGAGGTCTCTCTTGAAGTGCAGTTCAGTGTGTGGCATCTTGTCTCATTCAGAACAGTCTTCTGTTTCTTTTTTAAATTATAAATTTGCAGAGTTTGCTATAAACCCAGATATGTGATAGCTAGTGCTAGTTACTTTAGTTACAAAGCATGAAGGATCATGCTGCTTTTTTTAAACCCATTTTAAGAAGAATAACACTTTGCTTGCTGAATTTGCAGTTTTTACTTCCCAAATTCAGTCATCTTCCTTTCCTCTTCTGAAAGATGGGAGTGTAGGTGAATCTAGGAACTTTATTTTCAAAGGCTGCTCAGCTTCCCCAAGTCTTTCTTTTCCTTGGCATGAGGAGCTTTCAAGCGGGTTCAGAATGAACCAGAGTGACTTTCTTCTGCAGTGTAGTGGAAATTATAGCCAGCTGTTTGTGGTGTCCTTGGCTATCTCTGCTGATAAAGTATGTGTTTTGAAAACATCTTTTTATGGATATAGTAGCTGTCCAAAACAGTGTTTAAGTTATGGATATTGTTTCCATTAACAGGCCTTTGCTTGGAAGCAAATATAAAATGTCCAGAATTATAGTTTTACCTACTGTAATGATGATCAGTCTTTCAGCAGAACAGAGGAGGAGGGAAAACTACATCTGGAAGAACTCTGGAAAAACAGCTGCAGGCTGTAGTGTGGACCTTCAAACTGTTTGAAGAAGTAAAAAGACAACTTTAAACAAAACAAAAAAACCCCAACCTTTTTGTCAGAACTACTTTTTTTAAACACTTTAAAATGGAACCTTGTAAAATTGTTTTATTTCCAAGAACTATACTGTGTCACAATTTTTAATATCTAAATGTTGAAAATCTGAGCTAGCAGGATTAGTCCAGTGAAATGGCAGAACCCCTTGGTTCAATATTAGAAACTGAAAATTACTTTCTTTAGGATACTTTCCTGAGCTGAACATCAGTTGCCAGTATTTAATATTTTTTAGTGCATGTTATAGTAGACAAATGTTTGACCAGTAGAGGGCAATGGGTATGTGCATACATAGGTACAAGGCTCCATAATTTGTGCTGGAAACACTTGAATTTTTTGTGTTCATGGCTCTTGTTTTGTTTTTCCCAATATCAGTGGTGGTGAGGTCTGAATTTTGGACTCAGAAACAGGGCAGTGTTTCTTAATGAGACTTTTCTGGACTTTCTTTTCTTGCCCCTGCCTGCTTGTTTCTCCTTCAGCATGGATGACAGTACAAATCCACAGAGACTTAACTATCCTGGAGGGTTATTGAAAATTTCTTGAATTGAAAATATTTAAGCAAATCCCAGGTAAAGATATGTGAAATATCTTGAACACATCTAGAATTCGAGTATTGTTTCACTCAGACTTTTCTTGTCCTTAAAACTGCCAATTTGGAGCTTGATGTGGATTTCTCAAGAGAGCACATGGACAAAAATTATGTCTATGACCATAAGGTAACTACTAGTGACACTCATTATCAGGCCTTTAGGTATTAACAGTTACCTGCAGAGTACATTTTAGTCCTAATGATTTTATGCCCTGCTAATCACATGTGCTGTCTTGCCTCACCATTCTCCCTGTTTCCTTCTTAGTCTGAAACTCAGAGTAGCGGCAACAGCGCAGCGGCCAGTCCAGAGCACACTTCACCTGTCCCCACCAACAGGTCTCTGAGCCCACGTCAGCGCCGTGCCCAGCAGCAGAGCCAGAGGCGGCCTCCCTCTTCAACTGACTTCAATCGGGTGCAGCAGCAGAGAGTCAACATGAACAACACTGGGTCCACCGTTCTCATTGTCCTGCTGACTTTTGCCTTGGCAGCTCTTATATTCCGTAGAATATGTTTGGCTAATGAGTACGTATTTGACTTTTAAGGGGGTTTCTGTCATTAGCAACAGTGATTCAAGTGCTTCATCGACCATTCTGTATTGGGTATGACATGAGAACTGTTTACAAAGGTTAGTTTTTTGTATTTACTCTTAAATCCTTATGAATGTTAATGTACCTACAGATACATTACTTGCCAGGAAAGTGAAATCGGACATTCAGCTACAGCAAGGGTTAATTGAGTGCCCACTGGTTACTTGGAGAAACAGCACAGTGGAATGGTATTGTTAGGGCATGTGGGAGGGGAGTCATTCTAAGCTATTTATCAACTAGAAAAAGACAATTTAAAAATTAAGTGGTTTTTTATGAACCATATAAGTAATTAGCCACCCCACCTAAGTTAGTACAGCATTTGACCTTGGGGAAAGTATTCTAGATTGAAACATGAATGTGTGTTTGTGTCCAGCAAACTCTTAATTTATTTAGAGGAGACAGTTTTGTAACCACTTTTATTTACCACAACACATTTCTAGAAGGAGGACACATACAAATTGGTTGTGATACTGCTTTGTGAGTGTATGAAAGGGGAAAAGGAGCAAGGCAGAAAAGAAGGGGCCAGTAGACCACTTGCATTATTCTGTTTTTTATATTTTGGAAGAAAGATTGGCTAATCTTTTGCTAGATTTGAATATCCTCTTCTAATACTCTCAATTGTATATCTTGTTTTTTTTTCTTTTAAAAGTTGAAGGTTGTATAAAACATGTCTATTCTTGCAATTGTTATAAATATGTAATATAATTATTTACCCAGAGCTATTGTCTTTTAATTATTCCAGAAATATACATGTGTTGAACTGAATGATTCATATGTGGTTTTATTTACTGAAGAAAATTTAAAACCTATTAAACTCTTGTCTATATGAACATGATTAAGAGAAATATTTATTAAAGCCTCTGTAGTAATGAAGAGTTTCAAGCCAATCATCAGTTACAAGTATCACATGGCCTTTTGTGTCATTGGTGCTTTGTTTTTTTGTTTCAAGTTTAATTTTTTTTGGTTTTGGGGGTTTTTTTAACCTAAAATCAATATTGGACCCAAAGGCTTTCTGCATTTCTACTTTTTACTTTACTAAAAAAGATACACAGTTGTTAATATTTATGAATGCTGTGAAATTGCATAAACAAGTAACAGTCCCACATTGGTTAGGGTTTTGCCTGGGAATGTTGAAGTCCTGCAGAGAGGTATCTGTGGGATCATTTTCCTCTTGTATTACTGTTCAGATTTAATTGTATTTTATCATATTTATTCCAAAGACAATGACATTTAGTTAATTGTCATTACATTGCTGTCAAACATGCTCACACTGACTCAAGTGAGATTCTCATTTTGTTTCTCACCAAGTATTTATCTGGCTTATCTAAAGCTTTCAGAAACTTTGTTCAATAGACTATGCATTAATGTTTTGAAACACTGAAGTAGATGTAACAACTTCTAAAATAAGAAAAGCCCATCGTGTGTCTGAGAGAATTTTGAAATGAAAAAACAAAACAAAACCAAAGCCCACAAGACTCAACTTCTTTTTTAGTATTTCTGGATTGATATTACTCATTTGTGGGTACAATGGAACAAAAACCCCAAAAAGTTGAGTTCAGACAAAAGTGTAAAGTTTGTTCAGGTGGTTCAGCAGTTTCTGCCACATTCTGCTGCAAAACAATTTGATGTTAATATATTTATTGATGTGCCTTCTATCAAATTTATTTATTTCATTGGAAATTAAACCCGAACACAACAACCAGAAAAACATCACCAAAACCCAGAAAGTCCCCTCTCCCATAGCTTCTATAAGTACAAGAATTTCTTAGTTGGTGTGTTGCTTGAATGCATCTTCTGTTCAAGTCTGACAAACCTGTGTGGACAGAAGAGAGTTCTGGAAGGGGTCTGACCAAAAAGAAAACTTTGCTGTGTTTTAATTCTTGGCTCTGAATGTGTTTTTGTTTTCCTGGGGTCTCACTGGTCTGTGCCAAGCAAACTTCTCTCCTAGCTGTACCACATGGTGGCTACCAAAGCAGCCAAGTAAGTCTTCTGTAAAAAGGTCTGTATTGCCCTTTGAGGGGCTGGGAGAATATAAGCTTTGTAGATAAGCTTTTGGAAAACAACCTTGTCTTTGAGATTAAAGAAATAGCTGCTTGTCATTTTTATTTCAGACTTCTATTAAAAAAGAGAAAAATTCAAATACCTGGTTGTGAGAATACCTATTAAAAAAATAAATGTTAATGGATACTTGATTTATGTAGAGATTTATTGCATGTGGAGCTACTGGAATGGGTTACTGTGTTTTAATTTTCCTTTAATAGTTAAGGGTAAATAAAATCATTTTCAGAAGAAATAGCTCATCTTTTATCTTCAACAGCACAAAGAGCCAGACTAAGCTGGAAAATAAGATCTTGACTGCTCTAAACCCATGAAAATATGCACATTTTGCAATGGTCTGCATATCATATGTGGCACAGGCAGCTTCCTCTTGGAGGAGATGCCCTGTGAAGGAACCAGAGAGTCTGGGAAGCCTAATGAAAAGGGACAGCCCGGTTTTACAGAGTCTGGCAGAAGGATAGCTCTGCCCTGAGATTAGGGGATTGAGCAGAAAGCCGGCGTGCAGAATTGCGGGTTTTTATATAATAGCTTTAGTAAATATCCTTTAGGACCCAGTGGAAGTGCTCGGTGAGGCAAACTTTCGTCAGTAATGGCCAATCATTAAGCAGCGATGAGCAAAAAGCTTTGAGGGAGAAGAGAAGCCCCTGTGGAAAGCCTGTGAGAAACATCACAACGGGCAGGCAGCGCTCCTACCACAGACCAAGAAGATGCGACGCTGCCGGAATTAGAGTGGATTCGATGTTAAAAGCCAGGGGGACTTGTGCAGCAGGAGGTTCCTGGAGCGCAGAGAGTCCGGCTCCCACTGCCAGCAAGATGCCTTATTTTGCAAAACTCCTCTTATTAATCTTCTGCTTAGTTCTTCTGGTGGAGAGCAGAAAGCACAGGAGGAGGAGGTGGACAAGCCAGCTGGAGCTGCAGAGGGCAAGGTAAGGGTTATTAAAGCATTTCTTTCCCTAGAGCATTATAAATAAACTACATAAACATGTAAGTCTGCTGTGTTAGTGTCTTTGCACATCTTATGTGTGGAAACAGCTTTACAGGTAATTTTTTTTTTACTATTGCCTGATACTGTATTAAATTTTAACTGCAAATGGACGAGTTTAATGGGAATTAACTCTTAATGAGGCAGCTTCTGCAGACAGGTTGTCTACTTGAGCTTGGTAAAAATACTTTCAGCCCTATATGTGGATTACAGGAGGAATTCAGAGAAAATGTAATTAATAAGATGTTCAGATCTGCATGTTCAGCACTGTTTCTAGAGCAGGTTATTTGCCTTGTTTCCTGGAATGCCTGTACTACTTACATTCTTATACTATTTATATTCACCTGAAATGCATTCATTTGAGAATAGGAGTGTTGGTTAGCATGCGTGGTATTCATTGATAACATAAATCCCTGGAAGTTACCTAGGGATTGTAAAACTCAAACCCCATTTAGAAGAAATACATGGAAACATTACAGAAGTGTACATTTTAAAGTAAAGTAAAGGATGAAGAAAGAGGTAAAGGTCTTAGTAAATAAAGTTTATTAGATTTACTATTGCTGAGATTTGACCAGAGGCTTACATTGGAAAAGATAATCTTCCAAACCTGTTGGGCAGTCCAAACTATGTTATCCTTTTTTGTAGTTATGTCATCCAGTGGCAGTTGTGTCTTACAAGATTGTTCATTGTTTGGAGGGCTCAGAAATAAAATTGGGTTAATCCCACTTATTAAGTAGCTTCAGTTTGGCTGTAAAACTTCATCTTTTTGTTTATTGTGTTGGGTTTTTTTTAGTTTAACCTGGGCTCTTTCATGGGGAGTTTTGTTACTTGAACATTTTGCATTGGAATGTGGTACAACTGGAAGCAAATGATATCTACTATGCTCTCAGATTTATGCTACATATTTGAAAACACAGTAACATGTGCTTGGAATAACATACAAATCTGAAACAGCTAGGGCCTGATTCTGAAATCCTGAAGTCAACTGAAGTTTTGACAGTGATTTCCGTGGATTTTCCATTATTTCATTTAATTCTGAACTTTTTTTCCAGTTGTATTTCTGGGAAATGTGGAGGGTATCATCAGTAGCGTTTTCTTGCAAACCATTCAGTGTAGAAGAGACAGTCAACTTGGAAGTTAAAATAGTATAAATCCTTCTTTTAAATATGGCTTTGACTCCAGATAGTCCCATTCTCTGGGTTAAAAGTTGTTTGAATATTTTGTAGTTATATTTAAACACCATGAAAACAATTTGCAGTTTCTACAACGCTGTTACATTTCTGAAGCAGTGATGGAATGGAAGTCAGAGCACCAATAAAATGATTTATATTCATGAGTTTACTGTAAAGAATAGATGATACTGTTTGGTTTCCTGTGGAATAATGGTTTTGATGGACAGTTTTACAGACTGGTAGAGGAACCATATGTATTTTATATATATACTCCCACACATTTCCTGTGCAATGTACTTATTTAAAAGTATATAAAATCAAGTGATTGAATGACATTTTAAATGCAGAGATTTCTGCAGTTCTGCTCCCCTTTCCCCCCAAAATGTATGGAGGAGTAATATTGATATTTTAAATTGTCAGTTATGTAGAAGAAATACAGCTGTTTCTAAACCAGCATTGAATAGTGGACACTTCTGATAAACGGTGCTGGTTTTCTATCACGCAAGAGAAATGGAAACTGTCCTTTTTAACAATTTAGTCACTTTTTCTGGTTAGAAATACATTTTCTCAGCCATTACATTCAAATTTGCTGTATTTGTTATGCTAAGTCAATAAGTTTGAGAATCTCCATTTGATAAGTTTGGTATTTTGTGTCTTTTAAGACAGTACATCAGACTTGATCTAAAGACCTTTCTACTAATTTCAAGAAGCTCCGTTGGGTTGTGTAAGTGCAGAAGATGTTCACTTCTGTGTTTGGTTACTTAAACATTGTACAGAGGCTCTTGCCTGCAGACCTTTAAGGGTGTGGAGTAACTGGTCCAGCTGGCACTGGGACAGCTCTCCGACAAGGTTATGTGGAGAAGCTGAGCCTGTGCCTCCATGGGAAAGGAACATGCAAAAGCTGGGTTAGAGCTGTGGAGTTAGGAACCCAAGTCAAGAAATGCCTGGTTAAGGATTGCCTGTGCATCCTTAATTATTGCTCCCCTTATTTTGCATTAATAAGTCAGCAGTGCCAGGCCCGTTGCCTGGTGCATCTTGTTGTGCTTTGCACAGCTCAGTCTTGGTAAAGGAAATCAAAGGTTTACAGAGTGGCAGGGGTTGGAAGGGACCTCTAGAGATCATTTAGTCCAATCCCCTGCCCAATCAGGGCAACCAAGAGCAGGTTGCACTGAAATGTGTCCACTCAGGTTTTACCTGTCTCCAGAGAAGGCGACTCCACCACCAACCTGGGCAGCCTCTTCCATTGCTGCTGCGCCCTCAAAGTAAAGAAGCTCCTTCTCATGTTCTGATGGAACTTTCTATGTTGAAATTGTCCCATTGCCTCTTGTCCTATCACTGGGCCAATTAGTATGTGCTTGTACATACTGGTACATTATTGGTAGATCTTTTACATTTCTGCAGGGTACAGTCTTCATCATTTATACTGCAGAACTGGGAGAAGGCTATTAGTGACACCTATTTGTATGAAGTTGGGAGTGTTCTTGCTGATGTGCAAGCTGACAAATGCTGCATCAAACCAAGGGCTCATAGTTAATGGAATCTGGATTTTAAAAAATCATGCTTCATTCTCTTTGGAGGAATCAAGTGATAAATGAACTGTAGAATAAAGTTTTTTGTTGGAGTTATGTGGGAGGGTGTTGGGCATGTGGGTGTCAGCCCCAGCCTTGCCTGCACACCAGGGAATAAGTTTGAGAGAAGAACAGGCTGCTGCTGAAGGAGTTGGTTTAAGTGTCACAGGGTTAGATTGGCCATGTTCTGTATTTCTGTCTTGCTGTCTGGGATTTTAAAGAGATGTGTGCAAAGTCCAGGCTACAAGGGCATGTTAGACCTGCTATGTGTCATATTGACTGTATTCTCTGTGTGCTTGTAGCTCCCTTGGAGCATCAGCTGTACTGTGAATGTCAAGCAAGGGCTGGTGATGTGTCCAACAAGAGGGGAGTTTTGAAATAGTTTGAGTTGCTCTTCAGTAGCTCTGCAGCAGCTGCGTCTTGAGAATTACAAACCAATGCCAGCAGGCTATCCAGCCAGACAGTTTCCACACAGGAAAACAGAGAAACTCTGGAAAATTATGCTTTTGTTGACATTTATTGCTCTATAAAAATTGCTGAAAGTGCTTTTGGTAATGTTTATTGCTCTGCATAAATTGTCTCAGAAGAGAGGGCTTGAGAGACATTTGCTGTCTCTGTTGTGCTCTTGAATGCCATGTTTGCTGAGGCCTCTCTCTGTTTGACTCCAAGACTGGCTATTCTCCTACCAGTTGTGTGAATCCTCATGCTTCAACCAGCAGAAACACTGTACTTTGGAAACAGAAGTGCCTTTGAGCTTTTGTTTGCTATGGGCTTCCTGCTGATGCTTTTTGGAAGTGGTCAGTAGTTTTGGATTATCTCATTTAGAGATGTAATTTTCGGGGCATACCAAATACCAGTTTTAGGCTGGGACTAGGAAACGGGACGCAACCATCAAGGTATGGCAGTGGAAGGCTCAGCATGGACTGTTTTTTCAAAAAGCAGACAACAGAGGGAATTATCTGCTGATCGTGGCTGAAATGCCTGGTGTAGTCCCTCTGTTGCCTTGTTGAGCTGCCCTTTCCCTCCCCAACTTTTATCCAGGTGCTGCAGATATGTCTTCTGACCTGCGATACCTCCTGGGCCCTACCTGATTCTATTTTAGGGTGGTTTGCAGATATTTCTAAGGGGCTCATTGTTGATACCCGTTTATTTACACATTTGTTGCTTGCATGGGATTTGAGTCCATGATGTGGCACAGCCTCTGGTTGAGCAAGGTTTGATGTCTCCTGAGATACCTGTACCCTTCTCTCCTCTGTAAACAGGAACAAGTAGTCACAAAAAGACGATTTTATCAAAACCATCCCACATAAGCAGCAATGACATTATATATGTGTAAACAGTGTAACAGTGTAACAGTAATGACATTATATATGAAAAACATGTCAAAAGATATATGTGCCTTATAAATGAATACTGGTGAACTGAAGAAAGTGCATAAAGCATAGACAAATCTATGATCAGAAGTGCCTAAGTACATCAGAAAGGATTTATGAGATATGTGTGATCATAGAAATGTTCAATGGGCAGGAGTGTTCAGAGCTTTCTTCAGCACTGCAAAGGTACTGGGGCCTCCATCCACATTTGCTGCAGATGAGGTATTTCCTATGCTTAAGAGAGGTGGGAGTGGCATGGGATACTCACTAGAGTGGGTCAGAAGATATTAGCATGGCTGTTGTCATACAATGTTAGAAAGAATGTATCTTTTAAAATCAACTTTGGTCTTGCTTCTGGATTAAGTTGACTTAAATGCTTCAGTTGAGTTAAATGCTTTGAAGGCTGTGTAGGCAGCCTGACATTATGAACAGCTCTGTGCAAAAACATTTGTAAATGGATTAAATTTATTAAAAATTAAATGACAGACCACTGTGTGTAAATTTGGAATCATTCATCATGTATTTGAAGGACAGGGTGTGACCTGATAATTAAAAGCTGTCTCAAGAGAGCTTTGGTGTGCCCCTCCAGCCCTGTGAAGCCTGTGCAGCCACAGATTTGCTCTCAGCAACTCTTCCATGCTATTTGCTGCTTGCCAGTTTTTAAGTTAATGGATCAGAGCCTGGCATTTCCAGTGAGGCTGTGACATCGATTGACAAGATGGCATTGTAATACTGTCAAGGTTTTCCATACTATTTCCTCATTTCTAGCACACAATCCAAAGTTTTACTGGGGTTTTAATTGGATTTCTTCCCCTCAATTTTTGGACCAGAGAGATTTGACTGAGCGTTCATTGGTACTTAGGTTTTCCCTGGTGGTTAAAGCCAAGCAGACACAGTAGGATCATTCTTCTCCACTTCCAGCTTTTCAGGAGCAGAGGCAATACTGTGGACTCCAAAGTGGAATACTTTGTCAGCAGCCCTGCCCTCCCTGCAGCAAGCAGTTAAAACCTAAACTTTTGCCTCCAACCATTCCTTTTACTGTCTATGCTTTGAGTTTATACCCCTGCTTTTAGGCAACTGTTAATGTAGCTGGATTGGGACTGCTTTTTCTACAGCTGGATCTTCTTTATAGTCACCAAGGAAAAAGTTGCTCTAATATCCCGATTTAAACAGGAGCCCTAAAGTGAGGTGACTGGGATCCAATTTTTCTCATGTAGTATGTGACCCGGAGCACAAGGGTGGAGTTTCAATTATCATCATAGAATCCCAGAATGGTGTGGATTGGTAGGGACACTAAAGATTACTCTGTTTCAAACTTCCTGCCATGGGCAGGAGCATCTCTCACTAGACCAGGTTGCTCAAAGCCCCATCCAGCCTGGCCTTGAACACTTCTAGGGATGGGGCATCCACAGCTTCTCTGGGCAACCTATGTCAGTGTGTCACCACCCTCACTGTAAAGAACTTCTTCTTAATGTCTAATCTAAACCTGCCCTGCTCTAGTTTAAAACCATTGCCCCTTGTCCTATGACTACATGCCCTGGCAAACAGTCCCTCCTCAGCTTTCCTGTAGCCCCTTCAGGTACTGGTAGGGCACAATGAGGTCTCTATGCAGCCTTCTCTTCTCCAGGTTGAACAATCCTGACTCTTTCAGCCAGTCTTCATTGGAGAGGTGCTCCAGCCCTTTAAAACATCCATATAATTTATTATGGTTTTTTTATTCTGTTCTTCTTTTTCACTTCCTTATTAAACAGGTTTTCCACATTAGCACCAACCCCTTATGTTTTGTTGTTTCTTTTCTGAGTTGACCTCTCTGATGGTAAACTTTTCTTCGTATTTACTACTTATGCTTCCTTTACTCACACTCATCATGATTTGTATTTTAATCACTCTAAAGCACATCTATGGCTCTTCCCCAGTCACACTTCTATATGTACTAGTGGTTTTCTAAGCTGTGAAATTTTGACCAAGATTTAAAGCCAAATTTACCTTCATTTTTCATGTAATGGAGTAGTCCCTTTGTTTTTACTCAGAGGAATTTTTTCTGTCAGTAATATTTCTCCCACATAAGCAAATGAATCTGAACCCTTTTGTATAAAGTTGTTGTTATTAGTTACACTCGGTGCAAAGGAAGCTTTAATGGTCCAGATACTGCTTCTGGCACTACTGGGGAATAGCAGGGATGCTGATATGGATTTTTTTCTGAAAGTTCAGGTAATGTCTGCTGTTTAGTTACCCACTTACTCCGTTCTTACTTATACTTCCCCTAGGGGTTTGTCATCCTTGTTCTACTGTTACATTATCTCTGAAATACAAAGTTAGGACCTTTTCTCCCTTAGTATAAAAAAAAGTGAAGGCTTGATGATTTGACTGACTTCTTCAGATAAAACCCCTCTTTTTCTGCTGCTGTGGGGGAAATAGGCAAAGTGAGTCCACACAAACTGCTGATATTCAACTGATGTTCAGGGGCCACATAGGCTCAGAATAACATATGACTTTGCATAACCATCAGCAAAAACTTCTTTCTTATCATGTCACCTTGGCACCCAGTCAAATAAGTACCTGCAGAATGATGCTGGCAGCAACCACTTGGTGTTGTTTTCTTTGGTAGAGATGTGCCCACAAAGCTACTGCTTCTGTGGCTCTGAGAGGAGGCAGGCAGAAGTGGGCTGCAGAGAGATGCTCAGGCCACAGGGATATCAGACCCATGCCTTTGCTGTCTTTTGCAGTCCCATCTATAAGAAGAACCAAGATGTGACCAAAACCTGGAGGGGAAAGACAGAGCAGCTTCTCAGAGTTGATGACCATGACTTCACCATGAGGCCAGCTTTTGGAGGTGAGAATAAAACAGTTAACTTGATTTTGCGCTCATCTAATTAAAACCAATCTAAACTATCACATTGTTATGTATTAAAGAAGTGCTTTTGATCAACTGCCCTTCCAATTTTTTGCTGTGGCAATGATAATCAAACTGATGTGGTTTGACCTGCACAGGATTCAAAGGCTTTGGTATTGCTGGAGCAGAGGGGCCCATGGGATACATGTAACTGTAACTGGTCACTGCCCGAGGACCCTCTTTTAGAGCAGCTCATGGTCTAATGGAGTGTCTAGCCCTATGGAATTGCATTGGCCCTGGGATGTATGATGGGAAAGGCAGCTCATCTCTGGAAATCATGAATTACATCATAAGGAGATTGTGAGTGGCATTAGACTATAAGGAAATCCAGTACTGTAAAAGTGATGGTTTTCGAACTTGATAAAATAATAGACAGCTATTAACCTTCAGTGGTTGGACTCATAGATCTGAAAAGTCCCTTTCCAACCTACACAATTCTATGATTCTGTGGTTCGACATTTTAGCTTCAAGCTAAAAAGGGAATGAGATCTGCAGCTCTTTCACTGTGGCCATGGTGACTCTTGCTGGTCTGAATACAAGGCTCATCAAGCTGCCAGCCCAGCAGAGTTGTGACCGCTGACCAGAAAAGGCTGAGGTTGTGCAAGGTGAAGTGGAAGAAAAACAGTAGAGAAAGGTGAAGGTTTTCTTAAGAAAAACTATTTCGTAAAGGACAATGAGCAAGCAAATGTTGTGTAAGTTGTATTATTGCCAGCCCAATAAGCACAGCTGTCTTGCCTGCTCTCAACCCATTAGAAACAAGCTATTGGGTACAGTGGTAATGACAAAGATTTTTGCTTTGCTGATGGCCAAAGTAGCCTACATAAGTGAAAACAGACTGTGTTTGTTATGACCCTTTGTGAGTTATCTCCATGTCAGTGACCTTGTTCTAGCTAGTAGATGTTCTTGTACTATTTACAAATATTAATACTTAAAGATTATGTAAATGTTTATTTTGATGCATTTCTTAAACATCCATTTTAAGCATTTCATCTTTGACATCTCATATTTTACAGGGAGCCTGTGAATAAGCCGATTTAGTTGATAAATAGCTGTATCTTCTTTGTTGATGAGCAACCTAATGCTGTTCTTCTATTATATTTCTTCATAGCCTAACAACAGCCTAATGTCAGCTGGTCCTTGCTGCCCTTTCTGGGCAGTGTTTTTGTCAGAATGGATGAATGGATGGTGGGGTGAATGAAACATAAGCAATTCACTTAGGGTTGGTATCAGGGGCAGTCAGTGAGAGGCAGAGGGATGAAGCTCTCTGCAATCATGTGGCAGCTACTGGGCATATCCTGGTGGTGGCTTCCTGGAAGCTGTCCACAGCTAAGAAGTCCCTAACATATATGCTTTCATTAAAAATATGTAAAAAATATATATATACGCACACATGCATGCAGGAACACTCAAGACTGTTTTGCAGATGTGGGCTCTCTTATGGACATTTGCAAAGCTCTCAGGGTATGCAAAAAGATCTAGCAGCAAAGAAACCTCAAACCTGCTTGTTTCCTATGGAGATATTTTTTTCTCTGTGCCTACATCTGCCTAACTCCTTCAAAGACAGATGAGGGGACAGAGTGACTATCTCAGAATAAAACAAGGAGCCTTTGAAATCACTGCCAAAGAGAAAAACTAAAGAAATATCTCAAAGCTTTAGACTCAGAGCTAGAGTACAAAACCAACTCCAAGCATTTTCAAGGTAGCATGCTCTTCCCTATCTTCCAAATCCTGCTGCAGGATAAAAAAAATAAACCCGCTGTGTTCAGTACCTGTTTCTGACTGGGAAGTGACTCACTCTGTGCAGCTTTGCTGCTTCATGGTGGGTGCTTTTAGGTGACAAGGCACATTGGAATGTGACAGACTTTAATGTTGGGCACCTTCTGAAGTCATCCATGAATAGGACATATGGAAACTTCTTTCAACACCGTAGAGGTGTCCCATTCAACCTGGGAAAGAGATTGGTATTCAATCTAGAGTTTTTGGTCTAGAGTTTATTTGGTCTGTCTATTCTGCATGTACAACCACTGAATGCAGATGCAGAGTCTTCTCTAAAAGTAGCTTGATCAGCATCTTTTTATATGCAGCACCTCTGTCAAATGTGTAATGTCTTTTACTGAAGAGTAGGTCAGAAAACAGAGCAGAAGAAGGAGAGATGAAGGAGGATTTTCTCCTCTGATTGTCAGGACCCTGGTCTTTGAACTTGGCTAAGAGATGAAGACGTATAAAGCCACAAACACCTTGAAAAGTTCATCCTTGAGTATCTTTTTAATATCCAAATATTCAAAGCAAGGACATTGACATGCAGGAATGTGTGGAAATAAGATGTTGCTGATGCAGTTGCAGAAGGTGACACCTTTACTGTGAGAAGGTGCAACAATGCTCCTTCATATGATTTCTCAATCTAGTGCAGAGACTGTGGTGCTAATGGCTACTTCCCAGTACAAGAAATGCTTCCATCAGCCTCAAGCTGTACATCAGGTCTCTAAAATCCTCTCTCAACATGCAGATTTAAGTATCTCCTACAAAATAAAAAACTATTTTCCATTTCCAATTTTTATATTGTCAGATTTGCTAATGACTGTACTAGTGTCCTGGAGCTGCTTGGAAGCTGCCACTGTGCTGTGTCTGAGAAGTAAGAGAAGTAATTTATTTCTGTGTTGTAGGTGGAAGTCTGTGACTTCCATGAAGTTTTTGAAGAGTCTGAGTTTTGCTTCCTGTTTGTATCAGTCCTGCTGAATTAGGATTTGTGTTCTGCAAGATATGACTGGAGACAGTGATGGAGATAATGGATGTTGACATGTTTTCTGTTTCTGGAAGAAATGCTTTGGTTGAAGGTTACACAATTTCTCTCTTGATCTATAAATACGTGAGCTCATGTTTAATTTGAATAATTCTGTGAATTCAGCTGATGCTTTTCAGAGACCCTAAAGTAGGAGCTGTAAAGCTTTGATGATCTGCAGTCTTTGAACAAGCAGCACTGCTTCATCTTCTCAGCCAAATCCACTGCTTTCACTGGGATCCGTTTAGCTTCTCATCCATTGGTGAACATCCTTGAGAGGAGCTTTCTCCAGTGTTTCAGTATTCAATATCCTGCTTGTAATTATCAAGGCTGATCCTTCTGTATTTCCTCTTTCTGACAGAAACAATGAGTGTTGATAAAATACTGATCCTTTTTTTTATATTTAATGCTATAATGTTACTTGTCCTCTACCCACCTGCTCAGAGTGTAAGACCATCTCAAATGTTCTTCCCATTCACAGCTTCTTTATCCTCTGCTCCCTCTCAATAAGGAGATTTTTTTTTTCTATTTGCTCATCCCTAGTGGCATTTGATGAGGAATTTGACAAAGCATCTGCAGTCACAGTGGTAGAACAGTTTAGTTTGCAGAGGGAAGGGATTAAAAATCTAGTGGTTCCCAACTGACTCCAAAGATTAGAGAGATCAAGCATCTCTCAAAATTTTTCTGCCACTGATCAACAGCCATTTAATTCAATCATTTGTACTGTAGCCCATGTGACTTTTAAGGAAACCCAGTATTTGTTTCTGTGGTTTGAAGAGGGCATTTCTTTACAGGGCTTCTCTTTTAGTTCAGACACCACATGAGTTTACAATGTTGTTTGCAAAGTCCCTCTGCAAAATGGCATCTGTGTAGAAGTACCCAGGAGTGACCAGCCAAGCGAATATGCATCTGTTATGCTTATTGCCTAAAGCAGGACTTGGAGATCACGGATGTTTGGGCTGTCCCCAATGGCCCTTCACCCACTCTTCCCTGCTCAGCCTAAGCTCTTATCCAAGCCTCCTCCAAAGGGTCTTGGTCTCTTGACATGCCCTCATCTCTACTCATGCGTTTTCTCATTGCCTCACCCCCAGGTGCTGAATGAGAAACAAGGAGCAGGGGAAAGCTATGATTTTTCCTCCTGATTGTAATAGGATTTTGCCCAATAAAGGCAGGGAATATTTGCCCCGTTAGGTTTTACAGTCTCATCTTCACACTGTCTGCATTGAGAACTTGGTGTTTGAGTCTATGGTTCAAATGAATTCTTATTTTGTTGTCGCCCAAATTTGTGATTCATTGCAGAAAAGAAAAAAGTAAAAAACAGTTTCACTGATGTACGAAACACCTAACCCAGCCTCAGGCCTCTTCTCTTAAGGGCTTTCCTGAACATCCAGCTTTACACTGAATACTCTTTATTTGGGATTTAGGAAAGCTTCATGGCAGCTCTAGAATGAATTTTAGATGTTGTCCTTGCAATGAGGTTATAGAATAGTTCAAGTTAGAAGGGACCTTAAAGATCATAGAGTTCCAACTCCCCTAGATCAGGCAGCTCAGTGCCTTGTCCAGCCTAGTCTTCAACACCTCCAGAGAGGGGGCGTCCACAGCCTCTCTGGGCAACCTGTTCCTCACT
>VZTY01027430.1:0-38525 GCA_013400935.1 Turnix velox | reverse complement strand
CAGGACCTTGCACTTGGCCTTGTTGAACTTCATGAGATTAGCATGGGCCCACCTCTCAAGCCTATCAATGTCCCTCTGGATGGCATCCCTTCCTTCAGGTGTATCAACTGCACCACACAGCTTGGTGTCATTTGGTGCAGGAACCTGAGAAAAATAATATGGACACAGTGTTTTACCTGCAAGAACAGATAGGAATGAATAACAACTTGGAAGTCGTCATCTGTGGTTTTGGGCTTTAGTTTCTTTTTTCTTTGATTGTTTGTTGTTTGGTTTTTTTGTAATCTGTGATTAGTGTTCAGACAGGGATGAAAATTGCAGCCATAAATAGACTAGGAATGCAATTTGCATTACACTTCTATACACCAAGAGTGTCTCTTGCAGTCTCACAGCATGTGCTGAACACCCAGCTTCTGGGTTGGAGGGAGACCCAGCAGAAAGTGGCTGACCTCTGCTTGCCTCTTCTTGCACAGCCTGACTGTGCTGTGAAACTGGCCTGGTGTCTTCTCTGTTCATGCTGCACCTACCATGATGTGGCTGCTTTGAAACACTGTGGGCACCACTGCAATGTCAATAGTTGTGTGTGACAACAAAGAACGTTAATTACAGATGCTTTACAAATATTAATTACAAAGTGCTGAGGATGGCCTCGTGCCTGCCTTAAAGTGGCCTGTGTGGGACCACAGAGCCTTTTTGAAGTGACTTACTTTAAGTATCATAAACATGACTACACTGAAGAACTATTATGCATTTAAAGGTATTAAGGGAATAGATTAGTATTTGTATCATTGCTCGGACTCTTCCTGACCCAAATGTAAGACTTCACCACGTATCTGAGCAAAGAAAGGCTAATTGGCTACCAACAGGACACTGCTTATTAGCAGTGTGATGTTGTTATTAGTATTGTGTTGTTTCCCTGTAGATAATACTGCACATGAAAATACTTGCAATTACCACAGATATGGCACTTTTTGCTGCCTGTTTTAAAAAAATAACCAAGCAAAGCAAGCTGGAGTGATGTCATAAATAAACTCTTTCTTTTAGAGTTCTTTAACTCATATTTACTCAATGCTCTAAATAATTACAGAGTGGAAGGAAGCATGGCTGCAACCAAGGTGTGAACACATAGAAGGATTTCAAATTGGAAAGAACTGCATTCATATACTCTATTTAAGACAGGCAGGACATGTATTGACATGTAGCATCACTTATTAGGTCATCTGAAAGGACCATAAGTAACAAACCACCTCCTTAAAAACAACACTCTGTAAGCCGATTTGCTTGTTAGATTTTGTCATAATCCACAACTACTCAACTGGTGAGGATGAAAGGAAGGAGAATGTTGTAAAGTGATTGCCACAATACTTCCACTTAATGAACCAATGATGTTTTTCTGCTCAAACAAGAAGGTGATGTATTTGTAAGGTGACAGAAAGGCCACGTGTTTATCATCATCAGTAGGATGCTGGATAGCACATTAGGAAAGATACATCTGCCTCAGACATCAGTGATATCTCCTAGGTAGAGGAGCAAATCGAAAGATAGGATGCACAGCAAGTGTAACAAAGAAAAAACATAAGTGATTTTGCCATAAATTTGCCTCTCTTTGATGAGTTACAATGGTTTGAGAAAGAATCTACTGTCTGATGAATGGTTGCATCCTGTAGCCAGATCAGTAGGGACCAAGCATTTTTCCTGGCCTGGCAGTCTGGGACTGACTTCTGAGAAGCTGAGCTGGTGCTGCCAAAAGCTGAGGGCTTTCTGAGCTGCTGTCCTCCTCCTGCCTGTCTCCTCTGGCACTGCTGGCCAACTCGGCCACCTGGAAGATCTTTCCCTGAGATGATTCAAATCACTGATTTGGAAGAAAATAATCCAATTGCTGCTGCTGGTTTTGTTTGGGTTAACATTCTGTTACATGGATGGCTTTGCAGAATGTCCCATTGCAGCTCCTCTATCCAACTTCAGCCTTTGAAAATCATCCCCCATCAGCAACTGAAAAGGGAGCAAGATGGAATCACGTTGGAATGAAAAATCTTACCAAAGCCTCTGGGCTCCTAAGAAACATGGTAGTGCTGATAAATTGGAATTTCTCAGGTGAATTGGAATTTCAGGTGAATCTTCCTATAAACACCCCTCAGCTTGGATGTGGTCTCAAGGAGCATGCTACTGTAGCTAAATACACACATGCAGCAGGCCCTGCTGTGCCTGGCACTGCACAAATATGGGTCTGGGTCTGCAGAGGGATTGTGGTGCTTCTTAAGTACCATCCACTTGCTAATCAGTTTCAAATTCTAGGTGCTAAAAATCTTTACAAACCTTCATGGAGGCTACTGTGGTCCTTGGAAAATTCACTTCTGCTGGGCAAGTCCCAGGTGTGTCTGTGGAGCTGCTACTTCCTTTGCCACAGTCTGGCTGGCTGACAGAGCCCAGGCTAGATAAGCACATTGGCACGAGCCCTGTGAGCCCCACCATCTTGTTAAGAAATGAAGAATGCACAAAGAAGAGCCTATTGCTTGCAGTTTCTTTCTCTCAGTCCCCTGTTCTTGGGACCAAATTTGTTCATTAAAGCCAAAAACTCCTTATGGGATGGCTCAGCTTTTAAAACCTTATGCAAATGTTGCATTCATGGATTAGTTGATTAGTGTCAACATGGTACTGCATGCCAAGGGGAAGATAGAATAATTCAGTATGGTTATTCACTGACTCTTCCACCAGCCCACTCATGAAGAATCATGGACAGAAAAGTACAGCATAAGCTCAGATATGTTTTGCATACTACCTTATAGTGTTAATGAAATGCAAATTATATAAAAGAACAGTTATTTACATATCTAAATCTCATTCTTTTACAGGCCCTGCAATTCCTGTTGGGGTGGATGTGCAAGTTGAAAGCTTGGACAGTATTTCTGAGGTTGACATGGTATGTAATCCTCTTTTAAACCTCAATTATTCCTAGTCATGAAGAGTCCTACTGGAAACCTATGGTTTTCAAATTGTAAGTCAGATTAAAGTTATTTGACAAATCCAAAGAGGTTGATAATCAGAACTAGAGACTTGGCAAAACCAGGTGATCAAAGGCTAGTCTTTATATCTTCAGATAAATATTGAAAGCGTGAAGGAAAAAAAGGCAACTAGAACATGAGAATAATCAGTACTGTGAAGGATCTATCATAACCAAAAATATAATCTGCTGAGGAAGATTTGAAAGTGTATGGTGAAGCTCGTACAAGGTGAACTTATTGCAAGATTTTTTTTCTTTAGGGAACTGGTGAGTCCATTTGTTTTTCATGAAAATACTTTATAGCCAGCTATGCCATGTGAAGTTCAAGGTCTCGATGTTTTCAAGCTTTGCCAGGTCCAGGAATGAGAAGGAGCAAGACCTTGGCACTTGACCCAGGCTGGCCAACAGGATTATTTCCTACCATGAATGTCACATTCAATATAAATTATGAAGTTTGATGGCTCCCTTGATGGCAGCACTCCCAAGAACTCTTTCCTCCACTGCCGGACCTCTGAGCCCTTCCCTTCCTTCCAGAACTGTAGCACTCACAGTGTCCAACATTTTCTGTTGACTGCTGGGAGTGCACAGTTTCCTGCTGAGAAAATGGGCTGAGAAAAGGATAAAATCCTTGTATATTTTATAGTGGTATCTAGATTAATACTGTTTCTTTAATATTATTGTTAATTAGTTAGTCTTATCCTACGAGATCTAACTATATTCCAACCCTTGTGTTTTCTTGTTTTCCCTGATTCTCCTTACTGGTTGGAGAGGGGCCATTGGACAATAGAATAATTGACAAAACAACAATAAATTGTTATGGGTTTCTCAAACCATAACACTCCATCTGCACCAGACTACTCTCTTCAACTGCAGGCAGGACTTGAGTGGCAAAATAAACACCTTAATGCATGTGCTGGTCAGAAAGGAGCACAATGTCAGTGACTACAAACTGACTTTTTTCACACAGACCATGAGAAGATATCCATAATTTAGATTTAGTGCTTAGAAGGTGCCATCAGCTGCCACTCAGGCTTGATATAGGTTGGTAACCCTTGGTTACCCTGTGTGTTGGCCATTGGAGGCTTGTTTGGAGAGAAGAGGGTGCTGAAAGCAGGATAGGAGTCCAGTGGGATGGAGAAAGGACCACATCTGGGAAGTGATGTGCCCCTTCCCATGCTGTCCCCATGGGCAGTCTCCATGCCCCACTGTAGTAGCTGGAAGCCACGCCAGGGATGTCTGGCTGATGCCACATTGATCGCAGTCCCTCTGTGCTCTCATGGCGGAGCTGCACAGAGGCTCAGGCTCTGCCCTGCAGCCTCAGGCCGCCTGGCCTACATCATACATCATACATCATGAGTTCATTTTTACCCCCCCTTTTTTTTTTCTTTCTGCTGTAAATGGCATTGGCTCCTAATAAATTATCAGAAATGCCATGTCCATGTTTTCCTTTTTTCCCAGCTCAAGTCAAGCTGATGTACTTTCCTCATCCAGCCCCTGAGGTTTGCTTCTCCAGTTAGGTTGCAACCTAAGCCCTTCTGGTAGCAGCAGTCATTGAGAGTTTCTTTGGGACTCTAACTGTAAGGGGAAAGTGGCCACTGTCCAGTAGGGAAAGGGAGCTGGCAGCATCCCTGGGGAGAGGAGGGATGGAGGCTGGGACCAGACTAACAAGGTGGGGACATGCGGGTGGGTGAGCAGAAGTGCTCCTCTGGAAGATCCCTGCTATGATCAGAGAGGGAAGCATCTGGCCAGCTCTGCCCCATATAGAACAGCAAAGCAAGGGCTGGCACTGGGGAATACTCTGTCAAATGAACTAAAAACCTATTGACAATGTTGCCAGGGCAGCTCAAAGAGTCAGGCTAACTGATGGTTTGTCACTGGCAAAGCGAAATGAGGTGGTGGTTTTAGAAAGCAGTTGCTGAGCAGTTAGGACTAGGTCCCAGCCTGCATTGCTGCCTGCTTGGGCTTGGCAGCTGCAGCCCCTGTAACCACCAGCTTAATTGGGAATATAAAGAAAAGAAGTGTATTTGATCTCTCAGCATGGGAGAGTAGATTCAGCTCTGAAAGCAGCAGCTGCCAGGTTGGGATCAACAAGCAGATGTTTTTTTGTGTGTGATTGAAGCTCCTGCCCCCTCCATGAGCTTAGAAAAGAGCTTTATTTATCCACTTGTACTGTAGGAAAAACATTTCCCTCACTTGGTTGCTGCTCTCAACAATTTAGTTCTTTCAGGGGTAGATTGCTCAGTGGTTAGCCCCACCATTAAGTTCATTCTAAAAGTTTTTCCTTCTTGAACAAGCTATTGATACTGTAGTTCTCCAAGATCATTTTGCCAGGCTTCAAGAGTCATTTTGCATTTATATCACTTTCAGGACTGAATATTACTGAATACTGTAATACATTGATTAGGGAATTATGTTTTGTTTTCCTGAAATTATTTTGTCAGAAATGTCTGTTCACAAAGAGCACTGGTCTAGGAAAGAAATAGGAATTGAGGGATTTTACTTAGATTTTACCTAGGAGTGAGTTTTCTTTCTGGTATTTCCTAGGTGTAGCAGAAAACACTGACAGACCTCTATGTGCTTCTCTCCTTTTTTCATGAAGGATTTCACCATGACTCTGTACTTAAGACACTACTGGAGGGATGAGCGCCTCTCATTTCCCAGCACTACCAACAAGAGCATGACCTTTGATGGCAGGCTAGTGAAGAAGATCTGGGTCCCCGATGTCTTCTTTGTGCACTCTAAGAGGTCTTTCATTCATGACACAACCACAGACAACATCATGCTGCGAGTGTTCCCTGATGGTCATGTCCTCTACAGCATGAGGTAATGATGCTGCTCCTGAACACCCCCCAGGAGTCCCAGTGTAACCACCAGGACTGATAATGTCAACCCTCCTCCTCCCACTGCTGATGCAGAAACCTGTTTCCAGCATGTCTATGGCAAGATGCTTTGCAGGAAGCTGTGAGAAACCATGCTCTGGGCAGTAACAGGATAATCTTCTCCCAGAGGAAAACATTCCCCTAATTCTTTTCAGTCAGGGGAGGGCTTAGTTGAGCGGGAATGTTCATCCCAGGGTCAGTGTGTGATTAAACTGGAAGCTGCTGATATACCAGATGGTGACCTCTATAATTATCCTATTTTGCTTCCTGTTTGTCTAGAAAACTTCTCGTATTTTTGGCATTTTCATGTTCGTGTAAAGGTTTAACTTTAGTTTATTGAAGCTGAAATGACAGCATTAAAGGCTATAGTTCCTTATTTACTAGTACCTCTGTTGGCAGGAAGAAGCCTGATGTGTGTCCGTTGTGACCTAAAGGGTTACCTGGCCAGAGATCATGGCTGCGGGTTTGCAGGATTCTGTAATACACAAGGACATGGAGGTTTTATCCTCTAAACTTCTCTACCTTATTACAGATTCCAAAAATACCACAAAAATCACCACTAGCATGTTAACTACTAGAAAATCTCCATTAGCTAGTATTAGTAAAGTGAATATTTACTTTATTTGCTACCACAAATTACCATCAGCTACAGCTGACATAGCATCAATAAATCATATAGCAATAACCAATAACAGCACTAACCAGGTATGTATATACTATTACAGGAGACTACAAATTTATCATTAGTGGGGCAACCCTCATCAACAATATAACAGCAGATATACTTACAGTAGATATATGGATGTCTAATACCAGTGCCATGTGATTACATCATCAAGTGAACCAAATCATCCCTCTGGTGGGAGGACTTTCCTACCATGACTGTTGACTGTGCCCAGAGTGGGACTAATGAGACAACAGAGCCTCTCTTCAGAGATGCTCTGTGTCATGGGATTTGGAGTCAGACTCAATGAGAATTCAAGGGCTGGAAGAAATTTCATGCAGTGAATCCAGCATCTTCAGGAATGGAAAAGTATGTGCATAATGGGAAGTTCTCAGAGAGAACTTTTAGCTAAAAATCAAGACCTCCTTATATCACAGAGACATAAAAGGACATAGGACACCACTCCTTTGAGCAGCTGATAATTGCTGTTCATTTCTATTTTTCACCCAAAACACTCAATAGATGACGATGTGTTTTGTTCTTTCAGATCAATATTTGTTTTCCAGTCTGTTTTCCACCTTTTCAGGCAATGAGTTGCTGTTCCAATCCCTTGTTTTTGTTCTTACTGGTGATTTCTCAAGATATCTCAGGTTGCTGTGTACCTAGCTGCCCTTATTTGGAAGAGAGTAGCTGCTCTTCTAAATGATCTTGTAGCTTCCTGGGCTATATTTTTCAGCAGATGTTTCCTTTTGCTCAGTGCTTTTCCTCTTCTAACCAGGCTGCCCTTATGGCTGCTCACATCAGCATCCCAGCAGGTTTCACTTCATTCACAAGAAGATAAAGAGAGATGGAGAGAAAAATATCCTGCCAGAGGAGAAAAACCTGAGAGCTCAGACAAAAGAACATCTCCCCAGGACAGAAAACATGCTCTCAGTGTACAATGACTTTTGAATGTTTTGTAAAACAAGAATTTCTGGTCTAAGATCTTTCTGTAACATTTTCACTTAAGCTATAAGAAAATAGTTTTCAAAAACAAGAGAAAGGGTTTTTTTAATGAAGGTTGATTCAGGAAGATATTTCTCATTGAAGAATGAGTGTAGAGCATGATACTGTCCCAAGAAGGACAACACCCCACCAAACCAGAGGGTTCTGAAGTTTGCTGGTTTCACAGTCCAAGTATAATTCTATTGAATTACTTAAAAAAACCCTGAAGAAATTAAAATCACAAAGAAGTGTGTGGATGTGAGAGAGTAGCCAGTCTGTTTTGTGTGATCTTAATAATGAAAATTAATCTTCTCTTGGTCAAATATTTAGGAACACTCTCCCTGTCCTGAACCTATTTAATAAATCTGTTTATTGCACGAAAGGTCTGTTTACTCACATCTAATCTAAGAACCTAAAGACACTGTCTCTTCTATTAGAATTGCATGAGCATGAAGGTGCCATGCAGTAGGAGAGGCAAGGAGAAAGAAAACTGAAGAAGGAGATTAGAATCATAGAATCATTTCAGTTGGAAGAGCTCTTCAAGTGATGAAACACTGGAACAGGCTGCCCAGAGAGGCTGTGGATGCCTCCTCTCTGGAGGTGTTTAAGGTCAGGCTGGACATGGCACTGAGAAACCTGATCGAGTGGGAGGTGTCCCTGCCTATGGCAGGGGGTTGGAACTAGATAATCTTTAAGGTCCCTTCCAACCCATCTATTTTATGATTCTATGATTCTATCACCAGATCTAGCTGTTAACCTAGCACTGCCAAGTTACGCCTAAACCATGTCCCTCAGTACCACATCTATATGTCTTTTAAATATCTCCAGGGATGGTAATTCAATCCCTGGGCAGCCTGTTACAGTGCTTGATAACCCTTTCAATGAGGAAACAATACCCAGTCTATACCTCCTCTGCCATAACTTGAAGCTACTTCTCCTTGTCCTATTGCTTGTTACTTGGGAGAAGAGATCAGCCTTCACCTTACTACAACCTCCTTTCAGGTTCTTGTAGAGAGCAATATGGCCTCCCCTCAGCCTCCTTACTCTGCATTAAACAGCCCCAGAGCTACTCCTCATAAGATTTGTTCTCCAGATCTTTCACCAGTTTCATTGGCCTTCTCTGGATCCACTCAGGCATCTTGATATCCACCTTGAAGTGAGAGGCCCAAATTGAACACAGTACTCAATAGTAGCCTCCTTAGCACTGAGTAGAGTGGGCCAGTCACTTCACCATTCACCACACTGTTCCTGGTGCAGGCCAGGATGCTTTTGGCTTTCTTGGCCACCTGGGCACTAAGTTCGGGTAAGCACCATGGGGGAAAGAGCAGGAGCTCTCCTACAGGCTGTAGATCTGAGGATCTCCTCCTTAATTTATTATTGCCTTCCATTGTTCATGGCCCACAGTTCTTGTGTGCTGGAGCTAGCCTAACACCCCTAGTTAGCAGTGCTCAACAGCCAGAATGAAGGAACAAGTATTTTTAGTGGAAAACATTATCTCTGCTCATTTGTGCACAGCCAGAGTTCTTTCAAATTTTTCTGTGAGCTGTCAGGGAGGTGATGTGGATTTCTAATGTTACTTCACGAGAGAAAATGACGTGAAGAACCACAGCTGACTGCACAAGAGTTAAACAAATAATGTGATTCATAAAATCCAAGGAAAACAAGAATCTTTATGTTACTGTGGCCTTGTGGTGTTAAGGACACTCAGAATATGAGCTGGCTGTCCAAGCATGGATGTCCAGTGGTGTTGAAAATGTCCTCCAAGACATGCCAAGATGTTTTGAGATATACGCATGGAGTTGGCACTGGGCTTTGGTTGAGGAATATTCTACTGACTGAGTTTCTGACTAACAAAACTGTGGCTGTGCCACAGTTTAAGTGACCCTAGGAAAGAAAACAGATCATCATAATGAGGCTGAGTCATGTAATGTTTAAATGCTACACACAGCTATGGGAGGTCACTGCTTCAATACTCATTCTGTAGTATATCCCCAAAAAGCTTCAAGTTTAGTGCCTATGGCAAAATTCTGCTCTAGTTTTTAAGTCAAACAGTGTGTGTGTGCATTTTAGGGGTGATGAGCGTGTAGGTCAGAGTAGGATTTGGATCACAATCCCTTGAACAGAAGAAAAGTTCTTTATTGACATCTGCAATGAATCTAGAAAACAGTGACAGACAATGTAAGTCGATCTCTGAAATGATGACTCACAGCTCATTTCCACAACAAATCTGTCCTCAAGAGAAAAGTTCAGTGACCTTCTGCAAGTCTTGTTGCGTAATGTGCACAATTTGGAGCCAGGAGCTGTGATTGCTGCAGCTCTTTGGCTAGAACACAAGCTATAAAGAGGCAAATCTCTACAGTTTCACACCCCCTGCCCCAGAAAACCAGCGCACAGCTTAAGTGCATTTGATTGAGGAATGCAAGGAAATACTTTTGCCTTAATAATATATATGCTGGAGGAATTTTGTGGCTTGTAATAAGGCTGGTCATCTTCCTCAGGTTTGGGCTTTTGTTGGGGTGACAATGGAGGAAAGTGGGTAATGGAGAAAATGAGGAAATTTTGATTATGTTTGACATAAGGCAACCTTCAAATGAAGAAAATAAGGTTATTTTATGTTGTTGTGTTGTAGGGAAATAGTTGAATATAAAGCATGGTGTAAGTATCTGTACTGACAGTAGTAGTGCAATGTCCAAGGTGGAACTCCAGTTCCCTGCAAGTATTGAAATTACAACTTCCTTTGGAGTGTCTGTGTATCCTTCTCACTTGGACCTGGAGAATTAGTAGGCATCTTTCTGGGCATTTTATGGTAACATTATGCTGCATTTAAAGTTACAGAATGATTTGTCCGTGTTAACATTCAATCTTTATTGCTTCTCATAGCAACTTACCTTTCTTGTTTTTGACTTCTAGGATCACAGTGACAGCAATGTGTAACATGGACTTCAGCCACTTCCCTCTGGACTCCCAGACATGCTCTCTTGAGCTGGAAAGCTGTACGTTGTATCTGTGTTTCTGGCCAGACATGTTCCATGGCTGAAGGCACTCACATAGACTGGAGACATTTCACATTACAGTCTATTTTAAAGCCTCATGAAATTCACCAAAGCTACTGGGAGTCTTTCTAATGTCTCACTGTGTTGTATATGTACCCTTTACACTGCAAGACAAAGTAATATATAAGGAAAGCATCCTTGTATGATTTTTAGCAGTCTTGGAGGAAAGTTTTAGGGTGATCTTGATTTTAGCTGCCCCAGCATCCTGCTCAGAGCAGGAAGTGCTATAGTGACATGTTCAAGACTATGTTCAATTGAGTTTTGAGCAACTCCAAGATAATGGTGGGTCTACTATTTCTCTGTAAAATCTGTTGAAATATTTGACAGCCTTCATCCTGAAAAAGTTTCCTTTTGTCCTGCTTGGAAAAAAAATCCTTTGATGCAGCTGGCATCTCTTTCCTCTTGTCCTTTCATTCTGCTCTTCAGAGAAAAACCCTGAGCAGGGCAGCAGTTGGAAACCATCAGAGAGTCCTCTTTTTGAGCTAAACAAACCCAGCTTTGCCGTGTGCTCCATACCCCTGGCCATCTTGACAACCCTTTATTCATTCCCCATTCCTGTTACCTAGTGTGCTAACTAATTCTTTAAATTTTAACTTAATCCTCTTCAAATATTTCCAGGCTTCCATTAAAAATCTAGGCATCAAGACCATGCTTGATGAGGCTCTGAGTGACCTGATCTAGTGCAGGATGTCCCTGCCCACTGCAGGGGGGTTGGACTAGTGAAGGTCCTTTCCAACTCTATGATTCTACAGTTTGAGATGTGTGTCTTTCCTCCTTCCCCTAAATTCTGGCGTCTTACTATTTCCTGAATTACTCTTGTAAGTTACAAATAACTTGTCTGTGATTTTTGATACTTGATGCTCAGAAAAGTACCGTTCTAGCTTATTTCACCAGTGTGGACTAAAAAGAGTGCATTTCCCTGAGTAAGGATGATGTGGATTTTTGTTGATGTCTTTGTTGCCTTGATATATCATGTGGCAAGATCTTTTTAACCTTTTGTTAGCAAACTGGTTTGTGGCAGTACTTCATTCCAATGATGCCTTTGTGTTTGTTAATTTTGTATGAATCTGTTAATGTTTGCTTCCCCTTCAAGATACAGTCACATCACATTGTGTTTCTTCTTTCCCTAAGATGCATACACTGATGAAGATCTGATGCTTTATTGGAAAAATGGGAATGAATCTCTGAAAACTGATGAAAAGATTTCTTTGTCTCAGTTTTTGATACAAAAATTCCACACTACATCAAGACTGGCTTTCTACAGTAGCACAGGTATAGCCTTTCCTGGTTTATTGCTAAAGCTAATGCCTTATTAGCTACTTGTGATGGTGCTCTTGGGATGATGTGTCACTGAAATGTAGTCTCTACTGTCTGGATAATGCATGTTTTGAAAGATCAGTTTCCCTTTTCACTATGTTTTAGAAATAAAAAAATAGTAAAATGGTGTTGCCTCTCTGTGCCCGCCATCCAAGGTGTTCTCACTGGCTTTCTTTCTCTCCCAAAGGTTGGTACAATCGCCTCTACATAAACTTCACTTTACGCAGGCACATCTTCTTCTTCCTGCTCCAAACCTACTTCCCTGCCACCCTCATGGTCATGTTGTCTTGGGTGTCTTTCTGGATTGATCGCCGGGCAGTTCCTGCCAGAGTCTCTTTAGGTGAGAGCAGCTGCAAAAAGCCACCACAGCCTGAAAATCTTTGAATGTGAATGTTTTGGCAGGAAAGAAACTGTTAATTTTGATGGCTAAAGAAACTGGTAAAACAGATGTTTGCTTTGCCTGATAATTAATATAATGTCAAACTTGGAGTTTCTTTTAATGCCCTCATTACTAAGGAGTCCTCCATATCTCAAGACAGAAAGCGCTGTGGTTTTAAAAATAAAGTTGGGCAGAGAAGAGAGGCTTCAGAAATTCTGAGTCAATGAATCACATTTTTTGCTGTTGTCCAGATGTTCAGTTACAAGACACACATTGCCATTGATGATGGCAGTGTTTCAGGAGCATCTACTGGGAATGAAAGGCTTCTGTTACAATTTTCATGAGAGCTTTTCATGAGAGCTTTTCATGAGCAGGATCCTGCCACGTCCCAGCTGCCACAGTGGGTGTCCCAGCCCTGTATGTGTCTTCCCAACCAGTCATCACTGGTGCTGTGGCTTATTGCTTTCTCCAAACTGCTGGGAGGCCATCAGTGTGGCACATCTTCACAAAACTGGGAAAGAAAGACAGCAAGGGATGTTGTGCAATTAGATGTCCCTCCATCTGTTGTCGTCTCCTGAGGACACTTAGTGCACCTCTGTAGCATCAGACCTCAGATAACAGCAGGGCATTGAAGGGAACATGGCTCTTCTCTCACACCTGTGGTGCTGTGGATGAGAGGCCATCAGTCCCAAGTTGAGTTGGAGGCTGAGTTTTTCTTCTTCCAAAGATGCCTTGAGCTGAGGGTTTATTGTTTCTGAGGCAAAATTATCTCTCATTTGAGGAAGTGGGAAAGCAAAGAAGGAGCTACTTGAAAGTCTTGTGCACACCACTCTTCACCTCTGAACATCTAAAATCTATTAGGAGGAGTTTTGTCTTCATCAAGACTGAAGGAAATTCTTCAGCTGAGCATAAAAATGGCATGTGGTTTAGTGGTGGATGTGGTGGCAACAGGTTAACAGCTGGACTTCATGGTCATAGAGGTCTTTTACAAGCCAAGCAATTCTGCGATTTTGAAGAGAGATGATTTGTGAGATGAAAAATGGGATAGGAAAAATCTCAGAATCTTAATATGCTTCAATGTCAAAAGCATAAGAAGAATATTTTAGGCCCACAAATCTGTGTCACTTAGAAATCTATGTACCACATATAAAGTATGACAAAAGGCAACTGAGCACCTACTCCACTGAAAGAAATGCAGATACTGTTTTAAAATAAAATTAGATCCCTATGAAAAGTTATCAACAGTAGATATGTTTACAGTGGTCCCTGTGTTCTCTGCTTAAGTGTCTTTGGGAACTTGTAAATCTTTTTTTCTCTATAATGATGTACAGTATTTACTATATGCATAGGCATGTGCATATATATACACATATCAACACATATAAATGTATATAAAATTAACTATGGACATATCTGTTTATAAACACACACACGTTTGTGTGTGTGTGTGTGTAGAGATATACAGATAGACAGATAGATAGATAGATATAATACAGTAGTTGGTAAAAACTTCTTGATTTCCATAGCTTGAAATGTAGACAATATTTTGAGAGGTAAAAACATAATGCTTTTCTTTTGCATGGTTCCATGCAAAACATTTTATCATTATTGCATGGCCTTTATAAGGCCAGTGGTTTAGCACAAATCCTCTTTAGCTGTGACTACAAATCACTACTAGATTGCTTTCTGGCCATGTCTGTAGTGCAGGTTGGTACACGTAGGACACAAGAGTTCTTGTCACCACTGGTCTTAGCAGACCTGACTCTAAGCACTGTATGAAAACCCTAGAGGTTGAGGAGGTAGTTAAATGCTGTTCCTAGCAAAAAAACCCAGTTGCTCCTTTAATCATCAAAACTAAACCCATCCTGCACACAAAAGTGCGGATAATGGAACAGCTCCACACTGGCAGGAGAGATCACAACCTACAACAAATTTATTTTGTATCTGACATCTTTTAGGCTATCTCATAGAGCATAATTTCTGTTTTTCTTTAGGCAAGAGCCTTATGGACTGTACCAGCCAATAGCATTTACTTCTCTTGGTTCATTCTAGGGATAACCACTGTGCTGACTATGTCCACGATCATCACTGGGGTGAATGCCTCCATGCCTCGTGTTTCCTACATCAAAGCAGTGGATATTTACCTGTGGGTCAGTTTTGTGTTTGTCTTCCTCTCAGTACTGGAATATGCAGCAGTGAATTACCTGACCACGGTGCAAGAACGGAAGGAGAGGAAACTACGGGAGAGGGTGAGAAAATATTTTGGTTTTTTTTCCATCCATTTATTACTCTTTTTCTTACTGCCGATCTGGTCTTTACATTGACTGTTTTGTGTCTGTAAATGAGAAAACACTAGCATCCAAGTGTGTATAATTGGATGTGTTTAGACTGCTGCACCTCAGGCTGCATTGCTGACACCACAAAACCAGCAGTCAGCCAAGTTTATGTGTGTACTTTTTAATGTGCTATAAACTGTCTCATCCTACATCCTTAGAGGTTTTCAAGACCTGTCCTGATACAGCCCTGAGCCTGGCCCTGGTGTGAGCTGGAGATAAGAGCAGAAGTCTCCTTAAGTCCCTTTCAGGCTGAATTGTCCTACAGACCTGCCATCACCTTTCAAATGCAAAGACTTGGGACCAAATTTTTTCAGTTTCCACGACCCCAGAACATCATCATGTCTTACAGTTTCTTTCTTCCCATTAGGAGCTCTCAACATTAGTTTGCAAGTAACAGCTGGTCACCTACTGCCTTTGACTCTGACACCTGGAGAAATTTGCTCCAGTATTTCAGAAATGCCAATGCAGAGGCATTTTTCATATTATTTGACTGTGACAATTCCCTTGCTTTTTTCATCATAGAGAAAACTCTCCTTCTGTATCAGAGGGATGAAATGGATTTGAGAAGGTTTGTTATGATTCTGCTAACTTTTCAGGAAAGATTTCCCATACCCAGTGGTGGCATAACACTATTTGTATCACTAATCTGCCCTCTATTGAGTCTTGAGCCTTGAATTCTATACCCAGCAAATGCCTTTTTACTGCACAATTTAAAATATTCCATTCATTCTTCAACATGTGACTATACTAATCCTAAACACTGGTAATAGGAACAGAGATAATAAGCAACATTACTTTAGGGGATTGTGGCAGAAAGGAGATGAATGCTCCTAAAGAAGCAGTATTTTCTCACTGTAATTAAGAAATACAGAAAGACACAAAGAAACTGAACACAAGTATGTCAGGCTTCCCGGAACAGAGTTCTGTGTCACTTATATGTTAAGATATTAAACATGCCAGAGACAAAGGCTGATTGACAGAGTACCTAAAACAGAACTTTCTTTTCCTCTAAATCAGAACTGTTGCTGTGAACTGCCTGTGGCAAATAGTCTGTGGCCCATGCTGATTCTTGAACTGTACATGGGAACTTTTGATTCTCATTGATCTGGACAAAAAGCTGAAAACACTTCTGACACTCTAATCATGTTGTCAGCTGCGTTTCGGTGCCCAGAGAGCCTCTTTGGCCCTGTTTAATTGATTAGTGTAGACAAAGGCTCAAAGTTCTGCAGGGAGAAATTGTGTGGTATACTTCTGCATGTAGGTGGCCTTTGTGAAGACAGGTATAATTCAAGACTCTGTGAAAATGGGTTTCTAGTCTGTTTGGCTTCCTTGTCCATAGGGGTGACTCTCTTCTCATGTACATGAAGCCATGGGGACTACAGTGCAACCTGGGGGGCTAAGAGTAAATCTGCAGAATTTCTTTCTCTGATGGATCCTACAGCAATTACATTACTGCCATTATCTATTCTCCCTTCTACGGCAACACCATCTCCTAGACCTATCATTGGCTGGTGGCAAAGAGCTTGATGTAATTCTTAACCCAACTGATTTTCAGCTCCACCCATGCAGTGCTTCAAATAATTCCTGGAATGATAGGTCTAACAAGTAGAGCAAACAGGCTATAAACATGTCAGGATTTTCTGCACACAGGCTACTGATACAAAATCATTTGGTTATGACTAGAACACAGAAAATATTTCCTAAATTGATTTTTAGGTTTTTGGTGATGTCATCTGTTGGTTAAACAATTTGAAGAAAAGGCCTTGAGAGCAGAGCTTTTTTAAAATTTATATTTTATATATATTTGAGTATAGAGCTTAGTTTGCATACATTTATATATATATTCAGGTTATACACATTTCTGTGTTTACATACTTAATTATTAATTATGTTAGGTGAACTTGCCCTTGAAAATAAGTCCTAGGAAAACCTCCACACCAAAGCTGGTGGAGGAAGGAACTGGGGGCAAAGTGTTACTGGGTAAGGAAAGAAGTCTGTGGAGAATCAAAGGCAGGACTTCCCAGTAGAAAGGAGGTTTTGGAGTCCATTTTCATTACATACAAACATATAATCCATAGTTTTGAGAAAGAGAGACTGCAGATTTTGAATAGGAAAAGACAATATTTGCTGTGCAAAATTCTGCCTTTATTATTTGGTTTTCTTAGACCTTTGGGATGCATGCTGGTAGTGATGAAGGTGATGCAAATTTTGACATCACCTTCCACAGAGATGGGGTTTTGTGTTAGGCTTTTAATTGGTCCTCTACCTTGGTTTAAAATCAGATTTACCAAGAATCTGTGTGTATCTGGAAACCAGAACTTATTCCATAGTATGTACTGGATAAGCCATTTCCACGGATAAAACAGTGTCTTGTCCTTGAATGTTTACAAAACAAAGACTGCAAAATAAGGAATTTCAAGAGAGCAAAACTGAACTGAGCTAGCTAAAAAAACTTTTTGATTCCTTTTTCTGTCAGCTAAAGCACTTTTCTAATCTTTCCTGAAGCTGCATGTCTGAGCAGTGTAGATAAACCATGTCTTTTCCTTTTCAGAACACTAGAAAAACAAGGTGACTATTTGTTCACAGAGAAACTTACAGCATCCCAACTAAAATTTCAACCTCAACTGTTTACAAGCTGCTAATTGAAAGACATCTTTCGTGTTGCTAGTATGTTCCTCCAGTGTTCAGCTGTGTTTCTTGTTTATGTTCCTAGTTTCCATGTACGTGTGGAATATCTCATTCAAAAACTATGATGCTGGATGGAAACTACAGTGAATCTGATGCCAACAGCCTGGCAGGATATACAAGAAACCAGATGGTCCCAGAGGAAGAAAAACAAGAGAAGATGGTTGTGCACTTAGCTATGAGTAATGCATCTAATTCATCAAGGAAGAGAGGCCTGAAGGGTCATGTGGGCTTGCGCATCATCCAGAACACTCATGCAATTGATAAATACTCAAGATTAATATTTCCAGGCACCTATATATTTTTTAATTTGATATATTGGTCTGTCTTTAGCTAGGTGTGCTGGTGCAGCAGTAACTGAAGCAGAAAACATTTGCAAAATTCTCCTTAGGTGGTTCTTTTAAAGTCTAACCTGGATACAAAGCCAGAAAATTGAATTTTTTATTGCTTCTTTGGAGGGTAAAAATGGGACTCATCCTCCAGTGGGCAGCTCCATCACATGCATAATGGAGTAACCTGCTGTGCTGGTTGCTTTCCAACTTCACACTCCAGCTCCTGCTTGCTTTATGACACATGCTGTCTCTCTTACTTGAAAATATGTGCTTACTGCTTGCCCCAAAGGTGCTGTGTGTTCATCTGGGGCTGGACACAATGGTAGTGCCTGCTGCACAATGGACAACCAGACACAATGCTCACATGAATTTTCCTGAGGGATCTGATGATGTAAGGAGGGGTCTGGACAATGATCTCCTGCTAGGAAACTGAATGAGGCCTTTCCTTTTCAAAATCTTTGGTTTTGAGCAAATCCTTTTGTTTTTCTTTGTTGTATGAACATTGTGTTCTCTTCCATTGGTATATAAACAAAATCCCCTTTTAGGATCTGCTTTCTCTGGATAGACCTTCATCAGTACTTGTAAGACAGCTGACTGTCTGGGACCAAAAGTCTTGCTTACAGAGTGCAGGAGGTAAGTTTGGGTTGATGATAATTTTTTTTCTAGATCAGAAGTGAGGATTGATGATGAAGCAGAGAAAAAAGGTCCACAGACTCACAGAATATTGCTCCCAGGGTACATGAGTAATGAAAACAGGAAGATTTAGAATTCTCCATATAACTTCAATCCAGTATGTGACACATAGCCCCTGCCCTCTAAAATGGGAGAGGAAGATGGTATGGAGTAAGTGCAGTCAGTACATGGTGAACAGGCAGCAACTCTGGGTTCATCACTTTCCCACTCCAGAAGTATAAAGCAGTGTTGAAGGCAGCACTGGTGTCTATCAAGGATTTTCCTCACCCCTGTGAAGAAAATGCAGCTCATGGAGAAACTATATCCCCATGTGTCTCCTTCTGTTCAGGCATTTTGGATCAAGAATGGGAGATGTCTGCTAGAACCTCTCTCTGCAGAAATACAGGCATGTCAGAGATATAATGGCCTAGAATAATACTCAGGATTGGATTCAATGAGACCCTATCTGTCTTCTGGCTCCAAGGGGGATACAAGCCCTTTGAAGCTGCTGAAGAGAACTGTAATGAGCTTCTGCACTTGGCATTTCATTTTTCATCCCATGGTATCTCCCTTTCCTTAACTAACAACACTGACAGCAAACCCCAAATACAGAAATGTGATAGCAGCAAGACAAAAGTGTCCAGGTTTGTGTGCTCCTTAATTTTAGAAAACTCCATGAGTTTTTTGCTTTGTTGGAGTATATGTTCAACAAAATATTTGGTTACCAAGGTGAAACTCAGCAGGTTGGGCAAAGCCTGAAGCCTGAAAACCCAGGACTGAGACTAGAAGCTGCCTCCATTATAAGATTAGATAATACATTGGACTGGGTTGTGAAGATTCATGTTAATCACATGACTAAAGAAAAAGCAAACAAAAATACTAATAAAAACATAAGTATTTGTTGGTATGTGAAACTTTCTGCCTACCACAGCAATAATTCTTATGTCTTAAGTCTCAAGGGATATAGAAGTTAGCAGGGAAGCATTAAGTCCACGTTGTCAACAACAAACAGAATTTTCCTTGTGCCTATAATATTGCTAAGTCACACTGATTTACTGGCAAGATAACTGATTAGAGAAAATAAAAATAACTATTCTCTTCCCCTTCCCTCAGCCTGGTTAATAACTGATGTACAAGAGTTCTTTTGTGGCCGTATAACTAAGAAAATGCAGGCCTGAAATTGCTAGTGAGAAGGGGAGCCAGGATAGTATTTGGCTTCTCTCCTGAGCTACCAAGTCAGTGCATTTACCACACACAGCTCTTCTTGGAGCTTCTCACATCAACAGGCAATACAATAAAGAGGCAACAAATATTAAGGAAATATCATCTTTTGAGAGGTTAAGGCCTCGGCATCCCAATGTGTGCTCTTCAGCATTAACACTTATTGAGTATAAAATGGGAACTAAAGCTGTGGCTGGCAGCAGGGCAGAGCAGCAAAGGGATGCAAAGCTGAACTGGTTGTTCACAGGGGTATGGAGCAACAGGACAAGAGGCAATGGTTTTAAAGTAGAGCAGGCCATGTTTAGATTAGACTTTAGGAAGAAGTTCTTCACCGTGAGGGTGGTGAGGCACTGGAACAGGTTTCCCAGAGAGGTGGAGGAAGCCCCATCGCTGAAGACATTCAAAGCCCTGAGCAGCCTGTTGTGGTGCAAGATGTCCCTGCTCACTGTAAGGGGATTAGACTGGAGGACCTCTGATGATCCCTTCCAACTCAATGCATTCTATGATTCTATGACCTTTGCTGGAAGAAAGCAGCAGACTGGCACCATGAAGGCATTGGTGTGAGGAGAGAGAAACTCAGTTCCTGTGCCCCCTGGTTTTGCCAGTCTTCCTTATGTTACCTGCGGCATGTGCCATTTAACCTCTCAGTGCCTCATCTCCTCCAGCTGGAACATGGGGAGCAATAACATTTACCTACCTCATGAGGTGCTGAGGGTCTTCACCTGCTAAACTAACAGGTATGTGGGGAACGGCTATGATTTCTGAATGGATCATCCAATGGGAATCTAAAGAGTTTTGTCTCAGTTACTATTGAGTTCTTCAAATGTATCCTCTAAATCATTACAACTGGGAGGAAGCAGGTATCTCCCCCACCTTGTAATGGTAGCTCACCTGCATTGTAATAGTATTATATCAGATATAAAGGCAGCCAAACAGACAAGTCAATTAATAATGCCTTCTAGCATAGAAAAGAAAAAAGTCCTAGTGCTTTACTGTTTGTTTTCATTGTAGCCCCTGTTTTCTTTGAAGTTATGTAGTGGCAGAGACAATTCCTTAGATCCTATCATTTTTGCATTAATGCCACCTGTAGTTTAATAACTAGCTTATAAACATCTTCTGGAGAGGCTAACTTACTCTTATTTTATATACTTAAGAACATAACTGATAGAGATTGATGTCTGTTTCTGCCAGACACAATTACACAACCTATGAAACGATCAAGGAGGGTATTTTTCCATTAAAGGCGAAAAAAAGTCTTTATCTTAGTCACTGCTTAAACTTATTATTCATTAAAGCATTAGATTAAAAGTATACTCACAAATAAAATGAAGATGTTTCCTTTAGGCAGCGTATGAATCGTATTTTCTGCTCATTAGGAGGAGAGTGGCTAGGCATGAAGCTAGAGCAACTATTTGAAGTGCGGTCTTGAGAATGTATTTTACCTTTCATGTCCCTTGGGTTATGAGAGACTTTATGAGCACTGTCTAATTTCTAGCTGCAACATCCAGCCAATGCTTTGAGATGTAATGCCTGGAGCTAGGTTCTGAGTGCTTTTTGATGGATACAACTCAATTCAGCAAAGCACTAAGCTTCTGGACAATTAACCTACAGAAGGACAGGATATTCGTAAGGGATTTGGGCAAATGAAGCCTATTGATGAATATGCCTTATCCAAGTAACCTGATTCAAAAGCAAAAAGAGAGAAAATGTCAGCCCTGCTCATTCTGCATCTGGCTCCACTGTACTTTTACTTCAAACCAAATAATGTCTTTGAAACAAAGTAACTCTCTCTATATATGTGTAATATACATGCAAATAGGATATAATAAGGACAGTTGGACTTGTACCTATGTTAAATAGTGTACATGCATGAAATTGTAATATATTAACTGTAATTATGTAATATAAATGTAAATGGCTATTTATTAGGCACAGAAAACTTACCATGTTGAACTAAAAGAAGATTCCTATTGTCAGCCAAGGGCCAAGAAATGAGGTATGGCAAGTTATTCCATAAATAAAAATGATGGGTTCTCTCACATTTTCCTTCTGAAAAAGCAAGTGTTGAGGAGTTTGCAAAAAGGCTGCTGCTAAATTGGTTGTACAAGGTGTATGGTCCACTGTGCGGCACGTTGTAATCAAATCTGATAATCAAATAACACTTAGAAATAGTGGAAATGAGTCCATTTCACTCTACAAACTTTAAAATGTGATTTTAATTCTGCTTGGAGGTCTGTTACCTATGAGCTAATGTTTGGTGGTAAAGAATTTGAATAAACACCTCATTTGTAATTGATTTTAAATAAAAAGCATCTCAGAAGTTGGAAGAAATGTAGTGGAAGCGTGTGAGTACTTTGAAGAATGCAAAGCTCCTTGGGAAAATAGAGCAGTTAATTACAGCTATAAGCTGTGGAGACTTTCTGTGAAAACTAGAGCCATTAACTGAAGAAATTTTAGTAATTACTAATTTAAAGGCACATTTTCAAAAGCCTAAATGGCAGGTATATTTCTTAATCTCCATTTGACTGTAAATGAGAACTTGTCATTTAATTCCTCCTTCGAGCCTTTGGAAAGATTGTCTCCACACTTACTAAAGGAAGATAAACCCCCTCTGAAGTCCCGGCTGCCCAATCTAATGTATTATCCTTAATGCAGACAATGGGAACACACAGAGGCGAGGCTGATATTGGGACCACTGCATAATGACTACTGTCTGTCAGAGTTCCACAATAGAGAGATTACAGCAAGGTACAGTCTAACTAAGTGAGATCCTGTCCTGCTGCAATTTAAAGAAGAGAAAAATGCATTTTAAAAAACAACAAGACCTTAGTACTATTAAAATTGAAACGTAATCCAGTCTCACACTAAGCTGATTAATTCCTTTGCAAAAATGACATTAAAATAATGTATCAGGGTCATTACTTTCCTGGTCAGAGAAATTATCATTTTGGATGCAGCAAGAAGGGTGGGGAGGGAATTGATGCATGATGTCACTCTTGGCTCTTGGTGCGGTGGCAGGAGGGACCCCAAGCCAAGCAGATCCTGCTGCAGAGGTGAGGATTAGAGATTTCCTGAGCACTTTATGCCTGGACATCACATGTCACCATGTTGCTATCCTTGATTTGGGCAAGAAAAAGCTGTCTTCTCTACAAAGATCTAGGTCTCTCTCTTCTCTACAAAGCCTAGGCTTTGGCTGGCTTTGGGGTGGGGTCTGAGACAGGAATACCTCAAAAGACAAGCAATACATGCATCCACAGTTGTTCCCCAACTTTTCTCTGAGTCATGTCTCATGTCACCGAATTTTGACACTAGCCTGCATTGTGCCCACAAAAGAGGTCCCCCAAACCAGGAGAACACTGTGTTGCCCATTTGTCAGAGCAAGCACCAAAGCCCTTTGCAGATAATTTTAAGACTGAATTTTAAGATTTCTTGCCTTTGAGAATATGCACATGACTTACTACATAGCCATTTGTCCAAACTGGACTTCACCCATGAGTCTTTTAGGGAGTTTGGATATGGGCAGTTGCAACCATAGAAATTAGCTTGGGAAAAGTGCCTGGCAACTCAATCAGCAAAAAATGCATATAAATGAAAAAAAAAAAATTAGTGCTCTACTTGTCATGCAGATTTATAGAGGAAAATTCTGTGTTTAGCTTAGAGGGAATTCAGAGAGGGAAATGAAAGGACAAGTTAATTGTAATGACAGTCTGAATTACTTGAACAAATATATTTTGGGAAATGGGACAGAACATTAGAGATGTAAAACTCTCAAGCCTCCTGGCTCTTTTCATTTTATCTAGATTTTTATAAGGATCCAAATTTATTCCAACCATGAAATTTTAAACCTTTCTTATTAAGGTGTGTAATGACCACATTTTTATAAGTACAGCCAGGAGGAGGCTTTCAGTGCCATGCACAGATTGTAATTGCAGCATCCTCTAAGTAAAAATGCTGCTTCTTTTTTCTCCTGGAGTTTCAGGACAGGCAGCTGCCATTGCACAGGAGGGGAAAGACAGAGTTATTCAGCTGTTTGTCAGAGAGACAAGATACTCTCCATGGAGCTGGACAAGAGAAATACTGCATAGAAACCTTAACAACTAACACATATTGCTGGGTGATTGTGTGTGGTGCTGAGTAGGACTTTGTAAGACTCCGTGAGAAGGAAAGGAAACTCATGGTAGGGCCAGGAGTCATTAAACATCTCTGACAGTCATCAGCCTAGCCATAATGGCCAGCCATGATGGGAACATGGATGCAAACTCTCTGGAGAAATTGACAAAGGAGGCTTCCTCATGGTTTGATCTCAGGTGCTGTGGCTCCATGAGTCCCTTTCTTTGCAGGGTCAGTGTCTGCCTGCCCCAAATAGCTGTGATTTGTCTCTGGATAGTACACTGAAGGGAACATTTCTCTTCCTTTGGGTACAGGTTGTGGGCTCTCCATGTGTGTTTTGTCCACAAGAAAATGGATGTTGGTGGGCTGGTCTGCAGATGTGGTAGTTGTTTGTGGGGTTTTTCTGTCACATCAGACCTCTCTTTCATCTAGGTGGTGGTCCATGGGAGGAAAAAGATTCCTTGCTTAAAAGGGCTGGTTCGTCTGGAAGGGGGCTGTTGAACAGCATAGAAAGCAGATGAAAGGATCGGAATGGGAGGCTCTGCTAGTTACTCAGGGTCAATTGGTCTGTCTTGGGAACTCTGTGCACTAAAAGATAGAGGACATGAGAATGAGCAGCTCAGTTTTGAACTGAGCTACTGATTGGAAATGGCAATTACTGACCTGCCCAGAGGCCTCACCATCACTCACTCACACAGAGTAAGGCTGGGGCTTTGTGAATGTCACTCTTTACCTCATTAACATGCACAGTAATGACCAGTGGCTGTCAGCCACACTGTCTGAAAGTGATGATACTCAGCAGTGATGGTACTCAGTAGTGATGGCACTCAGCAGTGATGCTGCCCAGGAGCTGTGGTGCCAGTCAGCTCACTGTTCCCCAAGGTCAGGCTCCTACAGAAGGGCTCCCCCCATTTCCTGCCCACTCTAATGGAGGCTCAGCTGTAAGAAGCTTAGCAGGACATGATTCCTTTAAAAAAGAGAAAAAGGTAAGGTAGAGGAAAGAGGCAAGAAGAAGAAAACAGTCCCCTGACAAATGAAAAAAAGTATTTTTGTGATTGGCCAAAGGCTGTATTTTCCCTAGCCATTAGTAGCTTGTCACTTCTCCAGCTTTTCTTTAGTCATAGGCTGTGATGTATGTGTATGTGCTTTCTCTTCTTCAGTGCTCTGGCGGCTGACGTAAACATTACAGCATGTCAATATTCTTCCCACGTTTCAGCTGGTGACAAAAGCCATGAAAATATGTGACTAACAGCTCCAGTGCAAAACGCCCTTGTGCTGGAGCTCTGCCGAGGAAAGAAACCATTGAGGTTGTTTTACAAGTAGGAGCCCTGTCTGTAAGGCCGTTTTCTTACTGTGCGAGTCAAATGAAAGAATTATTTGAAGAAGTTTAATTAGGACGAGGTAAACCGGCCTGGTAGGAAAAAAACCCCAACCTTTAAATGTTGTTGAATTTCACAGAGGAGGAAGCAGCCTCAGAAAGAAGTCACAGGCTTACCATCACTTTAGGTATCAAGCAACATGAAAGGCCTGGCCTTACTGGCTGATAGGTGTAGGTCCAAGAGAAAGCCTGCAGAAGAAACCCCCAGTGCATACAGGACTGAAGATGCCACCCAACAAGCACTTTAGATCCAGAGCTCTATTCCTTGCTGTCCCAGTCCCATGATGGTGAACTGCTGCCTAAGCCTTAAAATGCTCACACTTGCTTCCAGGCTTATCTGATCCTGGTACAGAAGCTGCCTTGAAGCCTCACAGTTGCTCTGAGGCATACCCCTAGTCCCTGGCTCAGCCTGGATGGAGCTGAATTATCTGACACTCATGTCTGATAAGCCTTTGGGGTTGTCCACCCTACCCACCCCTGTGGTGTTAAACTGCCTCTGATGCCATTTCCCAACTGCCTCCTAGAATCTAGATGTGGCTCTTTGAGCCTTGAGTTCCTTGAGAACTTTGCCCATATCTCACCTAAGCCTCCTGTCACTAGAGGAGGTGAGAGGCTTCACATGTGCTTGCTACCAAGCAGACACCCTTCCATCCATCTTCTAGTATTTACCCCTCTCCTCATTTCTGTTCCCCATGGGACTGTGAGAGATCAGGAAGCTACCAGAAACAAGCTGAGAGCAGCTGCAGAAGAGGAAAAAGGGTTGAAAAATGTTTCTCAAGGAATGGGAAATCTGGAGAGGCTGAAGCTGCTGAGCTTAGCCACACACTAAGTAAAAGTGCAAAGGCTCAGTGGACATTGTTGTGATGTGGTGAAGCCTAGCCTGGCTCTTACACCAGCACCTTGATGGAAAAAGAATGGTAGACTCAGAACATGTTCCCTACCACTGAGATGAGGCTGCCACATCAAACACTGCTGCAGCAGCCAGTCAAAGCTGGGGTTGCGTGGCAGCCAACAGCCTGTTTTTGTGCCTGAAGGCATCATTGACTGCACTTAAAATAATTTCTGACAGATGCTCATGCAGCCTTCTCTTAAAAACCCGCAATCCCACAAGATCCCCAGGCAGTTTATAACAGAGGTTAACCAGCGTTAAAATTGGGAAATGCCTACTGGTAACCAGGCTGAATCTCCCTCACTATAACTTGGACCTGTGACTTCCTGTGCTAACTACAGTGGGCAAAAAGTTCATATGCTTAAGATTCTGGAGACAACTGTCAGTTTTCCTGTGCCCATCACTTCTTTGGTCCAGATCTGTGACCCTCCTTGATGTCCTCCAGCTCATTTACAGAAAAGCCTCACATCAGCCTTGTTTGCCCCCACTGTTTCCTTCTGTGGAAGAAGCATGATGTTGGAATTAGATGATTTTTTTTTCTGTATAGTTTTTCGAGATGTTTTATTAAATGTCTCACTATACCAAGTAGAAATGGTAACTCATCTATGAATAGCAGTACCATCTTTACTGTAACATCTGCTAAGATTACCAATGAGAACTGCACAGCTGAGACAGTCTGAGTGACAGACAGACATAGTGCACCCTCCTGCTGGTAGGCTGGACTGTTCTATGAAATGTACCATTCCATTGTTTTCCCAAAGCTTTCTGATTTTACTGTATGGATTGAGGCTGTGGCTCACGTGATTTTCCATAGAAAACTCACACAACTCAAACAAGACTAGTTTTGAAAATCTACAATATCAGTCAGAACAAACGCTTCTCCTGCCTTCATTATCAATAAACTCCCAAATCTCATAAATGAATGAAAGTGCTTTTCTATGCCTTCTGCACCACTGCAAGCTTTGGTTCCTGTCATGGGGGACGATCATAGTCCCACTGCCATCCAAAGCAGAACTTTGACAGGATAGGTCTTGTCTATCAGCTCTCATCTCCAGCAGGGAAGCTCTGAGGATATGATGAGCTGAGGCCACATCCTGCAGCTGGGCAGTGGTGAAGCAGGAGGACAACTGAGCCCTGGCCCTGCCCTGCCCGGCTGCCCTCGCTCCTCTGCCCCAGCAGACGCGTGGGCCAGAAGGGCCCCGTGCGTGCCTGGGATATGGATAAGTGCATTTTCATATTACATCTAATGTAATAAATCAGTTAAATGCCCCTAGTCTGGGGAGGGCAGCATGTTAATAAATGGTCGTTACCAGCAGTTGACAGTTGGTTAGCACAGATTAATTCCTAATGAAGAAAAAAACTCTTTATGTAATGTAATGCTTCTGGCTGGGGATCAAGGGTTGCAATCATCCACCCACGACAGACCTTTTAAATCTGGCTTTGTTCCACTGTGGGAAAAATAGACCAAAAGAAAAAAAACCTTGCTATTTTTTAAAGGTTATGATTCAGGCAGCGTCACTCGCATCCTAATGCCAGGAGTGCTGAGCTTGTTTCCTAAAGAGTACAATATGTTGCACCATAGCCTCGTGATGCAGATGTGGTGGAGGAAGCAGTGGGAGGTGGGAGGGGGTGGGTCACAGCATAGACCTGGCACCCCATGGATGCATTAGATGGCCTCATATGGTTGGTTCCTGGTATGCCAGGCAGTTCACATCTGGTGGGGTGAAGCCAGCTCCCTGGCCATAGCCACAGGTGCTGGTGGGTGTCAGTGCATGCAGTGTCATGGAGTCACACTGGAAAGGTGTAAGGAGTGTACGGCAGTACTGTGCTACTACTGGAGCTGGGGTAGCTCACCTTCCAGCAGCCACAGGGAAACCTCCTGTGGAAAGCAGAAGGTCAAACACAGCTTAAGCAGCAGAGATTTTGGGATTGGATTGTGCAGCTGCCCAGATCCTGATGGCTGATGTTGCCACATATACACACAGAGTTTACCCTTCCGTCTGTAAGGATGCTCCTGAGACCTTTATTTCCATTTTCAAGAAACCGAAGCACTTCACATTAGCACATTTCCTCTTCCTCCCTTCAGACGCTCGAGATGACAGTTTAGGAGCTGATTCCTGGGCTTATCTGTAGGGGACGCCATGTCTCCAGGCTGTGTTAATGTCATTCCTCCAAGAGGGACACCTATATCTACCTCCCAAAGCCATAAGGTCAAAAGCAAACCTCAAAAGCAAAGTCAAGTCAACTGGAACATTAACAAATACATCAATAATTACCAGTGAAGTAGAAAAATCACTATGGTTATCCTCTGACCTAAGTATTACATATCTGCTTATAAGAAAACTGATTAACACACAGAGAAGTGATTTGTACTTTTGTTAGGACTGTTTTTTCTACTACACTTAATTTTACTCATCACCTGATAATCTCCCTGTTGATGATCTCACAAGAAACATTTGGAAGGAATTTTACAATTATGGGTTTGTCAGAGAATAATTATCCTGTTTAACCAAGCATTTTATAATTTGCAGTATCTTGACTGATGCAAAATAAATATGTGTAAAGTAGAAGAAGTCCCACAAGCTGTGACATGTGAAGACAAAGGAGACCTGCATCTTCAGAGCAGCATGGGTCCTCAGCATGTAAAAACAGCATCTCTCAGATGTTGGGGTTTTCTTTCGTCTCCCTTCTGTTTTGCCTTCTTTTCTGCAGTGATGCCAAGCTACTGAGAGCAGATTAAATCTTTAAGAAATGTGAGAACAAAGTAAGTTCTGTGCATGCAAAGGACTCCAAATGGGTAGAAAGGCTGGCAAGGGAGATGCCATCATAGGCAGAGTCTTCAAAAGAGATGCAGCAGGTGATTAACTTTGAAGCTAGTTGGTGCATTTGGAATGAAGTACACAGGCTGTGAGTGAGGCTCAACACTGCACATTTCTAATTACTTCACTCCTTTGAGTTTTTGCCATTTGCCTACACTCATGCTAAGCGGATGTAGAATCATAGAATAGTTTGGGTTGAAAGGGATCTTAAAGAGCATTGAGTTCCAACCCCCCTGCCATAGGCAGGGACACCTCCCACTAGATCAGGCTGCTCAGTGCCTTGTCCAGTCTGACCTTAAACACCTCCAGAGAGGGGGCGTCCACAACCTCTCTGGGCAACCTGTTCTAGTGTTTCACCACTCAAGGTAAAGAATTTCTTTCTTATGTCAAGCCTGAATCTACCCCCTTCCAATTTACATCCCTTATTTCTGGTCCTCCCATCACATATCTTATTAAAAAGTTCTACCCCTGCCTTTCTGTAGGACCCCTTCAGGTATTGATAAGTTACTATGAGGTCCCCCCTGAGCCTTCTCCAGGCTGAACAACCCCAACTCCTTCAGCCTGTCTTCATAAGGCAGTTGCTCCAGCCCTTTCACCATCTTCGTGGCCCCCCTCTGGATCCGCTCCAATAGCTCGATGTCCTCTTCTCCAGGTTGAACAACCTGTCCTTCAGCCTGTTCTCATAAGGGAGTTGCTCTAGCCCCAGTGCTTGTGTGGGGAAGCACGGCATTACCCCTAAGGGCTTCCCATCTTCCTGAGCCCTGGGCACAGATAAGCAAAGGCACCACTGCTGAGGGATTGTGCTGGCAGTTCAACAATTGGGCCAGCAGATCCTAAAAAGACTACATAGCCCTAACTAGACACTGTGACAGATGAAAGCAGCAAAAAGAAATACTGCTAGGCCTGCAGCCCAGGCTAACACTGCCCCAAGAGCACATCTCTAAAAATCCCCAGCTACTAAAAGGCCATCAGCTGATGCTAGTTTCCTGACAAGTTGCCCTGCAAGAAATGGTGCTTGGGTACTAACACGAGCAGAGGAAGTTATTATCATCCCCTCTCTGAGCCTTTTTCATGCAGATTTTTAACCAGCTATGTCCATTGGCAGCTCTATGCTTCTCTGCACAAAACTAAACCCAACTTTGTTTTACTCAAGGGTGACTCTGCATGTTCTGTAATGGAAATTACAGGCCACATTGATAACCATCAGAGAATTTAGAAACTGATGCAAAGTGAACAATGAGATTATGACCTCTGGTTATTGACATCAGAGATGAAGCATCCCATTAGGTCATATTAATCATCTCTCAAAAATGCTGAATATTTTCCAATACTTTGTCTAAGCTATGAAATAAGGTACTGTTAAAGGGATGCCAGCTTTTTTTGGCTCTGGCACACTGAGCAATGCTTAAATGGTGAATGGAGAGATGAGTTCTTCTAAGGAGCACCAGAAGCCATTTGAAAAAAGCATCTACAAATTAATAACAACTATTTTTTCATTTTCTCCATCATTAGAAAAAGACTAAAAAGAACAGACAAGGTTTTGCAGAAATGCAAATACATTCATGGGCTTTAGAGTTTTGAAAGAATCAAATCTTAAAAAAAATTCACCAGCATTTTCTGTACCAAAAAGTTCCGCTTTAGAAATGTTTGCTTTGTAGTTTTTCTGGTTGTATTTAATTTCCTTGCTCAGCCTTGTGATCAAAGAAGCAGTCTTGCTATCAAGAAGTTAGGGAAATGAAGGAACTGAACAAAGGGAAAAAATTTAAAAGGCTTCCAGAAATATTTTATTGGAGAAGGGAAAATCATTCTGGCTTTTTCTTCTGTTTTTCTGTTTGTTTGGTTGGTTTTGTTTTTCCTTTTTGGTATGGGAGCAACATTCTCAGGCTCAGCGCCAGATAGTAGAATAGGATGATACACACTGATGACTGGTGATCATGTGTGTACTTGGGCTTCATGGGCAAAAAGGGCAGTTCTGCCACATCTCCCTCTCAGATATATCCTTCCCATTTTTAGTTTTCTCTGACAAAAATATAGTGACCCTACCTGGGGCCCCCTGCAGACAGGAGAAAAGCAGGTTTGTCCCAGGAGGAGTCTCCTCTTATGTAGAGAAGTCATCATTGTCTTGGCCAAAAAGAAACATTTCTCCTTCCTCTCCTCCTACACTGTAAAGGGTTGCTCACTCACAGCAGTGAGTATGTGTGCTCAGTAGCCCAGTGAGACACCCCGAGTCTCTGTGTTATACTTTGAGAGTGGCCATGTTTGGAAAAATCACGCAGTTCCATTTTTCTACAGTGATTGCAGGTTTGTAATCCATGGGTGAATGTAGTAATGTAATTTTTACATTTTCTGTCATGGAAAAACAACTGTTTCCCTATTAAAATCAAAATTGGTCTTAGAGGATCTTAGAATTCTGATCTTCAAAGATTTTTTTTCCTTTTGGCAAGAGCATGTTGTTTTCTCAGTTATGCTATGTTTTTATACTCAGCACAAAACGTAGCTATCATGCTATCATTCCAGAGGGGATTTTTGCTTTTTCTGGACTATTTCTGGGCTGACATCAGCATGCTGTGCTCTATAGCCATAAACTTACAGCTACACGATGCCTAGAATCTGCTTTTTGGGTTATTGCACAGAGTATCTCAAACCACTGTCTCCTCTTCTATTAGCTCTCCTCTGGATTACTCTCTGAAATAAATACATTGTTTTCCTTTAAAAATAAACCATTCAAATGCTATTAGTATCAAGACTCTGACAGTAATTTCACTCTTTCCAGAGAAGAAAGGGAAAGAATGCGGCCTAAGAAATTGGAGATAATTTTCAAGTGCCTGAGAATTCAGCAAAATTGCCATTCATACCAAAGCCACAAGCAAAACAACTAATGCTTTGCAGCTTTCTCTAATTAGGGAGTGATGTCTTCTGAAGAAGGAGGTGGAAAAAAGGAGAGATATATTTTATTTTGGGGTTTTTTGCACTTTTGTGTGATCTTTACCACCTGCAGGAGCTGCTCAGCTGACTTCCCCGAAGTGTCCAGTTAGCCACGTGTTAGTGTGGCTGTGGCTGTACCAACCTGGATTTTTTCACTTTTCCTCCACCCTGGGCAGTTCTATGGGATGTGAGAGACCTCCCTAATACTCTTCCTCCCACAGAGGATACCAGGACAGTGCTATTTCCTTATAGCTACAAATACACTTTCTTTTTCATCCTGAGGTACAACTCTCCAATACGCCAAATTATAAGTGACACTCTCAAAAGCAATACATACGCTAAAGAAGATTCTACTAATCATGGGGGGGTTTTGCATGAAAAAATTACTCCTCCCTTTTGGAAGAGTTTTTTGTATTGCTTTTATACCTTCTGTTTCTAATCCATCTCGCTCAGGGTGACCAACATACAATCAGATCCCTGCTGCTTCTCCGATCCTCTTTACCTCCTCCCCGATCCACCGTGGCCCCTGGGTGATGGCGCTGGTTGACGTCCCTGGGAACCCTCTTTTTAAGGCAGCGGAGATAAGTAGCTGTGGTGCTACTTGTGTCCAGCAGGTGGGAGCCTGCCTGCGCTGCTGCCCGCCTGGACTTCTCAGCACCAGTGCGGTAACTGCTGTCACCCTGCCTGCACCGCTGTCCCCATTGCTTCTCATGCCACTGTCCACACCACTTCCCATGTTGCTCTCTGAAAGGCAGATAGAGAGTCTGCTTTGACGTCACTTCCCAGCTCATCCATCTTTTGCAGAGCTTGCAACTCTGGCAAAGAAAAAGTACCAAACTGGTTATGGAAAAGCACAAGAAAAAAAAAGAACAACAACAAAAAAAATCTCCTTTGCTTTTCCTTGCCCTCTATGTCCTTGGACCTCAAACAGAAATGAAAGTTGCAGAAGATCCTATTCCCTCGGCTGCAATTAGAGGAACGGCCACAGAGTTCAGTGCTGAATGTAAGTCCCACTCACCTCCCACCTCATCTCATTCCCAAAGGTCCACGATGCCAGTCCCAGGTGGTACACAAGAAAATGGCACTGACTTCAGAAGCAAGGCAACCACAGTGCAGACACATGTCATTGAGGGCAGGCAGTTGCTAGGGGCTGCATGGTCCTGCTGTGGCTCATTTGCTTCTGCAACCCTTGGCTTGCACATGTGAAGAAATAGAATCACAGAGTGGTAAGGGATCTTCAAAGGTCATCTAGTGCACCTAGTACGGGCTATCCCTGCTTACTACATCCTGTACTCTATCAGGTTGCTCAGAGCCTCATCAAGCCTGGCCTCAAGTGCCTCCAGGGATAGGGCCTCCACCAACTTTCAGGGCAGCCTGTTCTAGTGTTTCATCACCCTCATGGTGAAGAACTTCTTCCTAATGTCTAATTTAAACCTGCTCTGCTCCAGTTTAAAACCATTGCCTATTGTCCTATTGCTCCATGATCTGACAAACAGTCCCTCCCCAGCTTTCCTTCAGGTACTGGTAAGCCACTATGAAGTCTCCTTGGAGTCTCTTCAAGGCTGAACAGCTCCAGTACTGTCAGCCTTCTCTCATCGGAGAGTGCTCCAGATTCCTGATCATCCTCATGGCCTTCCTCTTAACCCTCAGCAACACTGCCTATAACAAGAGCAAGAGTTTGAATTAGGAAGGTGCAGTGCTGCCTGTGACAGGATAAATAAGACAAACATGCAGGAGGAGAATGAATGTGCAGAAAGCACTGATGTGAGAATCCAAAATGGTCATAGCAAAAACTGTATTAATTATGTTAGTGCTTTTGTCAAAGCCTTTTTCTTTTATGAGTGTATCTAATGTTGGGAACTGGTTTATGGCCTATGGCTATGGCTCTCTGAAACAGCTTGGGAAAGTAAAGGCAGACTGNAGACACTGACCAATGGATAAGCATAGTTAATGTAAACTGTAACCTTCTATATAAGTGAGCTATTTGGGCTAATAATCGGAAGCTTCTTTATCACTCATATTGTGTGGCTTGTGGTTTCCCTCACCGGCTGGGCCCGTGCAGGACTTTACAATCTAACATGTTTTAAACTCTACCACTCTGCTAGTGTGCTTGTGAGGAGGTGTACATCCAGTTTTCTCTGTTTTATCTAGATAGAGTCCTGTAAGATAAACACTGTCTCTTCTACCTGTTTCCCCCTCAGTGAGCTGCTGAGACCTTTCTGAGGGACCTTTTGTGGCCTGGTCCCCTCATCTTAGTGCCTCATTCTCACTCATACAACTCAATGGTTATTTTCAATGCATGTGACCACTTTAGTGGGATGCTCATGGATTCATAGAACTAGCATTGATCTGGTTTGGAAGGGAAAAAAAGAAACAAAGGTGAAATCACATGGGGAAGTTGAAAAAATATAAAAATACTGGCTCATTCTCTAACACAGCTCACCTACCGCATTACGGTCCTAATGCTGTACTCCTTCCCTTTCAACATCTGGCACTCTATTTTTCCTACACAGCTTTTGCTCACAGCAGGGCAAGGCCTCTCTGACCTTGCAGAGCTGGATGTCCTCTGCTTAATCACTGCTCCTAGGTAAGTGCAGGAAGAGCTGCTTTGTCCAGTATTGGTGACTACATATTCATTAGGCTTTTTTGTTTTCTGAGGGGCACAGACCTCTTCTCAGTGACGCTAAGGGAAAGTGGCCACAGTCACAAGCTGCAGGAAGGTACAACAAGAAAGCAGCTCAGTGAGACTGTGGAAACGTCACCCTTGAAGTTATCCAAAATTCAACTGTACAGGGCCCTGAGAAGCCTGTTCTAAGTTGTATCTCTCAGGTTTAAGAGCAGAAAGTACCATCAATACTTTTTTGTAGATTGTATGGGAAAACAAGCTTGTTTCTCACTCTTTGCTCATCAACAAAAAATGCAAACATCAAGACTTCCTCTTAAGGCTGAGTTCATATTTGCATAAAGATTCAGATATCCTTGCAAGCCAAAGAGAGAAATTAAAACCATGACATGGGATAAATACATCATCTCTGGACAGCAATTGTGTTAATAAAAAAGTCTGGCTGCCAAACAATTTCTTGGAACAGCAAGCAACCAGGTACCAAACCTGATGGTCTTAAATCTATGCCTAATTTCTTCATTACTTGGATTTGAAATGAGTCTATCAAATCTCAAGAGATCAATATTAATTTGTGCTTCCAAATGAACATCAACATGACACTAATAAAAAAATTGTAAATGATATCAGGACTGAAATTAATAAAAGCTCTGTTCCAAACACAGATTACTGACATCACTAAGATATGACAGTTAATAACTGTTTCTGGCCACACAGCATGGGAAATTACAGGATTAAAAGTTGTGACTTGATCCATCAAGTAACCCTAGGAGCAGTAGAAGCTAAGATGGGCAAAGCTTCTAACCGTGTGCAAGCTGCCCACCCTGACTGAGCACCTATAAGGGATGGATAGCACTGTGCATGTCATGCTTACCTAGAGAGTGGCCCAGTAAGGACCTAGAGTGTCCTGTGGACACTTCAGGAAGGATAAATATCAGTTAAGGAGAATTAGTGATGTCAAAGTGTAAACTGCTTATGAATAGAATGTAAAACTGGAAACTAGAAGGTTTCTGACTATCACTAATGTTGACGAACTGTGTTACTCACCAAGCAGTGAGATCAGAGAAGCAAAGTTGTTGCAAGATGGGGTCTAATGAGTTTAAGGAGCATTTTCTTAGGTTCTTCACAAGGGTGCTGCAAGATGGTGGTGAGGTACAGGGGTGGTAAGGGAAGCTGTTGGCTTTCAATTGTTTGCATTACTTATTTTGAGCTGGTTACCTTCACAGGCTGGGACACTGTCACACTTGCCCTTCTTCATTCTTGTCACTTGGATAACAGAAGGGGCAGGGGGCCTTTGTTTTTCCTTTTAACAGTGCAATGGATTCGTCAGCAAATGAAGGCAGGACACTGGGCACTGAGGGCTCCTCTTTAGAATTTTCCTGGAAAATCATTTAGGTGTATGCTTGATGGGTTTTGATGTTGGCTTCCTTGGGTGTATTTTTGATTTTTTCTCTCTGTGACATAAGTCTCTTCCAAGAATGATGAGCACTGACATCTAGGGAACCCACTGATTCTACAAGGGGGTAAATAGGATGCTCTAATACTCAAGACCTTTTACAGACTATGTAGCATTGTAAGCTTGCTCATTTGGCAACAGCCGTGATGTCTGTGCTATATAATAATCTGTTGATTTCTGTACACTTGCATTCTATTTCTGCTAAACAAGACCTCTTATTAGCATTTTATTTCAGTCAATTACTCCATTCAGACTAATGTTCTACTAATTACAGCCTTGTGTCTTCACATATTACAGCATATGGTATCTGCAGACAAGGGCAGAAGCTGAGCTGGTGGAGATACACAATGTGCTTCAGAGTGGTTCTAGCCCACCGTATGTATCAAGGCACTAACAACTGCAGCAAAACAAACGGGGCAAATGAATGTTTTGCTAAATTGAGATACCAGAAACTATTAAAGTGGGCAATTGCTTCAGTTAAAATGATTTTTTAAAAAAGAGTGCAAATCCAAGCCTCATCCCTTACAGGAAATTTTGACAGGGAACTAATTTGTTGAGAATTGGTCTGAAATAAGTCCGTATCTCCCATGTGATTCTGGAGGTCAGAGCAATTGCACCCCAGTGTGGTTACACTTACTTGCAATAAACTAAAGGGAGACTTAGTGGGTAATGTCTGCTGTGGGATTTCTGTTTTGTCACAGATCAGAAGCCCTGGAAGGACTGGAGTTTGAGTTAACAGTAAACAGTACCAGCTGTGGTGGTAAAACTGTGTCAGACAAGTTCATCTGTGTGATCCAGGTCATCTGCTTTTAGAAGCTGGCATTTTAGAGGCTTGTGGCTCCTGTTTGCTCTTCTCTTCCTGGTGATTTTCTGTGCAGTTCATAATACCATTTCCTGTTGTGGGGGATTTTTTGGGGTTTTTTTGGGTTTTTGTATTACTGCTTTAAGGCATCAGTGTTCTAGTGATGAATATCAGTAGCAGTGGAAATGGAGCCAACTGGTAATTTTCCAAATGACAGTGTATAATCCACAGAGCTTCAGTACATCCAAATACCTGACTAACTGACAAAACCCCAAGCAATATTGTTATTAGAGCTGCTTAGATCTGCAGTCATGTTCCAATGTCAGTGCAAAACCATGAAATATCACCAAGCTGACAGAGAGTTGGAGACCCTGCAGCATGTTCACAGAAGAAAATAACAACTTGTATATTTCTTTCTGCCAAAAGCAAAAGGTTGCAGTGAGTCCAGTTAAGGGAAACACCCAGGAAGCCATTGGGACAGGATGACCATGGGAATTCAATGTACAAGATTCTGTCAGAACAAAACAAGATGTGAAATGTAAAATTGTTGTCAGAAGTCAAGTCATTGACTTTGTATACTTAGAAAAATATTCTCTCAAGCCCATAAGGTGGATCCCTTGATGCAGCTGTCTGTACTCCAGTCCCCTGCACTCTGTCCTCAGAGGTGAGAGACAGTCTCTGCTGGAAAGCAATGCACCTGACTGACTTGAGACAGCTGCCTCCTGATAAAATGTCATGTTTCCTAGAAAAACATCCACAGCAGTTCCTGCTGGCTGCCTGGGATGTGTCTCTTCATGTTGCAGGCAAGAAATTCAGACTGCCAAGCTGCTTTCACACTGTGAGATGCAGAGTGCTTCAGGATGAGTCCAGAGGCTGCCAGAAGACTGTGCAACTTGAAAATGCCTCTCTCAATTGTCCCGTTCACAATCTCATCCAAAATTCAAGATAAGCTATACAGATGCCTAATATTTGACTGAAAAAGTTAAAGGTGATGCTGAAGTAGTTTTTGAAACTTATGAATCCAGTGAGTGTTGTACATTTGTGGGTCCATCACACCACCACACAGGAAAGTGGGCGATTCCAGGAAACAGTTTACTGAAAACCAAAGTCTGTATATCAAGGGAGAATATTGTGATATTCGCTTCTCTTAACTTGAAAAAATGCAAATTGTTATTAATTTCTTTCTTAAGAATGCATTTTTGACCAAGAATTATGTAAAACTTAATGTTTATAATATACCATCTCCAAACTCAGCATAGGTTGCCAGATACAAATGGATTTGTCTTTCAAAAGCACCATTAAAATTTGAGTCATTATTTGATGGCAGTAATTAATGTCTCTAAGACTGGTTCATTGATTATTTAATCATCAAATTAGCTCTTCTTTATGACACTAGCTATTGGACTTCCCTAGATCTATCCATGGGGATAGGGTCCCATTATGCTTACGTCCTTCAGAAGATCATATCTTCAGTTAAAATACACAGGTAGAGAAAGAAACTTTCTTGGTTACTGTTAAAAACAACAAAAAGCAGGAATATTTTTCTATTTGCAGTTTGTCTCTGTGGTCTCCCAGCCACTCAAACTTGTAACAGGTTTAATAAAACTATTTTAACGAGTCTTTAACTTCCTGGATGAAGGAGAACTCTTACTTTCAAGATTCAGTTTACATCACCTGTGTAAAGAGATAACATACCCTCATACTCTTAGAATAACACCCTTTTTAAACACACAAGCAAGAAAAAGTGGGGATTTTTTTGGATAATTTTTTAAAATGGGGAGATACTGTTCAATTAGTTTTCCAAGAACATTATCCATTGAAGTACAGAACATCTCTTCCTTAAGTCATGACACACATCTTTTACTATTAGATGGGTAGTAAGCTGTAGTGAAAATGCACTAGTAGTTTCTGGATCTTTCCCTAAATTATTCTATTTACTCTTTGTCAGACATCCTCCAGATTTTCTCATTCATTTCATGTCACTGCAGGGCTTAATCATAGAATCA
>VZTY01027428.1:0-30501 GCA_013400935.1 Turnix velox | reverse complement strand
CAAGGCAGGGCAGCTACGTCTTTTAAAACCTCAATTTAATTTGGTGTGGGGATCGATGAGGGCCCTTTTCCTGGGATATTACTCGCATGCATCCTTTCATTTAACTGGCTCACTCCAAAATGACGAGCCATACTCATGCGGCCAGTGGAGAAAATTGAATGACAATAAATCTCTCATTAATTAAAGAATTTTTTCAAGTTTTTAATGATATAGAATCATTTACTGAGGTAAACAAATGCTGACTTTAAATCGAGTGATGACAGTCTAAGGATAATTTCAAGGATTATTATAACAATTATTATAACTTATCATTGTGTGCTCTACTGAGGCATACATGAACTAATTCACTGGTAGCAGTGGATATTGGCTTAGCCCCCTGACTCTAACTCATCTTCTTATACTGACACAGGAGACAAGTTCAGGAGGAAATTGTAAGGTGTTTCTTTGTAGGCAAAAGAACAAACACACTGGAGGTGATACTAAGAACGATCTCCTGTTCTATGAAAAGTGGAACTATGTTGTGAGTATCTGAAGATTTTTGCCCATCATGCAAAGCAATGCAGAGTGTGTGTGATAATAACAAATTCCTTGAATTTGTATTCTAGCAGAAAAATGCTACATAAATATGCAGCTGCAGTAACTGAAATACATTTAAAATATGTAGCATGTATACTCTGTATGTATGTACATGGAAAAAAATGGCTAATACCAATAAAACAAGAATAAAATCCTTAAAAGCACAAGTAAATGCTTATATAAGCACAATGTTATAGGAAAGTTTCAGATAGAAGAAAGCAGATAAAAAGTAAAGAGAAAGACAAAGAAATCTTCTTCCTCTTTGTCTCTCAGAAATTTAATATCTGGATTTTTTTCCATGAAGTTCTAAAACATGATTTTGGTAATCTTATCTTACGGTAGGTACTTTGGAATAATATAGACATTTGTGTTGACGCAATGTATAAGTGTTCACATACTTTTCAAAGACATGACAATTTGGACCAGAAGCCATCACCATCTCTATAAGCCTTACAAACCAGTGGAGCTAAGTTCTATTTTTATGTGTCTTTGATGCAAAAATAGGGAGCAAAGCAGTTCCATTTTTGTCAATAAATATTCTTTTTCCTAATAAGCTTTTAGTGCAGTGTTTAATTCAGGGCTAATGATATAATTAACTGATTTTTCATTGCTGAATATATGAAAGGCCTTGAAACAATCATAACTGACATAACTGAGAAGAATATGTTATGCTTAAGATAAGAGATGGATCACCGTTTACATCAAGAAATGGAAAAAATTGACATAGAGATGGATTGTCAACCAGTTCTGAAGACAATCACATTATTCCCCCTTCCTGAGATATATATGTGATACGTTTCCCATCTGGAGTACTGATATGCAAAGTATGAAAGTGTGTCATTTACTCAAATATCCACTTTAAATCTAAACAGCTTGGAAATGTTTCATGAGTTGAAGGTACAATAAAAGGCACTACTGCAAGTGCACAGCCCCATGGCCACTTACTAGCAGATCTGCATCCTGTGTAGGTTTGTAAGGATTTTGAGAGTATGATTATTGACAAGTGAATCCTTATTGTTGAGTGAACAGGCACTCCAATGAATTCAGTCTGGTGTGACTCACACCAATTGAATTGTAAATCGAGCTGATGTAAAACTTCATTGCATACTTGCAGTGGTGTATTATGTAGGTTTTTTAAATTTGATCTGAAAACAAAAACATTAAAAAATCACACAGAATAAAAATATTTTTCCTCAGTTGCTGTGAATTAATTTGTTAACATAAAACAGAATAGCTTGTTGGAGCCTTAAACTTTTACAGATTTTTAAAAGATCATCTAAAAATTAAAAAAAAAACAAATTCACTGGTATTATTTGAATTACAGCAGTTCTGAAAACCACAAGTTGGTTTATAAAAAGTTTCCAATGAGGAACTTGAATAAGTGAATTTTGTATTTAACCCCAGATTTGAAAATCCTTGTACGTGTCTAACTCTCACCAATTTTAAAATAGTAATCTAAAACTGGAAGAAGTTTGCTCCTTATTTTGCACAGGTGAATGTGGCTGATTAATCCTTCAAGTACTAGGAAAGTGCAGGATTCTTTCCATCAGGCTCTGGAATAATAGTAGAGCAAGTTCTGATCTCTGAGTAGTCACTGTAGCCCACTCCTCTCTCGTTCCAGTTGTGGGCAGCAACAACTGAGGAAACAAACATATCCAGCCTCTTAAAACATGGCCGTGTGGCTGGTGTCACTGACACACCTTTCAGTTTTTCAATAATGTGATGGTTTACATGGTACCAGACTTGCTAGTATTGGGTGCTATTCATCTTTTTTAAATGAGGAAGAGGGTCTCTTGAGCCCAGCTCAATGAAAGAGCTTTAAACCAGACTTGAAAGGAAAGGGTGGTAATATCAGATTTGCAAAAAAAGTGTCACAATGATTGCTTCAGAACCAAACATCATGCAGGAAGGCAAGTGCATGAACGAACTCCAAGTCCCACTCCATCTTCTGAGATAGGTATGCTTTGTTATTACCATTCCTTCTAAGTTACTGCTGCTATCCAGTTGGATAAACCTAGATGTCAGATGATCTATCAAATGTCAATTTAAAACTTCATGCAGACATCTTTGAGTTTGTAATGATTTTTGACATGAGTGTAGTAAGTGAGTTGTGTAAGAAGAACACAACTCTTTTCCAGGTAGTTATTTTTCAAAAACACTTTATACATGGTCTGGGTGTCCTGGAGTGTCTTCTCTAAAGCAGTTGATTTGATGTAGATGGCACTTTTGTATGTAACAAGAAGATTTACAACTGTAAAGTTTATACCACTATAGACAAAGAAAATCATTTACTACATTGAACCGAAATGCATGACATTGCCATTTAATTAGTTGATCTTATTAGAATTGTCATAGCTGAAGAAGAACACATTTGAAACTACTTTTGACTTAGCATTTTAAAAGCAAATGTGGAATTACTAGCAGTGGCAGATAGACTTGGGTGATATTTATCAAAAACATTTTAATTTTTTTTCTCAAATACCTAAATAATAGCTTTTTGTTTGAAAACCGTTACACCTCTCATTTAAATTACACAAGTGTTGGAGTGGGGGATGGACCCGGAGTAACGATGCAACCTCAATATGAGTATGACCATTCTCCTTTATTGCTAGTTTCACACAGTTTATATAGAAAGTACATGGCATAAACAACCTTATGACTGGATAACTGATGCTGTCCACACGTCTCAAGCCAGCAGCTAACTGGTTAACTGGATTGGTCCACACGCAGCAGTACTTCCTCAGTTCCCAGATAAGGTGCCGCTTTGTTTACATAATTTTACATATTTACCACCTTGTTCCCAGGCTCCGGTGAGAACAAGGTCACTCTGTGGCCTGCAGCTAGGGCTTCACTACTTATACTAACTGTGCTATTCTTTGGGTGCTTCAAGCTCAAATGCTGGATTGCTCACAATGAGACCTTTGCTTACCAGCCATCCTTCCACACACAGGTGTGCCTTTTGTAATCTGTTTTATAACTACCATTGCTCTCTAGCACCTAATGCTTCAAAAGTAGCAGCTTTGTTAGACATTAGTGGAGAGATATCTCCTATTAGAACACAAGTAGGAGAAAGATGCAAACACCAATATAGAGAGAAAGAATCACCACTGTTTCCTATTATCTTATTGACAATATTTTTTTTCTAACTGGGTTATCTCAAATTACTCACTGGTTCTTCAACCTGTCATTAGATTATCCCAAATTTTTTTCAAAAATGAAACATTACAGAACTCCTGAATCAAAATATACTCTCAGTCACACTTCATAGAATTTAAGTAACTAGGGAATTATAGTCCAAATCCATAAGTATTCTTTTCCAAATTCTAGTGGAATTGTCCCAATGGTGAAATGAGTCATTCATTAGTCACTGAATGGTTTTCACTAGCAGGTGGGTTTAGAAAGTCAAAATCATGACTTTAAGCTCAAGAATGGCAATAAAATGTTGCTTGTAAAAAATGCAGATAACAAAAATTCGTTGGATTTAACTGCAACTCATTCAAATTTATTTAGAGCTTTCAATTTCCTAAGTGTTGATATTTTCTTTTTTCTCCAGATTTATGATAAAAATAAGTACAAAATATTGTAATAGACTGTAGGATGGAAGATTTAGATTCATCTTTCAGCTTGCACTGCTCTTAATATTCTGAATTGCTTCCCTACATCTTTTAATCTCAATTGAAAGCTTTGTCAACACCACTTTATCTTTCTTGCAAGATTCATCATTTTGAAACTATGCTTTTTCATTTAATCTTTTCATTTTCATTCCCACTCCTGAGTTCTACTAATTTTTTTTCTGTTCTGTGAAGGTCATTTTTCAACTAATGTAAATTGACTTTGGTCCACTGGTTTACAACCTTAGGAGCTGCTTCAAATAGGTAGAAAATAAATACAGTGTTTGTTCAGAACTACAGGAACAACTGAGTAGACTTGCAATTTCACACACAAAATTACAGCAATGTTTAAACTATCGTCTTTCAATGTTCTTTAATTCTGTAGAAGATCTTGAATATACAATTCTCAGAAATAGGATGTCTTAGCTAATCTAAAGATGATGGTATTTCTATTGTAAATATTATAAATCAAACAGAAACAGAATTGAAAAGTAGCTCTTCTTCCTCTTGCCTTATGTACAATGGGACATTTCCAAGTACAATACTAACAGCAAAAGACAAAGAGATTACTTTGACTTTTAAGGTATTTACTGCCAAGAGTACACTTTGACTATTAAAAAAGCTGTCAATGTGATTTCTATTATTTTCCTAGACAAAGAAAGGATGTTTAGTTAATTTCATGTAGAAACTACACTGTTAGCTATCACAAAATTGAGTAGGTTGATAAATCATGAATAGCCACTAATAAGGATGAACATGGACTTACAATAAAGTGAAATATAAAAATCTATTTTATTTAATGTCTAGTTCCTCTTTTTTTTTGTTCCCTGACTTCTGCCTTCCTGCTCTCATGACTCTGATGTGTAAATAAAACTACAATTATATTGGGTGACTTTGTAGTGATCTAGGTAATGTGCTTTCAGATACTCATTCAGTTTAGAAGAAGCATTGGCCAGCTGGTTAAAAACATAATATTTGGTTTTGAAGTGCATCAGTTAAATTACAGCTTGCTGCTGTGTAATATAACATGAGAGGGAAAATAATCTTTTAGTTGTCTGTTTATTCCATGTAGTAAAGATGACTGAGTGCATGAGGGGAAAGAGTAGCACACCTCTAGGCTGTGCTACTTTTTCATGTAGCAAGAGTTTGCATTTTCTCTTTTGTAGGAAACTGAGACTCTATAGCATTTCTTGGGGCTTTTTGTCTTCAGCTATGCTGGGCACACTTATTGGAGAATTTACTCTAACATCATAACCATCTTTTGCTGTGATATGCACACTGTGGTGGATTTCTCTCCCAGCCTTTTTCTATATAAATATATTTTAATGTTTTTGTGTTTCCCTCAGGCCATGCAACACACTTGGAATTTTCTGGAAAAAAATGCACTGCTCAGCATTTCAACCTCTACTCTTGCTCTATTATACATATAAAAAATAAAACAACAGAAAAATCTTGCATTTAATTTTAGTTTAGTTTTCTTACTTAGTTTCTGTAGTATGTAAGACATGGAGTACCCAGAAAAAAAGAATGCAGAACAGTAGGTTCAATATCATCCCTTATTAACTTTTCCACTTTCCTGTCAGAAATTGCTTCTTTCTATGCTTTATGGGCTGAATAACAAAAATATTGATGGGTTTTGGCATCATGGCAACTATATCTGAGATTTGATCCGTGAATTACATGCTCTATAGTTTCTTTCATATTAAGTTCTTGGATCATAATAAAAACCTTAAATATCTACAGGTATTATCCTCCTAAGCTAACAATGCTGAGATGTAATAGTACTTATGAACTTTAAGTTAAAAGTATAAGAGATTAAATAAACTTCCCTATAAGTGCTTTAGGCATTGCTTTTGAGACTAATACAGAAGAACATATTTATTCCTAGTTATGTGCAACAAAGACAAATGGAATTCTGAGTTTATTGTTTAGTTATTTTTTATGAAGTGTATCTCAATACTTGAAACAACATTCTCATATTTTAAAAAATTGAAAACTTTTTTTTTTCACTGAAAGCATTGTCAATCATCAGAACAGGCTGCCCAGGGAAGTGGCTGAATTACCCACCATCCATGGAAGACTTTAAATACTGTGTAGATTAGGTCCTTACGAGCATGGTTTAATGCTAGGTTAACAGTTGGGCACAATGCTTTCAAAGGTCTTTCCCATCCTATACTCTTCTGTGATTCTAAGATTAACACTCAACACTTGTATGTGAGAGGTGCCTTTTAATCACAATGTGATTGTTTGTATACAGAGAAGAATTATGTAATCAGAGAATGGCTAGATTTGGAAGAAACCTTAAAAACCATCTAATTCTAGCCCCTCTCCATTGAGCACAACTCTTTTAAATGTGGCCTTAGAATCAGTTCCTTATCCACCGAGTGGTTCATCGTTGTCTGTCAAATTTAGAGACAAGAATATCACGCAGGACAGTATCAAATGCTTGGCACAAGTCCAGGTAGATGGCATCAGTTGCTCTTCCCTTATTCAAAAATGCTCTAACCCTGTCATAGTTTCAGCATTTGAATTACTCTATGCTGTGGCCCCAGCATAGAAGGGTTACAACATCTGTAAGACCTGTAGATGCTGTAGAAGATCATAGAAGACCATTAAATTTGCATGATTTATCTGACAAAAGTGTGACAGGGTACACAAGATTCATACCAGCCATGTAACCATTTCTTTTTTTAAATTTAACTTTGCTGGCACACCTGCAAGGAGAGGTCCAAACTCCCTTATCAAAGATTCAGATAGTGCAGGGGTTTTGCTTTTAGGAGAATTCAGTCAGGACAAGAGCTGCATGTGGATGCCTGACGGGCATTAACACTTGTGGTCACTTGGATAGCGTTTGCAGTGAAGTTTAGAGGCACTGCTTCTATTTCTCTCTGTTTGCAAAACAAGCAGAATGTGTAGAACAGACTGCAGGAAAAACACTTGCTGTTGGAGAAACATTAAAAAATAATCCCTTCCTTACAGGGCCCTATGAGGATGTTCCCAAATATACACACGTGCAATAAAGTTCCTGGATACTTTGCTTTTACTTCTCAAATTTATTCATTCCTCAAAATGTGAGAACTTCAATTAAAATGGAGATTCTTGGTCTGCAGAAAATAAGGTGTCTGCCGAATATTGTCACCAGATTATCAAGTAGTTTGCCTAACATTTACACTCAGCAGTGAGTGGTTTGCTTGTTGTGTTTTTTGTTTTTTTTTTGTGGAGGCTGCCAAGAATTTAGTTTTCAGTTACCTTTCTGATCTTTGTTTTATCTTCCTCTAAGAGAATGTTTTCAGTCTATATGTACTTTTACAAAAGCAATAAAACTTCCTCAGCCTATTACTTGTTTTGAGTTTTGCAGGTTTCTTGAGATGGTCTGGAAATAGAATCCACATACAAAGGCTTTGTCATATTTGTTTTTCAACTAAGATGGCTACACAGATAAGAAGTTAGCCAGAGTCATACTTGAAAGACCATGTTGTCCTTTTATTCAGAGGTAGCTCAGGTATCTGAGTATTGAAAAATCGCCTGACTTCCTCTCTGATTTGGGCTATTTCTGACAAATCCTTCTCTCCTCACACCAAATTTTGACACCTGAGGTTGCCTGAATTATTATACAGCAAGTTTTGTCAAGGATACATGTCTTTGAGGAGGAAACTTTGAGGAATATTTGAAGATTTTTTAAATTTTTTAAGTGTGGTAGGTTGATTCTGTTCCTCCCTGCCTCAGGAGTTCAAAACAACTTTGATTACTAATTGACATTCTGTTACTGTTCTTAACGTATGATCTTTGTTGTACATCATCTATAATTAAATCAGTTAATACAGTGGGTGCAGGTATCTATCTTTCATTAAAGAGACTTACCTTTCAAGTGATCCTTTATCAGTTGTACACTTGTTCTGAAATAAGTCACACGCACTTAAGTATTGAGTTACATGACCAAAGGTTGGAAATCTTCAGAGACCCTTAATAAAGAAATTATTTTCTTTTCTTTTTTTATTTTTTTGCACTTGGAGAGAGACTTCACTTTAATAAAGTTTCTCAGTATCCTCCAGAGAGTGTAATCAAAGGATATCTGTCCAAAAGATGGCTTCTGTGATCTATCTTACTATTAATTTTCTCACTGTTATGTGGCAATGTTAAGGGTTACAAGAACAGTTCTCATCATGAAAATAACATTTGTTATTCTGTACTAACTTATGTTTCCCATACAGCTTTGATGAAAACAATGTAAGATCACAAAAATAGAAAAATAATAAAAATAAAAAATGACAGTATGATGAATTCTTTGTAGCACAATTGTTTATTTCAGGCAGAAGTTCATGGTGGTAAAAGAGTCAAGATTTTCTACTTTGTTTTAGTATGCATGACAAAACCTCATGTCTTAGATGCAATTATGTGGAAAAACACACTCTCCTGGTGGAAAAGAAGGCTCTGAGATGTAGATATATGCTTAGTACTAGTATCTCAAATAAAAATAGATTTAGGGGAACACACACGTGTCAGATTTGTATTATGTTACAGGCACATCAGAAATAGATAAATAAGTAAATCTAAGAAACTCACCAAAAAACCACCTAAAATGGTAAAAACGTGGTAAAAACTGCTAGAAACTGCAGCATTACCAATGAAAAATCAAATTATAACACACATGACATTATTTTCAGAAAGGATGTAATCCCTTATAGCATATAGTCATAAACCAGAATTTGCCAGGTACAACAGTGAAATAGAAATTGTCCCCATCAAAGACATCACAATCAAGTCCTGAAAATGTGCATCCTTCATTTTTATATGATTACTAAAATGCTGTGCAAAATCCATTCATCATATGACTGTTATATTTGAATTATCGATATTACATTCCATGTCAAGGAAAATTCTGCATTTGGACAGATAAGAGTAACAGTGCTTTTTAAACAGATGAAGCCTGTCACTAGGCTTGGATGTATTAACACAGTTTGATTCTGATTTGCCAATACAATTAGTGTATGATGCATTCTCCCTGTGGGGTGAGAGCAGACATATCCACATTATGCACACAGGAGAGTGAAAAAAACAATTACCTTTGCTTCAAGGACAGCAGCAAAGCAGAAAGCCACTATGCACAATTGAGTGGGAGCATAACCTTTATCTACAGAGTGTGGAAGTTTCATCATTACTGGTATGGATGAAATTTCACACTTCTAACAGACCTTCTTCCTCTCATATCGTATCTTTGCACCACACTTGGTTTTCCATTTCTAGCTATCAAGAAAATGCAGAGGTGGGCTCTTCTGTTATCTGCCCACACTTATTATCAAGCACATAAATTCTTCACTAGTTGATTTATTCAGATGGCTTGTCAAGACTAGATTTGTCACTCAAACACCAAAATCCTTTCCATTTTTTAAGAAAGATTTACCAGGAATGAAAATTCTTGTCAAAGTGTTATTAGGAAAAAATGTGAAATGAGAGTTCATGGGAATAAAGTTTCCAAATTAACCCATCTGAATAGTCACTAGGAAATATTTTTGATCTATATTCAGGCTAATAGTTATTGAATCAAGTTGCTTGTAAAGGCACTTTTTTGTTCTTGGTCATGCTGTCTGTACAGCTGCATGATGAAACTGCTCAGATTTGAGGCAGTGCTCAGGTTGTCCTGGCTGTTGTAATCTGTTGTGGGGCATACAGTAAGTCAACTAGAGAGACAATGTTTTTGTAACCTCTGGGACAATGATACGTAAAATAATGCCGCAAGCAAGCAGCATCATACACTTATCAAGAAAATTTTATTCCAGTAATGAAATTATTTAAAAGTTTCATTTTCATTTCAGTTGCTAATTTCTCCTATCAATATGGTATTTTTAAAATTTCAGTGAGAGATGAACAGCTATAAGTCTACAAGTTTTGTAACTTGTAGAAAGTTTTTGAAGCATTTTTGAAACATTTATTAAACTTCTATATGTTGGGGAAAAAAGACAGGGTAAATGTTTTCATGCTGTAAATATCTCCAAGTAAGAAACACACATTATCCAGTGGGAAGATAATGCAGTCACAGGTGAAAGAGACATCATGACCCATCATATCATTAAACCTTCATAATAAAAGAGTAGGAGACAGGTCTATTGTATTTTATTCCAGAGCAATCTCCTCTGCTGTAGACTTACAAGCATCTATCCACTTTCCTCATTCTGCATCATTATAAATGGAATAGTTCATAGAAATGTCTGATTCACACAGCCAGCAATTCCATGCACAGTATTAATCAACCTCACGTGAGTAATAACTTGGAATGTGTCTTCTTTAATTTTGTACCCTTTATAATTGTTTTGTTATGCATATATTGGTTGTGGGGAGGAGAATGTGATTCTGAAGACAGGAATATAGCGTAAGAATTTCAAGTTTGTTACTACTTTGTACCCCTTCTCTTTTTGCTGACTACTGCCAATATTTCACCTTGGTTCCTTTAGACAATACACAGAAAAATGGTGCTGATGTTTCTCCTGGAAAACCAAGTTGCCTCCTCTTGTCTATTAATAATGACTGTTCCCTGCCCTGACGTTACCTGCATTCACAAGTGTAGTGATTCCTTCTGCAATTTGGAGAAAGAGAATACCCAGTAGGACTGGCTGAGTTTTTCATACTTGAAAAAAACAATTTTTCACCTTTATCCTTGTAACTGCTTTTAAAAATGCCATTCATAAGTTTCTGATGATGACTTACATCATGATGATGTTACGTCTATGATTATATAAATAATGGAATGGAGTGCACCCTCAGAAGGTTTGAGGATAAAACCAACCTGAGTGGTGCGTTTGACAAGCCAAAGGGACAGGATGCCATCCAAAGGGGCTGGAACAAGCTAGTGAGGTGGTCCCATGCAAACCTCATGAAGTTCAACAAGGACAAGTGCAGGGTGCTGCACTTGGGCTGGGTCAGTCCTTGTTACCAATGTAGAATGGGAGGTGATGTGATAGAGAGCAGCTCTGCAGAATACAACTTGAAGGTACTGGTGGATGACAAGCTGGACATGAGCCATCTATGTGCTCTTGCAGGCCAGAAGGCCAACCATATCATGGTCTGCATCAGAAGAGCTGTGATCAGCAGAACCAGAGAGGTGATTCTGCCTCTTTGCTCTCGTGAAACCCCTACTTGGAACACTGCATCCAGCTCTGGTGCCCTTAGTGCAAGAAGGACATTAACCTATTGTAAAAGGTCTAGAGGAGGGTCATGAGGATGATCAAAGGGCTGCAACACCTCTCCTACAAGGACAAGCTGAGAATGTTGGGTCTGTTCAGCCTGGAGGAGGCTCCAGGGAGACCTCATAGTAGCTTATCAGTCCCTGAAGGGGGCCTACAGGAAAGCTGGGGAAGGACTGTTTGTCAGAGCATGTAGTGATAGCACAAGGGGCAATGATTTTAAACTAGAGCAGGGAATGCTTAGATTAGGCATTAGGATAAGTTCTTTCCCATGAGGGTAGTGAGGCACTGGACTAGGTTGCCCAGAGAGGTGGTGGAGGCGCCATTCCTGGAGGCATTCAAGGCCAGGTTTGATGAGGCTCTGAGCACCCTGATCTAACATGGTTTGATGCTACAACCTGCAGGGAGGTTGAACTGGACAACCTTTGAAGGTTCCTTCCAATTCAGTGATTCTTTGATTATATGACTTCATATGAAACAAAGTTGTCAGTATGCAATATAACATGTCATTTGATTACTACTAATATTTTTATGGAAACATGACATTTGATTACTACTAATATTTTTATGGAAACATGGCTTGAAAATATACTTACAATATATTGTTTATGCACTTCTGTAGCATGACAGAGTGAATTTAGCATAAAATATCTATCTTGTATTTTATATACAACATTGTTTGTATTAATACAATTTAAAAGTGCTTCGTACCTTTTGACAAGGTATCTTTTAATGGGAAGTTTTTCTATAAACTCTTTTCTCTTGAAATTTCTGAATATAAGAAATATCCTTAATGACACTCCATTATACTGTCTGTGAACAAAATACATATTTAGCTGGGTTTGCGCATAGTCTAAAAGCAGTTTCAGAAAGCTAAAACCAGAAATCATGCTGACTCCTTACAGTCATTCCAGTTTCACTTGGTTAATATTGGCATAGAAGGGGTTTTCCTTTGAGTTTGTAAAATTTCAAATTATAAACACTGTAAAGAGTACACAGAGAAATTCATGATCATTGTATATGGTTTGAAATTAAATTGTCCAAACCATGCGAAGTTTTATGTTGTTTCTGCAAGTATTAATTTTGAATATAGATTTCCAATAACTTCTGGTTATCAGAACATACGCTGCTACTTAAAGTAAGCACAGATAGTACAGAACACTAGCAGCTTGCCAAAGCAAGTTTTTTGGACTCAGACTTGTTCTTTGTTTGTTCCGGAGAACAGTTTTGAAATGTGAAAAATAATATGTTTGTACTGCTGAAGAAGTTGTGCATTCACATGTTTGCAAATTGCAATAAACTGAAGAGAGGAGAGATGTTTCCTCCTCCGGTGATCTTTTAATTTTCTCCTGAATTGATAGTGTTATGTTTTATTGTTTTACTTGGTGCTCTCTGTTTTACTGTGTGCATTTTATGTCTGAACTTTATTTTCCAGACTCTTGAAATGTGTGCATTGTCAAAGTAGCTATAGCATATCAGGATGTTTTCCAGAAGAATACATTAAATTTCTGCCTTGGGGATCTTAGACTGCTGTGAGTTAACCCTGACATAAACAAGTATGTGACTGGTGGAGAGAGTGAGACAAAGTTGTACCGAGGTAACTGGAAATACTTTTTTTTTTAATTGTTCGGTAATTGTATTGCCAGAGTGGTCCAGGTGGTTCCTAACACTTTTAGTTTTGTTTTTATTCTCTTTGTTAATAGAGCTATTTCAGGTTTTTACAGTTATATTTAGCATGGTTATGAATGACTTAAACTTTGCTTATTTTGGACAGGCTGTTTTGTAGTCATGTTAATTTAAATACATAATGTAACATGTTATAACAAGACTAGCTTCACCGTGACAATTTTGCCTTAACTGAGAGGCTTTCCCCAACTCTCTCAAGACTGTCTTCACAAAAGAGGTGCACAAGCCCTTCTATAATTTCTGTGACCCTCCTCTGGTCTCACTCAAGCAAGTCTATCTCCTTCTTATATTGGGGTCCCCAGAACTGTACTCAATATTCCAGATGAGATCATATGGGTGAGCAGGTGGGGGAGAATTGCCTCCCAGGACCTAATGGCCACACTTCTTTTGATGCTGCTGAAGGTATGGCTGGCTTTCTGAGCTTCACGTACACATTGCTGGCTCATGTTGAGCTTCTCATCAACTAACACCTCCAAGTCCTTCTTCTCAAGGCTGCTCTTAATGCGTTTTCTGCTCAGCCTGCATTTGCCCTTGGGATTGCCCCAACCCCCGCCATGTGCATGGCCTTGTTGAAATTCATGGAAGTTTGCACAGCCCTACCACTCAAGCCTGTTGACATCATTCTGGATGGCATCCTCTTGCTCCACTGTGTGAACCACATCACACAGCTTACTATCTTTGGCATATCTGCAGAAGCTGCATTCAATTCCACTATACATGTTGTAAATGTTCCTGTCTTATATTTATGTTTCACTCCTGCTGTCACTGTTAAGGAACATAAAGTGTATGAATTGCTTCATCATTGCACATGTAGCAACCAATATCTATTCACTAGAGATCCAAAGGGAAAGGGTGGGATTGATAGTGTCTAATTTTTTGAACAGGGAAGAGCACATAGATAAATGAATCTGTTTTGCCAGGCATGCTGAATAAAGTTTCCTACCTGTATTATGCATAATGATCAACAGCGGATCAACAGATTAAGGTAACTTTGCTGTGGGAAAGAGGCCTATAACTGCCTGGGCAGAATAAGTATTGGAATAACAATTCCTTTTACTGGACAAACATGATATGTCAGGTAGGATGAGAGAAAAAAGAAATTATTACCTCAGTGTCAAAACAGTCTCTCATGAAGATAGCAGTAATGTTGAACTTCTTAGTGAAATGGATTGTTTTCCATGTGCTGTACATGCTGGGCACACCTATCAAGGAAGAATTTTGCTTTTTTTCCTGGTGAGATCTGCAAGAAGACTGCATGGCATATGATGAGCCACTCCACCTGTCTGAATTTGTTTAAGCAAAAAATCCAAAGCAAACAAAAAAAATGTACTTGCTGTTCAACTGCTGCACTCCAAGAAGAATAGGAAATAACACTCCTTTACACACAGGGACTTGTCCTTCATCTCCTTTGGTTAGAAGTTTTTCTCTAGGACAAGCTATGGGAACTACCTCAATTTCATTAGCTGCTTCTGAGTAAATGGATGGTCTGGACATCTTTTTTCCTCTTTCTCCTAGGAAATACTTTACCATGAATGTCATAATCTCTAATGAAATCTGACCCTTTGTGAGATGAGGTTGCAGTCAAACCAAACACCTCCTCAAACTTCTGTTATTGAGGTGTGTTACAAGTATTCATTCCCCTTCACACAGGAATGCTAAATCAAACCTAGTGATGGATGTTGCAGCTCCAAGTGATGGATGGTGCAGGTTTCCTGCTTGTGTAAATATTGTATGTTGTCCACTGTTGTTGAAAAAAGTATGGTGAATTAAAAAGGAATTGTCTGCCACGTTGCTTACCTTTGGTACTTTGGACTGGTCAGCATCTTTTGATGGATGGGGAGATGGAGTATTCTCAGAGATTACTTAGCCACATTCAGTCTGCAGGCCTTCAGACAGGGGGTTTTGTAAAGAGCAAGCAGCTTCTTTCTTACATGAAGTCTCAAAGGTGCTGGAAAGAAGGAAGCTTTTCATTAACACCCAGGGGAGATTGCACAGCGTATGATTTAAGGGACTCTTGAAAAAATTGTCACACCATGAAGAATATGAGTGAATAGGACTTATTTTGCCAGAATACAGAAAGCAGGTACAATACTGTGTTTTAACTTAATTAACTTAATAATATCCAATTTACTGTAAATAGAGACATCATTTTCTAGCTTTTCATAAAACTTTAAGAATTGAAGCACTTTACATCTTTAGTGTGCTCATGAAGAAGTAGGGAACTGCTACTCCCACAGTCAGGCTTCAACTAAAACTCGTGTTTCATGTATTCCCTATACTTCTGTGACAGACACTAGTCAATTTAGTCAGCTTCTATGCATGGACATCGGTGGACATGATTTTACATTCAACATAAACAAATGCCCAGTCTGCCTGAGTACACTTTGGAGCAGATGCTGGACAGTCACCACCAGTTTTGAAGCCTACTTACTACAAGGACATACAATGAAGCAAAGACCACTGAAGGCAACATCAGATGAATAAATATAGTTATTTCTCTGCATCTTGAAATCAACATACAACCATCCCAACGGACTCCCAAAGCATTCAGACACAATATTGATTCTTTGTATGCCGTTTTAAAGATCATAGCTTTCTTACACATTATTCTCTGTAAAGGTCAACCCTGGATATAAGAAAAAAGTGGGTGAATTAAATTCTTTCCTAAGTTTATCTTAATAAATTGAGTTACCTGAATTTTTCTGCACTATGAATTTTGTGAGATCTTCAAGGTGAAATTGTAAATGCATTAGTCATATGCTTTTGGACTTGCTGTGGTTTTGGTGTTTTGTTTTGTTTTTTCTGTCTTTCTTTGCTTTACTTATTCTTTGAAGTGCTAGCTTGGATCATTATTTCTTGCACTGTTTATAATCTCTTTTTATGGGATATCTGACCTTTAGAAAAATTAAACATGGATAGAACACAAACGTATATATAATTAGATTTTTTATTTTCTATTGATTTCAAGCAATGGAGATATAACTTTAAGGGTTTGGGGATTTGCAAATAAAATGCACATAGCCCAAGTATTACTTTAATATCACTAAACACGGGATAAACATTCTGCAATCCCCTCAAAGTCCCCAAAAGTTCTGTTTTACTGTGATTAGTACAAGATATTGCTGTACTGTATGCTGAATCTGATTTTGTCTTTTCCTAATCTGACCATGACAAATTATTCCCCAAAACTGCACAGTACTTAAGTACAGACTGGGATGAGAGCAACTTCAGATACTATAACAACTTGTATAATGCGAATGGACCACCCTGTGGTCCCAAATGCCTGTTAGGGTACCATTCAATCACAGCTCCATTCCTGTTAAAACATCAGTTCCCTATATATTTGGAAGTCTGTGGTATCATCATGTGATAACACCGTGGTCATTGGTTAGTGACTCTTACATGACAAATTGCTATTTGGCCATGAATTGGCTGTATGCCTTGCCACCACGTTAGGGCCACTGTTGCTGCTATACTTGCTAGGATTCCCACGTATCATAGTGACTTCCGCCCCCATATACACCAATGGTGCAGCAAGGCACCAGGGCTTGGCTACACCCCTAATCATTAAGAAAAGAGGAATCAGTAAGGTGAAGGGTCAGCTTGAAACCTCTAACAGTGCTGCAGTTTTTTGGACATCCTTCAGTGGATATTTGTGCTCAGGTTCCATAACCTTTGAAACTGGTGTCTCACTTTGTATTACCCAGCACATCTCACAGAATCACAGAATGTCAGGGGTTGGAAGGGACCTCAAGAGGTCATCTCGTCCAATCCCCCTACTGGAGCAAGAACACCTAGATCAGGTGTTACATGTTGGTAAATTTCCACACCACAATCAGTACAGTCAGGAGTTCCCCTTGTAGGCGCCATCGTTAACACTAATAATGTCCCTCTTAGCTATATTTTGTTTGTCTCAGTGTTCCTGGTCAAATCCCTCCCAAACAGTCGCCTGCAGGACATCTGAATCCATTGAGCCAGCATTCTCTGTTAGCCCTGCAGTTAACCCCACAATGCTGTTTGTCGGTCCTGCATTTCCCTGCTGAACGACTCATTCTCGGTAAACATTAGGGCTGGAGAGAGGGACATCCTGCCCCAACAAACTTGTAAAGGAGTCAAAGGAATCCAAGAAACAAAACCAACTTGGCCCTCAGAGATCATCTAGTAATTTTCCATTCCCTTTACAGAAGGAATGGAAGCTAAACACATTTAAAAAGAAGCATCAGGAAAAGAACACATGTACAGCATGCTAGTGTACATCATGCTGACCAGAAGCATTTATGGAAATAGAGTATTATACAACTGGCTTTTTTAAACTTCTATTAGAAGAGGAGAGGTGAAAAAATGTTACCTGAAACGCAGGAGCAGACTTTAAAATTACAATGTCTTGTGCAGAAGACTTGTGTAAAAGACTAGTAGAAAACTATTATCCTCTTTCATGAATTAGACATGAAAATGTTTCAAGTTTACAAATGTAACTTTCTGTCAGAAAATCTCATGTCCTCTAATTGACCAGCAGCATATTTAACATTTCCTGACCAGAAAACATCTTCAGAATAAACTTCTACAAAACATATATTGATATGATTCACACTGCATTCATTCTATCTTGTGAAATTATATTACAATGACACAAAACTTGTTTTTTGTTCTTAAGACGGTGTAATGAAAGAACAAAAATTTATCTTTTTTTTTTCTTGGGTCATGACAAGATTTTTTGAATAGTGTAAGAGAAAAATTAATTATCTAGAAAAGGAAATGCCTCATAGTTTGGGATGTTATTTTAAAGAGTATTCTTTTTATTCTGCTTGACACTTCAAAGAATGCAAGGTTATTTAGGACAGAAATATCTAAATAGTAGGCAGAATATGTTGCTGTTGTTGTCTATATATCATTAAGCATATGTTTATTTTGTCAACAATATACCCGCTGTATTGCAGACGTAGGCAGATTCTCCTGTAATTTGTTTACAATCACAGATCTATTTCTTGAAACCCTTGTCTAAGTACTTAATTATGTGTGTAGGAATAATTTATACTGATAATACTAGCTATTAACTATTACATTTTTTTTCTTTTGGTGGTATGTTTGTTGCGTAAATTGCAAGTGGAAAACAAGTAAAATATAGCATGGAAGAAATTTATTGTAGCCTTAGCCATATACCTTTCTGCAGCTACCCAAATGTCCATGATGGCAGCATTACTGACATTAACAGATAGTGGAAGAAGAGGAGAGGTGGTAGATAGGGTTTCTTTTCTTTTAAAGTTACACATTGTAAAACAAATTAATGCAACTCCCATTAGCTAAGATTTTCTTTGAGCTTTAGGTTCTGCTTGGATTTTTGTTACTTGACAACATTTACTTCTAAAGAATGGAGTAAAATAAACCAGCCAGTGATGATACAATCATTTCTTTCTTCAGGGTGGATTTAGTGGGTAGTTAAGAAGTTCTTTGTGTTGAAACTCCAAAAAGATTTGTGTCTAGGAAAATGCTGTATAGGCATAATGTCTCGATAAGAAATCAATATTTAAAATAATGGCTATCAAATCTCAAGGAATCCAGTCACCCTTTGGCTCATTCCCTATTTGAAGTTAGTAGAGAAAATCTCGGCTATTTAGTTTGAGTACTGCAAGATCTTTAACTGTTTCCTTCATTTCTTTTTCATAAATCCACAGTGCTGCAGCTTCATAAGCAACAAGTGCATCTGATGAGCATGTTGTGAGGAAGCTCTTTTAATTCTGAGTTATGTTGAAAATGTTCTAACTACAGAAGTTCTTTGAAACTCTAAAAATACATGTCATTTGCATAGCATACTGCATATTCAAAGCACTGTGTAGGCATCATGACATAAGCATTCTCTGTCCCAGAAACAGCAACTGGGAAATGTTATGCATATTTTACAGCAGCAAAAACTTGAGGGTGAAAAAAGCTCAGCCAAGACCATAAGATGAGTAACTGGAGGATGCAATTAAGAACTAGGCACAGCTAATTTTGATTTCTAATTCACTTTTCAAAATTATGCTGCTTCTCAAAGATCCAGCTCCTTTACTAGGCTTTTAGATAACTTTTTGATTGTTTTTTTTTTCACATGCTGAAAGAAAAACAAAAGAAGGGAAAATACAGCTGCAATTAGCTGTAAAAAACATCCGTAAATCCCTTGAAGCCTCTGATAATTAAGGGACTGTCAGCATTGATTCTTTACAGTATGAAAGTGAAGTCTGTTATTGCAGGGGGAAAAAATGTAACTCACTGCATTGTCCTTAGATGCAGATAGTTTTAAAGAAAGCTGAAGAAAGCCCTAAACTGATAAAGCTTTGAAGAGCTTAGTCTAATTACAGTTCATTAGTTTGTTGCTGAGAGAGAGATGATTTTAAAATGCATTTCTCCCTGCATTTTTTTCTTACAAAATATGGAAAGATACTACTTCATTTTCCATGTTGGCATGCATATTATCAGAAGAAAACAGCCTTTCAAGTGTTATATAAAACTGACTCTTTTATGAATACAAGTGCCTCGGCAATCTGACCTGAGTGTGAAAGAAGTTTCTTAATGTAAAAGGATTTGATAATAGGTGTAGAAGAGTCATTGCATAAACTATAAATGAGGACTAGATTATAACCTGTTCAATACTTAAAATATGTCAAATTAATGGAAGTTTCAAAATACTTCTAATTTCATACTGTAATTTTGGTTAAAAAAGAAGTAAATTAGTAAGTATAGTTCATTACTTGTTTTATTTTGTTACAGGTGGCAGTTAAATGTATCTATGGTTACAGCTTAAAACTGTTCCATAGCATGAGTCCATCCATAAAAACTCCTTTGCAACTACATTGATAAAAAATAATGTTCAGTTCACTCCAAGAAGATAGTCTCCATTGTGGTTTTAATTGTCCTGTCAGACCTGAAAGAAATAATTTGGAATCATAAAGCCACTGTTCTAGTAGACTGTTTTTTCACTTTATATGGTCTTGTACAGCCTGCTTTAGATGACCCAGCTGCACAGAGGAGTTGGACAGGATGTCCTCTAGAGGTCCTTTCCAACCTCAACCATTCTATGATTATTTTCCAAGTGTCTGAAAAGACACCATCTGGAACTATCAAGAGCCAAGCTGATGATCATAGAATCATAGAATGTGCTGGGTTGGAAAGGACCTTCAAAAGCCCTCTAGTCCAACCCCCTGCAGTGAACAGGGACATCTTGCACTAGATCAGGTTGCTCAGTGACTCAACCAACCTGGCCTTGAATGTCTCCAGGAATGGGACCTCCACACCTCTCTGGGCAATCTGTTCTAGTGTCTCACCATCCTCAAGGGCCTCTAGCCCTTGGACCATCCTCACGTCCTGCTCTGGACCTGCTCCAGCAGGTCTATTTCCTTCCATTTCTTCACCCATTTTGCCTCTCATTTAGGTTCCATGTACCCCTCTGTAGCCCCCATCTCCTGCCTCTGTTCCCTTTTCCCCCAAAATGGAGAGCACCTGGGCTCCACTGGAGACTCCTCCCTCCCCATGCTGTTCCCACTTTGCCTCCTCCACCCATTCTCCTATTTAACTCCACTGGGGAAGAACAGCAGTTTCTATTTGCCTCCACTGTGGGGCCTGAGGGATGCTCCTCCTTGAGTCACCACTCCAAGACATCACCGGTGAGTTGCATTTCCTAAAGGAATAGCTTAGCCTTGCATGTCTCTAGAGATGGGGCCTCCATCCCCTCTCTGGGCAACCTGGGCCAATATCCCTGGAAATGTTAGGACTACTTAGAATCCTTCATTGCTGAGTTTCCTGGGGAATCAGATCTTGGGGTGCCCCTGGCCAGCCTGGGCGCTTGGTACATGAGCTCTGTAAGCCCCAGTTCACCCAAATTGATACAACCCCTGTTTTTAACCATGACTCAATTGCTATCAACAATAAGTACTTCTTGTGTTATAAAAATTCTGAGGGAAAAGTTATCATTGTAATTCCAAATCAGGGAAGTGCAAATCTTGTAGTTTCCATTTCATGGTCTTTAATTCACTATTACTTTAAAATCTACTTGACTTGTTGTTCATTATAATAATTAATGCTGCTTTGGTAATACAAACAGAGATAAGGCAGATAAAGATTAGTTTTTTGAAAAAATTATTACATAGTTAAAAAAGGTGCCAGGAATGTTAGAAATTTACCTGTAAATGCATTCATTTCCCTTTGGTTCATAAACACAATTGTTAATGAAGAGTTAGTTACAGTCCCAAAGACAAATGGAAGTAACTCTTACTTAACTAAGATTTGTTTTGAACTTCACTTTCTTCTTGGATGTTTGTTGCTGGAGAGCCAGTTACATTCAGATTATTGATTATGTACATTTTGTAACTTTAACTATTTAACATAATCAGATACATTTGGAATCAAATGGGTTAGGAATCATTCAGATAAACTTCAACAGATAGTAGAGGACAGGCGAAAGAGGCTCTTAATTTAACTGCTTTAGGACTCCTCAAATGTTTAGAAATCAAGACAATGAGGAATCATTGTGCATCAGTTTCTTTAAGTTACACAATCATGAATGCAAGTGTGTGCCTGCCATCCTGCTGAGAATGCTACATCTAGAGGAAAGCAGAGTAAAAGGGCAGAATTGCCTCTCTTGACTTGCTGGTCACAGCTCTTCTGATGCATTCCAGGATACAGTTGTCCTGGGTTGCAAATACACATGGTTGGCTCCTGTCCAGATTTTCATCCACCAGTACCTTGAAGTCCTCTTTCACAGAGCTGCTCTCTATCCTGTNCATTTGGAATCAAATGGGTTAGGAATCATTCAGATAAACTTCAACAGATAGTAGAGGACAGGCGAAAGAGGCTCTTAATTTAACTGCTTTAGGACTCCTCAAATGTTTAGAAATCAAGACAATGAGGAATCATTGTGCATCAGTTTCTTTAAGGAATACACAATCATGAATGCAAGTGTGTGCCTGCCATCCTGCTGAGAATGCTACATCTAGAGGAAAGCAGAGTAAAAGGGCAGAATTGCCTCTCTTGACTTGCTGGTCACAGCTCTTCTGATGCATTCCAGGATACAGTTGTCCTGGGTTGCAAATACACATGGTTGGCTCCTGTCCAGATTTTCATCCACCAGTACCTTGAAGTCCTCTTTCACAGAGCTGCTCTCTATCCTGTCATCCACAGTGGATACTGATAATGAGGACTGGCTGAGCCCAAGTGAAGCACCCTGCACTTGTCCATGTTGAATTTCATGGACTGACCTCTCTAGTTTGTTCAGGTCCCTCTGGATGACATCCTGTCCCTCCAGTGTGTCACTCAGCTTGATTTCATCTGCAGTCTTGCAGAGGGTGAACTCAATTCCACTGTTTATGTGTGAAGATATTAAACAGCACTGGCCCCAGTATGGATCTCGGAGGGAAACCACTAGCCACTCCAATCCATCCAGACATTGAACTTTTGTCCACTACCCACTGCATGTGACCCTTCAACTAATTCCTTATCCACTGAACAGTACTCCTATCAAGCCCTATGAAATCATATTTCAACCCTGCTGCTTAAGCACACCCACTTCAAATTTTTCTTCATTCAGTAGGATTGGCAGCAATGCTGGGTTAGTCATGACAAATTTCTAAGTATAGTACTTTTGAAAGCTGGTCACCTCTGCAACAGAATCAGCAAATAATGTTTATGCCTCCTCTAGCATTGTTACAACTCCACCTGTTTTCTTCCCCGTCCTCTACCTTTTTAAAATCCTGGCTATAATTTGCACAGTTAGCATGATACTGTTCTCTAGAATAATGTAAGAAACTTGCAAAGATAAGAAAAAACAGATGTAAACACTGGAAAAAAAGTTTATAAAAACACTCTGGAGAAAAAAAATTAACCAGCAAATATTTGCTATTTTCTAATTCTCTGTCTTTTGAGCTTCCGCTGTTGTCACCGCATAGCACAGCGAGACTGATGGCTCTCCAGATTAACAAAACCTGTTTAGGTTTTTTTTTTTAATATAAATGGAGAAGTTGAAGGACTTTTTCTTAAATGCAGCTTAAATAGTCTGGACTTAATTATTTAATTCCTCCTTAGAGTCGGATGTTTTCTTTCGTTTACATCTTTTATTATTAGAACATAATTGCATAGAGTATTTGGGGCAGAGAGTTGAAGGGGAGAGATTTTGATCTGAAAGGAAACAGTGTCTGGGTTGCTGTCAACATATCTGTAAGAAAATCAGAAAATAAAAATGTTTATTGTACTGATTTAAAAGAAAATAGTACAAATTAAATACGCAAAAATATTTATTTTTAAGCTATTTTTAAAATAATACTTAAAATTAGAAATGCTGAGTATTTATTACCATTATGATATACATTATATACAGTTGTTACACAGCTATGGTAGGCAAGTATGCACTCATGAAATCTTCAGAAAGAGCTCAGGTGCAAAGAGTCAGTCACATATGTATTGTCAAGCTTCAGTAAAACATGTACAAGGATATTCACTTCCCAACTCATTCACTGACATGATATCTGAGTATTCTCAAGTAGCACTCAGGATTTCATATGCTTGATATATGTATTTTATTCTGAGTGGATAGAAAATGGACACAACCCCTTTGAAATATCATTCATCATAGTATGAATAAGATTTAGAAAAAGCTACCAGATTTCAAGATTAGAAAGCAAACCTCAAGATTTGTTGATGTTGACTACTACTTTTCTGCATAACAACAAAAAATCTAAAATTCTCATTTGCTTTTAAGTCTCCTAGAAGTATATTAATGTATTCATCAGTACTTTGTTTTTTGAAGTTAAATGAAAGTTAGGTGAGGATTTTTACAATGATTACTAACATCAATAAAACAAGATGGTTCAAAAAAAAAAGCCCACAATATAAACTTCTTGGGGGGGAAATGCCAAAAACTACAACAAAACTCTGTGCTTGAAGTTGCCATCTTTATTTTCATTAAAAATGTATAAAACCAAAGTCACTTAGGTAAATCTTAGCTCACTTTCATTGCATTGTAATGCTTATGTATAGTTTGTAATTAAATCTTCACACCCCATTTCTTTCATATATGTCTCCTTCTGGACAGAACTATCTCGTAGCAGCCTGTCTCCACTTGGTTGATTAAGCAAGTTAAGCAGATATGTGCTTTTAAAATCACCTGAGCTCTGGGAGTCCTACTAATGAGTCATGTTCTGTCACATGTATTATTTCCCTAAATATAGAAAGCTTTACTTCTCTGTAGGCTTTTTAATAACATTTCTGTATAGAATGTTCACAGTACTCTACGAGGGAGTTGAGGTACAAGGGTTTAAATTCCTAATTATCCATGTATTGGGGGGGAATATTTGAATTCCTTAGGCATCCTTGACACTTTCAGAATATTTTCTGTGTTAAAAATGTAGGTCCCACTTCGGCCTCACTTGCAAAGTCTATGTGCATAGACTGAATGTTTTCAGCCACTCATTCTGCTGCAGATGTGAGCTGCTTCCCAAGTATTTTAGAACACTGTAGCTAGAGATGTGACAAAGTGACTTAATTCTGTCCTTTCCAGCTACCACTTTTTCCTCACAGAACAATCCTGCTTTGTAGCCCTATTTTTCCTTCCTCGTTTTCATCCAACTTTCACTTACCTTTCCTAAAAGTGAATTAATGAAAATCTCTTCAATTTTGTATTATTTCTCTTTTCTTCAGTGTTTCCCACTGCCTCATTTTCCCTCTTTTGTAACTCTTCTTTGAGAATAAAATATGCAACCTGTGATAAAACACTTAAATCGCACTGCAACATGTTTTGATTTGTGATTGTTTTTTTTCCTTAAAAACACAGTAGTAACTTGGGGATTCAAATTCCTATTTTTTTTTATTCCATCATAAAATCCTATGATCCTACTTAAATGAGTTCTTAACTTCCCTACCTTACCTTAGTGCTGGCTTGATTATTATGAAGCTTAATAGTTGAAACATTATAATTCCTGAGTATAAAGCATTCTGAAAGTGGAATTAGTGATATCTTCTCATGCATTACAAAGGGATTACTCATGTGAGATATGCTTCTCTTTGAGGATGGCAAAGCTAAACTTATCCTTTGAACCTTAGGTAGTGAACTGTATGTCTGAAGCTGTGTTGCTACTGAAGATAGCTATACAAATGTATTTCTTATCCTTCTCATTCCATGGTCCTCTGTGACATGATTGAAGATTCTTTTTTTCTGATTTTCTTTCTCTTTCTAAATTACTTGCATAATAGGTACTGGATCATTTCACATCGCAGTAAACATTACCTTATGCAGTTTCTGCAGCTATGAGCCCAGGTGACATTATTGCCTCTCACATGTTCCATGAATGGGGAGGTTATCATTTAATTAACCCTGATAATGTCAAAAGGAAATGCATAAATGTCAAGCTATTTCCATCAATTTTTTTTATGGGTGAACCCAGAAGAACTGGTAATAGCTCATATGAAGGTGGTACATAAGAAAAGTAAAAAAAAAAAAAGAAAAAAGAAAAAAAAAGAGAAAAACAGACACAAACCCCTCTTTTAGTCCAGGGTTTTGCTGCCTTTTTTTTTTTTTGTGTGCGTTTTATTTAGCAGCGTAATGACTGAGAACTTGACAAATGTGAACACTAACAAAGGAAAAAGGCCGTAGAAATATATGCTTGGAAATTGGTTCTGTAGGTATAAATTAAATTTGGATGTATGTATTTCAGCTTACTCTCAGTCTTGCAATGTTCTGAGAGTGTAGAGCAGCTCGAATAAGTAATTTACATAATATATTGCAATGCAGTGTTTGAAATTAAATGATGTGATCTAAATCCATGATGAGTTTCAGAAAAAAAAAATTGTATTAAAAATTTTTGAAATATTCTTAATATTTGCATGCATATATGCAAGTCTTTTCATGTAGGCATAACATCTTGGGTTTCAAACAAGCTTATTATAGCTGTATATTCCATAGCACCCACCACAGGTACAATTCAGCACAAAAAAAGGTGGTTTACCATCTAGCCATTAATGACAGAGATAGCATTAATAGCATTAAGGAAGTACTACCTACCGCCTCTTCAATGTTCCTAAAAAGCCCCTACTTTTTGTTCAATGGACTGAAACATCATGCAGTGATTTTATGTCCATCATTTCCAAGAATGACACATGCCATGGCATAAGAAGCTATTTCAGAGACTTACCATATTAGCGTTTCAATTATTTTGGGTTTCATTTTAAAGATAAATTTATCAAAATTATATCAGAAGCATTCTTTGTATGAAAACATATAAAAATCTATTTACAGGTATGCTTTATTATCTGCAGGAATATATTTTTAAGTGTTCCCGTAAGAATGTCTTAAATGCATAGTATGATTTTTTTATATTCTCATAGAGTTTGTTAGAAAAGTTATCAGAATTAAACAGTCACCTTTGTACTAGGAAAAGTAAATAGAAATGCAGTGGGAACATGAACTTTAAAAAATTGTTATAGCTTTTCCTTGTCTGAAATAAGATGAAAAATCTCAGTGTCCTACAAAGTTGCACTGCCTGGGCAATTTTGTTCCCTTAGAACTAGCACAATGTCCATTGTGGGATAGAGAAGCAGACCCTGCCTTTCTTAGGGAGATTGGCTTATTCCGAACTGACTTGAAGAGAAGATGGATTTTTTTCCCTGTGTAAGGATAAACAGTAAAATTAACTTCAAAATAAAGGTTCTTATCAGCCAAGAGGTCTCACTGATTTAATCCATTTTTGATTTGATAAAGACTTCTGCAAAGAGGTGAATTCACCCAAGTGAATACAAAATCTTTATTACTATTTTGGTAAGCGATCTCTGTGTGATGGTAGCTCTTTTGAAATATTAATCTAAAAAGCCATGTTAAAAGGTCTGTAAGTCACTGATAGTTAATTAGAAAACGTAAAAATAACCATCAGGACATTTGATCATTCCTCATTTCACTTCTTAAGTGAACATGTTAGTAAATCTGATTTAAAAGTTTCCACTGCCATATTTCTGCATAACATTTTTGACTTTATATTATTGTGAAGATTAGTTTAATGGATATTGTATTTAAAATTCCTAGTACATTTAGCAAAATTGATACCATGCTTTTGCTTGTAAACCTGATGATCCAGAAATTGAATGATGAACATGATTCTAATCTACTATCATCAACATATTCTGAAAGAAGTACCCGTCAAACTATAACAAATTGAAAAGAAAAATGCAGACTGAAAGCTTCATAAGGATGATCTAATATAAACTTTGTGTAAGAAAAGGTGAAAAGCAAGAAAATAAAACAAAAAATTACTCTCTTCTCAATCCTTTTCAGCACATTTATGTACAATGCGCTAATACTGTGTAAATGCTTAGTAATTTTTGAGTAGTATCCTGAGAAGTCTTCTGCAATACCTTGTGCTAAATGAAATATCTTTTATTTACACTAAAAAAGATAAACACTGTTCATGAGTTTTAAAGCCTTTGTTTAGAGTATGACTTTAAAATACTATGGGGAGTCTCTTAAATTGTACCCTTCTGTTTTTCTTCACATTAGTATTAGTTCTTACCTGCAATCTCATTTCTATGAAGCTTTTCTTTACTGAACATATTGATTTTTATCTTGCAGCCTAATAATACCTGAAATAAATCTAAAGAAGTAGAAAATGTTACTATCCTTGTCTGCTTTCACAGTCCACCCTTTAAAAAACATGTACTGAATTCCAGAATATATTTCAGGCCTTTTCCCTACTTTTGTAACTTTGCTCTGACATAAAAGAATAAATACCAGCTTTCAACATGAGCACTAGATCAAGACATAATATTATTTTGACTTACTCTGTCTTGGAACCTAACTCTAACAAATAAACCTAATACTCTGAGATGATGCCTATGTCTGTGTTGAGGTATCATACAGTGTCATTTGTATATTCATTGTAGTTGACAGAGAAAAAATGAAGGTTAGAAGTTCAGTCTGTGAGTCAAAGTTCTTACAGATATGCCTAAAATTAGGCACTAACCAATATGACTCCTGTAAATGTTGGCACAGTCTCATTTCAGAGGAAAGAGCAAATGCTGAGGACCTGTACAAATGAGGCCACTCTGTTTATATCTGACCTAGGTGATGGGGTTTTTTTTATTTGCTTATATGAAGCTTGCCTTTGAACAGAAAATTATCATGTACATGTGGACCTCTTGATACTTCCATTATGTGATTAAAGAAAAATACTAATCCATGATAAAGCAGTACTTGAGAGATTGTACCTGAGCTTGTAAGGTTGTTATTCTTTTCTGCATTTAGTAACTGGAGATAAAATATGTCAGACAATATCTGTATCTGTAAAATGTGTATTCGAAAATACATTTGTTTTATTTCCAAATGGCTGATTTGTTTTTAAAGTAAAGTATTTAGTATTACGTGTGACATTATATTATGCTTTTATGAGAAAAGACAGCACCTCCTATTCTTACCTGCAATTTTTCATAACGAATCAGCAAACAGGAAGCTAAGATTTTGAGCTGGAGGCTTAGAAATTACAGTAATTCCTCATGAGTGTCATAAGGCAAAGGTCCTTTCACGTTATAATATAAACTTAACTGTCTTACTCTGCAAAGGGTCCATTGATTTTGATATACTACAATCATTTTGTTTTAGTCTTTATTTGCACTAGGGGAAATATTAGCCATCTTTTGTAAAACTGATATATATATAAATGAAGTGCTATATTTTTCAGTTCAAGAGACTTAAGAATAGATACACATATGTATAAGATAGATACACATATAAATCTTTATACATTGTTAGGTTGCTTCTTCATATTTATGACTGCGATCTCATTAAGAAGTAAAGTAAAGTAAGAAACCTGTTATTTTCACTTGCAAGTTGGATAGGACATTGTGAAAAGTTACTGCAATTGTTTTACCATAGTCAGTCTAACTAATGATTCTGAAAGATTATATAAAAATAGATGTTAAATAAGGGAAAGATTGTTGTACTATTAGTTTACAAGGAAAATCAGGCTCTGTGATTTCTTTGCTGACAGCTGGGTAAGGGACAGACACCAAACAGGTCTGAGTCCAAGTAGGGATTAAGATATTTTGAAATGGGCGGTAAAGCTGAATATATTTTTCCTCTCTCTCTTATATAAAAGCTATTAATATTTATTACTCTGTTACAGTATTATGTGAATAAAGACCTCCTCCTTACTCTCTAGTAATGTAGAATTCAATTAAAATCTTAGATATATTACCTCACTCAATTTCAGTGCTTGATTTTGCAGTATGAAAAAATAAAGCTAGTGGCTCTTGGGTAAGGTGGGGTGCAGCTGTCTCAGGAGCTCTTCTGCTGCAATCAGAATTACAAATTGCAGCTACCCTAAAGGGCCAGGAGCTAGCAGATGAAATGGTTTTAAGAGAAACATTCTTCCACCTTCTTGTTTGCCCTTACAACTTGAAGCCTAGATGAACAACTGTGAGGAAGTTTCATTTTTTTATTAGCCTCAGTGAAAGTTAAATTTCTTTCTCTCCGTTTTTAACTTTTGCAGAGGAATTTTATGCTGTGGAGTTTATCCTGTCATACTTCTTAAGACGTTATTTTCTTCCCTGTAGGTCATAGCTTGAAGCAGCTCAGGACAGTCTTAAGTTATTCAGAAAGATTTCACATTCAGTTTAAGAGCAGAATCAGACGTGACTACTGTATATCTAAAAATGGAGCAACTTAGTTGCTCTTATTGTCAAAACCATGAAATATCTTCACATATGCAAATATAATGGCAAAAAGCCTAAAGTTTAACATGTGCCCGACAGGTTTACTAATGCCTGTTTGCTTGGATGTCAGAAACCACTGTCATGCCAGAAAAGCCTAAAGAAGAAATGAAAGCCAACATTATGTTCATTATGTTTTGCTTGCTCTTGCCGGGAAGAATTGCTGTTATTATTAACTGAAACAGCAATCACAAGTCTCTGAGATATAAGTCAGCTATCTAGGTATCTAGTTTCTATTCTGCTTGCGAAGCAACCTGCAAACTCAATACTTAGCAGACAGCTGGAGAGGCAGAAAATAGTGAACAAAACAAAGTCAAGTATGAAGCAAGTGTGGGAAAACAGAAAACCACTCTGAATGGTTCAGATTAAAAGTTACTATGGAAATCAACGAGATCAGATTGCATGGGCTGTGCCCAGATAGTTGCTACAAACTGGGCAACCTGCTTCGCTGTTTGATCACTTCCACAGGAATTTTTTTTTTCTTCATGTTTAAATAGAATTGGCTTGTCTTTCAGCTCCTGCCTATTGCCTCTTCTTCTATCACTGGACACCCCTGGGAGGTTTGATTCCACCTTCTTTATTCTTTCCCTTCAAGTATTTGAAAACATTGATTAGATTCCCCGGAGCTCCTCTTTAGCAGGCTAAACAGCCACTGCTCTCACTGACCCTCAGTCTTTCTTCATATGATTCTCCAGTCACATCATCACCTTTGTGTTCCTCCACTGGACTCACTTCAT